>OX411306.1:80541961-81070468 GCA_948150685.1 Rhaphigaster nebulosa | reverse complement strand
CCCCTCGTCCAGGACAGACAAGCGGACAATACGCAGGAGCGCTGCTAGCGCGATTCTATCAGATCACGGAAAAATTGCGTGAAATCTTGAGCAGAGGCGAAGTACAAGGCAGGATGGCATTTTTGGCGACCATCCTCAAGGTCCAATTAGCTAAAGAGACTATAAAGAGGGAAGGCTTGCCAAGAGATCGCTCATTCATCGAATGCGCCCAGGAGATGATTGACGCTAGCGCAAGAGAAGAAGAAACCAGAATGGTTGTGGAAAAAACGGGGTGGAGCAGGGTGACCGATAGCAGCGGAGGCAGAAGCCTCTACCAGAGAATGGGGTCTAATAGAGGGAAAGAATTGACGCGGTACGAGGGCCCGTTTAGGGTTATAGTTATAAGGGAACATAACATAGTAACCATTGAGAGCATCAAAGAACCCAGAAAGAGACGAACGGTGCATAAACAATTTTTATTTGTTCCAGAGCTTCAACAATTCTTTCCGTCAATAATATGTTCGTCACATTTCACGATATTGTTATTAGTGCAATGTCAGTCCGCTTGTTACTTAAACAGTTGTCGACCCAGTGTTGATTCAGTCCGTTTGTGTTCCAGAATAGATTGGATATGAATACTTACATATAATGAATGGTATTTGGTAAACTGCAGGAATCGTTAAACCAGCAATGAAGCGAGCTACAGCCCAACTCCAGAAGTCGGAAGCCAAAGCCGTGAGCACGTTCCCTCCAATCAGAACAAACAAACACAAGAAAAAGGACAGTCTCCTTCCCATCCTATAAAATATGAAGTAAAATGTATTTAAATTGAACTTTTTTAGTTTTAATTCGCTTATCTATACTATGGAAGACCCTACTCGGGGTTACCCAGCCTCTATAAAGTAGCTACCCTTAATTGGGAGAAAAACCTGGCGGTTGAGTGTGATCTCGGCCGAATAACCTCCTTGTACAACCGTTGGCTTAGAAACAGTAGGGCCCTTACCTAAGACCCTCCAGGGGTTGTAGAGATACAGTTTTTTTTTTTTATTGCTATACTATTAAATAAAGTTGAAGATTTTGTGAATATGAACGCAATATGGGAACACGCAAATAAGAGACTTAATTAATTGTGTGCCGACATTTCGGCCTAAGTTTTAGGCCATCAAATTTGATGGTGTCAAGAGGCCGTGGTGGCCGAGAGTATGAAGGCGTCACCTTAGCAACCTCGAGTCCACAATTTCGATCCAGTCTCAACTGTTCTCGATTGATAAGACGAAACTCGCATAAAAATCTATTTAAAAAAAAATCAGTTATTGGTCACGGATATCACATTTGTGCACTTTAATTTAAAATTGGAATATTTTTTAAATAAATTAAAAGTCTAAACCAGTTATAATATATATCACTTATTGCCGAACTGGGTGATTCTCAGAAAAATCGTGCCCCTCGTTTAAATGAGTAACAAGATTATTATTTTTTTTTTTAAATCCATTATGCTCATTTCACTTTCCAACTCAATGACAAAAACAACAGTGGTTGAGCTTGCCAAGGACCGCTTCATGCGTCTGTGGCGCCGATGAAGAATGAATGAGCCAATAGAAACGAACGGAACCTCTTAGTAATTGTTATTTCTAATTAAAGCCTCAAAGCTTAAAAAGTAAAGTAAATGCTTTATTAGTAATAAACTTTAATATTTTTGTTTTTAATTGAAAATCGATTTTGCTTTACGTTGTACCGACGGAGTAACGTCGGTTTCAGACAATAATGCATAAAATGGCCTTTGGATTTTTGAAATTAATGAGTCGGGAGCTCTTTGTTTACATTAAATTTAACTTTTAGGATGGATAGTACTATTTAAATAAATAAATGGCATAATAATCAAGGTCAAAATAGTTTTAAAGTGGCTCAAACTTTATCATTTTTCATTAGGTTATTAATTACAGAGAGATCCTATCAATGCCTTCTAACACAGGATAAGACAGCATAATCATAATCATTGCACATATGCAATGTAAATTCAAACTAGTTGACGCCTCTAAGGAAGAATATATAGAAAAATTAAAAAATACAAAAAAAAAATTGTTTTATCTTTTTCCCCCCCCCCCAATCAATTTTCCCTGAGGTCAATTAAAAAACTTAGTAGTTTTTCTATTTATTTTAGACGTTTCGGAGATATTTTGTCTCCCTCTTCAGCAAGTCCCATTTAAGTAACTAGTTAAGTGACAAACCCAACATTTTGGAATATTATTTAGATACTGAAGAGAGAAACAAAGTATCCCCGAAACGTCTAAAATAAAAAGAAAAAACTACTAAGTTTTTTAATTGACCTGAAGGTAAATTGGTTAAAGATAACAAAATATGGAATATGACAAATATGGAAGATCAACAACTGAAAATAATTAACAAAAAAAAAATTATAGCATAGTCCCGGCCTGCTCAACGAGTATGTTCTGTGGTCATTCTGATAGACCCGTCCCTGGTTCATTTCATTACTTTACTTTAAATATTCCTTTACTTAAATATTCTTCTAAAGATTCTTTCATCATACATTTTATCACAATTGAATTTTGAAATTCTACAATACATGCTTACCTGTCGTTAATAGTGCCAAATATATAAACACCGATTGGTCCACCAAGATTCAAACCAGCTAATCCAATAGTTGGGTAGATATCTTTGCCACAGACCAGTTCGAACTGTAATAATAACGATATGTTTAGTTCCATAAATTAAAAGTCATATGACCACCAAGATAACAGAAAGCTACCACTAACTTAAAGATATTTTTTAAACATTATTGATGTGACCATGAATCTGTTTTATGAAGGATCAAGTGGAGAAAGCAATATAGCTTTAGTTGTTTTCAACCCTAAAGCAGCCAGATTCATATGAAATGGAAAAACAATGATTGAAAATAATAGTACCATAACACAATTTATTTTGAAATAATAATGAAACAGGTACACTGGCAGAACAACTATGCGACAAGAACTACTACTTATAATATAAAATATGGGGATTGAACAAATTTTGAGATATATCATCCGCCCAACAAGAAAAACATTTTAAAATTAATGAGACGAGTTCCAAACCTCGGACTGAAATAATAATCTTAACTAGTGTAATAACTTGAGAATCAAATCTTCATATTTCTATTTTCATTACTCATTCAATTACATATCTTACATCATATTTCCTTTTAAACAGGAAAAATAATCTATATATAAATAACCAAGAACATTTTGTCTCCTTCTATATACATAGTAAGGGCAAAATAGATGTATCATTGGATAGGTATTGTTCTGTAGATGTACAAAAAAAAAAAAAATCGAAATCAGATCATCATTCAAACATATCTTTTATGGAATGCAGCGCCGAAATGGCTCCAACAATTTTGATGAAATTGCCTTAAGTCTTCTCCTTAAAGCCCTTTAAATATCTATGCAGGAAAACAATTTATAACGAAAAGAATATTATATTTTTATATCCTCTATGTTGTGTTCACGCCCCTTTTGGTTTATTATTTTCAAAATCCAAGAAAGGGTTTGATGCACCCCCCTAAATAATAATCGAAAGCTAATAAAATTCACTAAAAAAAATCATCGAAATCAGAATAGTATTACTTGAGATACAGCATATTTAGACTAATTGTTCGGCGGTACAGGTCAGCGTAACAATTAACCTCCTGAGTTTTCAATTGGAGTCTCCAAGCTTCCTAGGATCTATATAGTTGAATCTATCTTCCAGTTCCACCAGCTTCTTGGCCTTCCCCTTCTTCTTTTCTCACAGAATTTTTCATCCATGTCCTGGCCATCTTAGCCTACTAGCTTTGATACAGATACTTTCGAACATTCTCAATTCACGGTAATCATCTTGGAACAAACACTAAGTTTCCGCTCCATAGGTCTGTGATTTTAATTTAGTTGCGACAATAGTTGTGACTTGAGAAAATTCAGTTAGGCTCTATTATTCGCCATTATTCTGCTGTTCATTTCTTTGCTGAGCTTGGTATATATGTTTCATAAAGTATCCTGAACATATTCCTATGAAAACCGGTTCACTTCAGGTTAGTTATTTGATAGCTCGAAGACATTATATCTTCCGGATCATTTCAGATGCTCATTTGAAAGATAATCTAATTATCTGGACACTTTACCAAAGCAATAAGGAAAGTCGAGTGTATGGACACGCCAGATATTTTGAAATATAACCATTTGGAGATGATAAACTATTAGTAATGATTTTCAGCGTTTTATTCTTGGTCGATTACAAAGCTTCATTATTAAAATAATGAACCGAAAGCATTTATACAGATTTTTTTTTTAATGCCTTGATATAGTGATTCCAAAATACTTTATATTTTCCCTCTATCTTTATAAATGCTGAGTATGGGCGAATAAATTCTGTAATCGGCCGTCAGTTTTAAACGAAATGGCCAATGGTGATGCCAAGTTCCGAGGAACATCCAGGGATGATCCGTGACTTTGGAGCCAAAGCTCAAAATAATCCGCCTGGTAGTCTCGGAGAAAAGCCGTGAATGGTGCACAGTGGTTGAAAAAACTCCTGTTAAGCCCGACCGATGAGCCACAGAAAAATAATTTTGAAATCATCTTAATCACAATGAAATGTCCATTAAAATGTACACTTTCGCAATTTACCATTGATGTAGTGGGCGAAATTTTGAAATACCTATTCCGGAAAAAAAAAGAGAAATTCTTCCTCCCCTTTAGGTTCTGGATTCCATGAAATTTCGAGTTTTTAACTAAAAACAAATCCCGAATTCAAATCAATGCACCAAAAACATAAAAAATAATTTTTCTTACAAAAGTATATCATTAAATAGCATAAGTAACTATTCCCAATCAAACTGAGCTGTACAATAATTTATTATTTATTGATGTCGGTGCCCAGCCGCTCTTTCTTTTCAGCTATAAAAGGGATATAATACCAAGTTCTTCCCTCCACTGTTCCAAGTGAGATAAGTCTCGACATATTAACAAGAGACTAACGAAAAAAGAATATTCTCTGTGAAATATTCCTATGTAGAAATTTAATATTTGTTTTATACATTTTTGATTAAATTGACTGTACCGTTTCTTAAAAATACTATTGCTAATATTATTTATTTAATCATTTCGTCTCCATAACAACACGTTGATTCGAAAACGATCATTTTTACTTCCTTGCACGCATTTAAGGAAGTATTGTAATCGCGAAAATGATTACCAGAAATGATACTTTACTTGAAGGACATTATCGATTTTCATAAAAAATTATGTTAAATTATAATGCAAAACTACTCAAATTTGGTATATAAAACTTACATATTAATATAAATAACATAATAAATTTTGGTTAAAATTGGCGAACCGGAAGTCGTACTTTACATGAAGGTCATAGACTTTCATCAAAAACATATTAAAATATGTAAAACATCTCAAATTTGGTACATTAGATTTTTTTATCAATATAAATAATATAATAGATTTTGGTTGAAATTGAAGAGCCGGAAGGGGTACTTTACTTGAAGGACATAATAAACTTACATCATAAGGTGTATTGACATTTAATAAAGAGATCATACGGTTCGATGGTAAAGGTTATAAACGCGATATTTTTTTTTCCACTCTAATTAAACAATTTTATTGCTTGCTTTAAGTGTTAAAATTGAGTGTAAAATACTTTTTTTTTTTTTGCTCCCCATTTGTGAGTTGAACAAGTTTCCAACAAGAGAATAAGATATAACTTAAGCAAGTTCTTCCGCTTAAAATGTTGAAGCCGTCGATTTCCAATGCTTTATCTAATGACATAGACAGTTCTAATATTATCAAGGAACATGAAGAAATCTTTTGAGAACTTGTTACCAACTAAAAGAAAACGACATATAACAACGGAATGAGACCTCCTGAAACAAGAGCTTATGTATCAATAGATGGGATGTCGCGACGCCGCAGAGTGTGGCCTACTATAAATCTAGTGGGACATAATTCTAAAAACGAAATTTAAGATTATGATGAAATATCTTTTTTTACCATTAGGTAGGATGTTAATAAGCTAGGAAATACAAGAATAATCCAAGGATAATGCACTTAGGTAAGGAATTAACTTATACCTTTTTAACTTTCTTTTTTAGCAGATAAGTGAAAAGTATAAGGATATTGTAGTAATTTTTTTTCTATTTCACGACGGAATGCAATGAAAGAAGTAAATTCTAATGTTGTTTTTTCAATTGCAGGCAATTTTACACACTTAGAATCTAAATCAATCAAAAACGTTAACCTACACAAAAATATCTGATGTGGCAACACATGACTTCCTTGTACGCCTATTAAATTATAAATCCGTGGCTCAAAAAGTGATACTGAATGATAACAATAAAACTGTCAATATCACTGGATAAAGCGTTAGAAATGGACAGTTTCGACATTTTAAGCAGAAAAACCCACTTAACTAATATCTTATTCTCATGATATAGACTTGTTGATCTCACAAATGGGGAGGAAAACTAGTAATTTAGACTCAATTTTAACACTTAAAACAAGTAATAAAAATGTTAAATTGGATTGGAAACCAAAGTGCGTTTGTATTACCGAAACATATGATTTGTCTTTTAATTTAAATATAATTTTTGATGTAAGCTTATTATGACTTTCAAGTAAAGTACCCTTTTCCGCTCACGAATCTTAACCAAAATCTAGTAAATACATTTATATCGATATAAAAGTCCTATTTACCAAATTTGAGAGGTTTTACATTATATTTTAATATATTTTTTGACGAAAGTCTAACAAGTAAAGTACCACTTCCGGTTTTCCAATTTAGACTAAAATCTAGTATGTTATTTAAATCAATATATAAGTTATAAATATTAAATTTGAGAAGTTTTTCATAGTATTTTAATATAATTTTTGATAAAAATCAATTATGACCTTCAAGTAAAATACCACTTCTGGTGATCGAGTAGTGACCAAAAAGAGAGGTTAACAACTAGATTTTACAACAATCCTAAATACAAAATTTCAACTTTCTACGGCTAACGGTTTTTGAGTTATGCGAAATACGAACGAACGTACGTACGTACGTACAGACGCCACGACGAAACTAGTCAAACTGGATTCAGGGATGGTCAAAATGGATGTTTCCGTTGAAATCTGAAAATCGAAAATTTTCGCGAATACAATACTTCCTTTACTTCGTACAAGGAAATAAAAACTGCGTCACGTATTAGTTTGTAAATTTTTATGTACACGAAGGTGAGATTTAAATTTTGATTTATTGTGTCTTGCAACATGTAAAATTAGTAAAGATGTAAAACTTACAAGCCCGTTCTCGCCCGTTAAGGAAGTATTACAATCGCGAAAATTGTCAGATTTCAAAGGAAATATTTATTTTGACATTCTCTGAACCCATTTTGACTAGTTTCGTCGTGATGTCTGTACGTACGTTTATTCGTATGGATAACTCAAAAAAAGTCAGTCATAGAAAGTTAAAATTTTGTATTTGGGATTTTTCTAAAAACTAATTGTGGACCTCCCCTTTTAGTCACTACATGATCTCCAGAAGTGTACTTTAATTGAAGGTCATAATAGATTTTCATCTAAAATTATATTAAAATAAATTGCAAAACTTTTCAAAAAAGGTATGAAACTATAAATCAATATAAATAATAAAACAGATTTTGGATAAAATTAGCTAGTAGTGGTACTTGAGTGGAATAGGCTACCAGAACTTTCAACGGAACAACCGGTTGCCAACAAAAATGAATGTAAATATTATAAGGTGAAAGTAATGAAAATTGTTCTCAATATTCGACTGCATTGTTTAGATTGCTTCTTATTTCATTTAGTCGTTTTCTAGGAGCATAATCAAAATGATAATAAATTTAACAAAACGGTAATATAGCTTCACGTTTTTTTCCCCTTAAACTACGATTTTATTGACCAATAACGCTTTCACTCAATAACTTCATTCTTATTAAAATGTTTTTGTAGTGAACTTACTTCCACGTGTATGAAGTTGCCATGATAACGATTAAAAAATTAGCTCTTTTTACTTTCTCTTACCTACATATGAAATATATAGTAAAGGGAAGTTTTGCGATAGTGAAAATTTTCGAATTCGAGTTTTCAACGGAAGTTCACGTTTTAAGACTTCTTGAGTCCAAATAACCAAGTCTCGCAAAATGGTCAGTGTGAATGTGAACAGCCTAGCTCAAAAACGAAAAGTTGTACGATACTGAACTTACGGATTTAAGGTAGACACATGCATGTGATGTTACAGCGACTTTTTCGTCAAAATCGACTAACCGGAAATGCCACTTTTTATAAAAGATTATACACTTTGTGACAATTTTCTCGAAAACGGCTCTAACGATTGTGATGAAACTTGCTTAAATTATTCTTCATAAAGGCCTTTTCATATATGTAGTGTATCACCGAGGAAATGTAGGAAATAAAGTTATGATGAAAAGAATATTTTATTTGCTCATAACTTCAGTTCTGCGTATGCGCTTGATTTAATGATCAACTTTCAGGTCGTCTATCAGAGTTATTCATTTTCCAGAATAATTTTCAGTGATTTTTAACTGAAAACCTGACGAGATCGTAGGTAATCAGTAGGTAAACAGCAGCTATAAACAGTGGACTAATCTAACAGTGAGTACTGTTATTATGTACTGTGTATATTTGGAAAAAGTGGAAGTAGTGTTCAGTGACTTCTCACAATACCTGGTGATGTGTCTACTTGGGCCAGCTGACTTCAGTATGGCTCGCACGTCAAGGCCCGTCTAAGAGACTAGATCAAGTTCAAGCAGATGTAATTTTATTTTATTTGTGTTTTCCCCTATTATTATTTTTTTTCTTCTCTTATTTTTTTTTCCAATGAGATATGCGCTACTTTTATCAAGTAATGTCAGGTAAGACTTCAACAAAGATCGAGATCTATTGGTTCGACACTTCGTGCTTTACCTGCCAAACAAAAACAACGTCGCAGTAAACGAGTAACTCCACCAGTAACGCCACCTAGCTCAATAGAACCAGAACCTCAGCCAGAGACATCGTCACAAGGGATGTCTGAAGAATCTCCTTTCTTCACCCCTACCCCTATCAGGCACTTCAAATAATATAATAATAAAAAATAATAATAAAATAATATAATATAAAATATATATAATATTATATATATTTTATATTATATTATTTTATTATTATTTTTTATTATTATATTATTTGAAGTGCCTGATAGGGGTAGGGGTGAAGAAAGGAGATTCTTCAGACATCCCTTGTGACGATGTCTCTGGCTGAGGTTCTGGTTCTATTGAGCTAGGTGGCGTTACTGGTGGAGTTACTCGTTTACTGCGACGTTGTTTTTGTTTGGCAGGTAAAGCACGAAGTGTCGAACCAACAGATCTCGTGACCACTGCCGTTTAATCTTCGATGAGGTTTGTAGGGATGGGTGAAGCTGGATAGGGTTTGTGCTGGGGGATTAGGATGGTGAACAAGGTTCTAGTGAAATTCGGAGAATTTGGATGGCATGAGGTCTAAAACAAATGGGATATTAAGATCATGATGTAGGGTATTGTTGGTTACATAGTATGGAGTATTGACTATTGTTCGAAGGACTTTGGACTGAAAGGATTGGATGCGTTTGATGTTCGAAAATTTAGCTGCCCCCATAGATCGAGTCCATAGGTTTCAGAATTGTCTTGTAAATTAGTAGCTTGTTATCACCTGAACGCTGAGATTTTCTGTTTAGCAGTCTATATAATAGGCCAAATCGTCGATTTAGTTCTTGTCTTTTAAGTCTAGTATGTGGGTTCCATGTTAGTATTTTATCAAGTAGGAAGCCAAAATACCGGACTGTGTCTGAGAAAGGTACTGGTATGGAGTTAAAATGATCCGGCGGACAAGATCTGCGTCGGAGGGTAAACGTGACGTATTTGCATTTAGATTCGTTTACTTTGATACGCCAATTATTATACCAGTGCTCGATACGGGAAAGGTACCTTTGCAGGTTTAAGGGTCTGAGTTTGTTGATAGGATGGCGGTTTCATCAGCAAATGTTGCCAGAAAGGTTTCAGAATGAATAGGAATGTCAGCGGTAAATAAAGTGTAGATGATGGGTCCCAAGGTGCTGTCTTGAGGAACACCGGCCTCAACTAGATAATGGTTGGAAAATTCTGGTCCACAGCGGACTCAGAAGGAGCGGTAGGATCGGAGGACTAGGTATAAAGATTGAGGTAAATGGATTTTAAGCTTGAAGAGCAATTTGGCGTGTTATACTTGGAGGAAAGCTAGTGCCATGTCCAGAAATGCACCGGAACAATGCTGTTTGCATTCTAGGGCTGAGAAAATATGGTCAACAACTCGGAGTCCTTATTGAACAGTGGAATGTTGAGAACGAAATCCGAACTGATGGGAAGGAATATTTTGAACTGCAAATATAGGTAGGATTCGTTTCAGAAGGATCTTTTCGAAGATTTTTAAAAGAATTGGGAGTAGACTAATTGGTATATAAGATGTCATGCTGTGGGGAGGTTTGCCTGGTTTCAGAAAAAGGATGATAGTGGAATGTTTCCATAAGAGAGGAATTGGGTAGCACTAAAATGCAATTGTAGATGTAAGTAAGGAACTTGACTGCTTTAGGTGGAAGTTGTCAAAGGCTCTGAGAGATAAGAAGGTCGTATCCAGGGGATTTGCGGGGAGTAAGTTTTTGTAGGAGATATTTGACCTCAGAGGGATTAATACCTTTAGGAGGTAAAGAGAGTGGGATGGGTGATACAAGGAGTTCTTCTACTGATGTGGTGTGGGTGGGATGGGAATCCAATGAGGAGTGACTGTATTGGAAAGGTGTTTGACGAATTCCTCGGCTTTATTTGCATTAGACGCTGCCCAGGAGCCATCACTTTAGAATTTTTTTAGTGATATTCCACATGGAATTGTCACAAGCAGAGAGAAAGGTTAGGTAGGAATTAAAGGATTGGGAATGAAAGGTTGCCAACTCCCACTGTAATTGTTTAAAATAATAGTTATAGGAGCGGCGATCGTTTGGATGTCTGGTATGTTGCCATAATGATCTAGCGTGGCGTTTGATATAGATTATTGTCTGGCAAGTTACAAAACAACCTTTTACAAAACAGTGAAATCGGAGGCGGGGCTGAGGGGTGCGGAGGAGGTGAAGGGAGCTCTCCCGTCTCATTACCAGAATGAGGGTCATGGGCCGGCCTATGAGTCACGTGTTTGCTTGCGATCAAAAATACAAAATCAATTGCGATAGAAAATCAAAAATTAAGCCCAAGGGTATTGCTATTTTTTAGCAGAGCTTTGAGATTTTCATATGCTTCCCTGAAATACACTGAATGTGTAATAGATGTTGAGCCAAAAAAAAAATTCATTATGAAAAGTGCATCTTTTAGGCTACGTTTTGACAACTCTACAAATAACTTCTGCTGACATGGATTATAAGTGATGATAAAGAAATTCCATAAATCCTTAATATCACAACAAAGAGGGCCTTCTTCTTTAAAGCATTTTATTAATTCCTCCTCTCTGTTCCTATACCACGAGGAAGAAACAACGAGCAGTAGAAGATTTTTAGTTTTCAGTCTTGATCAATGAGTTAAATCATTAAGTTCATTTTGGCTCAGTAATTTTGTTACAGAATCTTCTTCCAGATTGTCAGCATCAGCGTTATGACATTCATTTTCTGAGCTGTTCCTGGATGGCACATTTTCAAGACTGGAAGGTGGATCTCGGAGAAGGAAAAGAAGAGATTCACTATGTATAACCTTCTTCATTATAACAAAATAGCAATTGAAACTTTAACAGAAAGCATGGATATCAAAACAAAATCAATAGCTATAATGAGGAACCAGGCCAAGAGAGGGGAGAGTAGTTGGGGAAAAGAAGGTTAAAAAGTTGAGAACTGAGGGCAGACAGCAATGCACGTTCACAAGAATTCGTGGTTCTTATTGCAGATTCGTGGTTCTTATTTAGTAGTTCATTGCTGATGCTTGGCGTTTAAGTCTGCACCTAGAATGAAGTGATTACCAAAGGAATTGAAGAGTGAAGTGAATTTGGATTCGGGGATGGACTGTTTAGAAGCACAGTAAGCTGATGCAAGTGTGAATGGGAAGGAGAAGAAGCTGGTGTCGAGGGGTGCAAGTTTTTGATCGTTTACCCTTATAGATCGTTCCTGCCGAAGTTGGTAGATATGAAAATCTATCTTTGTTTCGCACAGATATTTCACTATTTTACGATAGGTATCAGCTGTGCCTGGTGATATTTTCGTGTCCTTCAACGTGCTAGAGCACGAGTAACTGCCAGAGCCCGTGATTTTATTCAGTTGGGTGCAGAGCAACTGAAATTTTTTAATTTTTTAACGAAAATAGGAGGAGCGCGCTTCTCTGGGTATAGGTGCTGAATCCGTAGTATTCTTTTTTTTATTATTATTTTATATATATTATATATTATATATATATATTATATATATATATTATATTAATATAATATATATAAAATAATAATAAAAAAAAGAATACTACGGATTCAGCACCTATACCCAGAGAAGCGCGCTCCTCCTATTTTCGTTAAAAAATTAAAAAATTTCAGTTGCTCTGCACCCAACTGAATAAAATCACGGGCTCTGGCAGTTACTCGTGCTCTAGCACGTTGAAGGACACGAAAATATCACCAGGCACAGCTGATACCTATCGTAAAATAGTGAAATATCTGTGCGAAACAAAGATAGATTTTCATATCTACCAACTTCGGCAGGAACGATCTATAAGGGTAAACGATCAAAAACTTGCACCCCTCGACACCAGCTTCTTCTCCTTCCCATTCACACTTGCATCAGCTTACTGTGCTTCTAAACAGTCCATCCCCGAATCCAAATTCACTTCACTCTTCAATTCCTTTGGTAATCACTTCATTCTAGGTGCAGACTTAAACGCCAAGCATCAGCAATGAACTACTAAATAAGAACCACGAATCTGCAATAAGAACCACGAATTCTTGTGAACGTGCATTGCTGTCTGCCCTCAGTTCTCAACTTTTTAACCTTCTTTTCCCCAACTACTCTCCCCTCTCTTGGCCTGGTTCCTCATTATAGCTATTGATTTTGTTTTGATATCCATGCTTTCTGTTAAAGTTTCAATTGCTATTTTGTTATAATGAAGAAGGTTATACATAGTGAATCTCTTCTTTTCCTTCTCCGAGATCCACCTTCCAGTCTTGAAAATGTGCCATCCAGGAACAGCTCAGAAAATGAATGTCATAACGCTGATGCTGACAATCTGGAAGAAGATTCTGTAACAAAATTACTGAGCCAAAATGAACTTAATGATTTAACTCATTGATCAAGACTGAAAACTAAAAATCTTCTACTGCTCGTTGTTTCTTCCTCGTGGTATAGGAACAGAGAGGAGGAATTAATAAAATGCTTTAAAGAAGAAGGCCCTCTTTGTTGTGATATTAAGGATTTATGGAATTTCTTTATCATCACTTATAATCCATGTCAGCAGAAGTTATTTGTAGAGTTGTCAAAACGTAGCCTAAAAGATGCACTTTTCATAATGAATTTTTTTTTTGGCTCAACATCTATTACACATTCAGTGTATTTCAGGGAAGCATATGAAAATCTCAAAGCTCTGCTAAAAAATAGCAATACCCTTGGGCTTAATTTTTGATTTTCTATCGCAATTGATTTTGTATTTTTGATCGCAAGCAAACACGTGACTCATAGGCCGGCCCATGACCCTCATTCTGGTAATGAGACGGGAGAGCTCCCTTCACCTCCTCCGCACCCCTCAGCCCCGCCTCCGATTTCACTGTTTTGTAAAAGGTTGTTTTGTAACTTGCCAGACAATAATCTATATCAAACGCCACGCTAGATCATTATGGCAACATACCAGACATCCAAACGATCGCCGCTCCTATAACTATTATTTTAAACAATTACAGTGGGAGTTGGCAACCTTTCATTCCCAATCCTTTAATTCCTACCTAACCTTTCTCTCTGCTTGTGACAATTCCATGTGGAATATCACTAAAAAAATTCTAAAGTGATGGCTCCTGGGCAGCGTCTAATGCAAATAAAGCCGAGGAATTCGTCAAACACCTTTCCAATACAGTCACTCCTCATTGGATTCCCATCCCACCCACACCACATCAGTAGAAGAACTCCTTGTATCACCCATCCCACTCTCTTTACCTCCTAAAGGTATTAATCCCTCTGAGGTCAAATATCTCCTACAAAAACTTACTCCCCGCAAATCCCCTGGATACGACCTTCTTATCTCTCAGAGCCTTTGACAACTTCCACCTAAAGCAGTCAAGTTCCTTACTTACATCTACAATTGCATTTTAGTGCTACCCAATTCCTCTCTTATGGAAACATTCCACTATCATCCTTTTTCTGAAACCAGGCAAACCTCCCCACAGCATGACATCTTATATACCAATTAGTCTACTCCCAATTCTTTTAAAAATCTTCGAAAAGATCCTTCTGAAACGAATCCTACCTATATTTGCAGTTCAAAATATTCCTTCCCATCAGTTCGGATTTCGTTCTCAACATTCCACTGTTCAATAAGGACTCCGAGTTGTTGACCATATTTTCTCAGCCCTAGAATGCAAACAGCATTGTTCCGGTGCATTTCTGGACATGGCACTAGCTTTCCTCCAAGTATAACACGCCAAATTGCTCTTCAAGCTTAAAATCCATTTACCTCAATCTTTATACCTAGTCCTCCGATCCTACCGCTCCTTCTGAGTCCGCTGTGGACCAGAATTTTCCAACCATTATCTAGTTGAGGCCGGTGTTCCTCAAGACAGCACCTTGGGACCCATCATCTACACTTTATTTACCGCTGACATTCCTATTCATTCTGAAACCTTTCTGGCAACATTTGCTGATGAAACCGCCATCCTATCAACAAACTCAGACCCTTAAACCTGCAAAGGTACCTTTCCCGTATCGAGCACTGGTATAATAATTGGCGTATCAAAGTAAACGAATCTAAATGCAAATACGTCACGTTTACCCTCCGACGCAGATCTTGTCCGCCGGATCATTTTAACTCCATACCAGTACCTTTCTCAGACACAGTCCGGTATTTTGGCTTCCTACTTGATAAAATACTAACATGGAACCCACATACTAGACTTAAAAGACAAGAACTAAATCGACGATTTGGCCTATTATATAGACTGCTAAACAGAAAATCTCAGCGTTCAGGTGATAACAAGCTACTAATTTACAAGACAATTCTGAAACCTATGGACTCGATCTATGGGGGCAGCTAAATTTTCGAACATCAAACGCATCCAATCCTTTCAGTCCAAAGTCCTTCGAACAATAGTCAATACTCCATACTATGTAACCAACAATACCCTACATCATGATCTTAATATCCCATTTGTTTTAGACCTCATGCCATCCAAATTCTCCGAATTTCACTAGAACCTTGTTCACCATCCTAATCCCCCAGCACAAACCCTATCCAGCTTCACCCATCCCTACAAACCTCATCGAAGATTAAACGGCAGTGGTCACGAGATCTGTTGTAAATATGTATATTGGAGTTCTAGCAATGACCAGATGCTCCACTCAAGTTATGTATATCTGCGACTATAGCGCTCTCGCTCAGTCTCCACTCGCTTTCAATGCCAGTGGTGCGACTGAGTGAGAAGCGCTGGGATATCCTGGAGTCATAAGTGAATATGTTTTTCCATCCATAAGTGAGGGGACAAGTCTGGTTTGGGAAGTCCCAGACCGATTATAAATAGTGTTTCTAAGTGTGCCTGCTTTTAAGATGTAACGTTTATTTTATTTTATACAAGTATATTTATTATTTCTTGTATTAAGTTTTTTTTTTATTTTGTTATTATTTCACTTTTTTTTTCTTTTTTGTAAATATGGTATGAATGATTTCTTTGATCACTATTACCATTGTCCCTGCTGAGAAAGAATGCAATATTACTCTATAAATAAATAGTTTAAAAAAAATGGCGCGTAGCTTAAAAAGCATTCATTTTATAGTAAATTATGTTTAAAATTGTATTAGGTAATTAAATTATCTAAAAAACAAAAAAAGAGTCATCAAAATCAGACCAGTATTAGTAAAGATGCAGCGCATCGGACTAATTGGAAGTGGCAATTATATTATGGATTTTACAATTTTCAAGTGAACGGCTCTATCGATTTTGATGAAATTTGCTTAATGTCTTCTCCTTAAAGCCCTTTAACTTTTCATGTGCTTAGTGTCATAGTAATGCATGGGGAAAAGTTATCGCGAAAAGAATATTTTATTTGCGCATAACTCAAAAAGTAAGTATTTTATAGTAAATCATGTATGAAATCATATGAAAGGTAATTAAATTCTCTTAAATACAAAAAGGAATCATCCGAATCGTACCGGAATTAGCTAAGATACAGCATATCTTATAAGGACTATAAGACCCTAGGGATAACCGAGTGCATCCGTGGGAGACGGTATTAACATAATAATTTCTACTTTTATATTATTTTATAGAAACAAAATGTTTCCATGGAAACTAAACCGAAACTTTTAAAATATATTTTCAACTTGACAAACTTAAAATATATAAGTAGTGTACGGAATTGTTATACTAAAATTGTTTAAAAAACTGTTTTATAGTATTTATGTGGGAGAAGATGTGGAGAAGTGAATTGTGCTGAGTTGACTTCAATGGTTTATGTGAAGTCTTTAAAATTATGTTAAAAAGACAATTACTATAGGACGGTAAGGAAAAGTTGTGATGCGTGTACCGCACCAGATTTTTTATTATATATTAGGAGTCTTAATTTTTATTTAAGTTTTAATTTAAAAAATATATATATTTTAAACCTGCGGTCGGCTGCGTTCGGAACAGTGCCGCCCCTAGGACCGGGCAACTGAGGCAATTGGCCCTAAAAGGATGTAGCATAATGACGTTTTTAGAATGAATAGTATATTTAACTTTTTTAACTAATCTACTTGTCAATAGTAAAAACAGAATGATTTTTTCAATTCCGTGAAAAAATAGTCTTTTAAACAATGTGCGGTGGATGGAAGACTTTTTTTATTCGATATTTGGATTCTACGTATCTTGAAACGTAATTCCGCAAATTTTAAGGTGGGCAAAAAAAAAATTCATTTTACAAATAAAGCCTCATTTTCTAAAAACAATTTTTTTTTTAAGTTCAATATCAAATGTAGTGCTCTACTGAAAAAATGAACAGTATGTTATCAAAATAAGTACTATATATTGGTATTAAAATAGTAATACTAACATCTACAACAATGGAAGACGAATGGTGGCCTTTCTCAAACTCCCAGCCATCTTTACAGGTTTCCACTGGCCAAGTCGGGTCTGGATGATCCACAACTCCCACTTCACTCCAGTTAGCATTGTACCTACTGCACTCCTCCCAACTGTTGTTGTGACCAGCCTGAAAATCAGGGAGAGGCAGTATTCTATTGTGATTCTTGAAGCATTCATGGCTACTGCAAAAATAGTTATAACTTATTAATAAGGCGGTATTCTAATATATTTCCGAAGTTATTTAAGTCATCTTATCAGCATTTGTTAACAATCAAGTTCGACTCAGTCTCATTCATTGCTAAATGCATCAAATCATTCTATAAAAACATAGAAAATGAAGAAGAAAACATTCAATCACTATCATGTGACATACCCCCAACAATTGCTACGGAGTAAATCACCGAGTAATAACATATTGGTTCGTATGTAAGAGTTGTTGCTGTTAGTTGAAATGCGATAATTCGAGACAACTCATCTATCCTTTTTTCTTCTTTTCTCATAAGTGTTTGAACTTTATTGTTTTTTTTATAGTTTAACATTGTCTAACATCAAATCATATTCATTAATTCGGAAATACTGGCAAGAATTTGGTCGGTATTGGAAGATGGTTGAAACGAGTGGTACGCAGAACAACTGTACGACTCAAGCCTTGCGAACTCCCCTCGAAGTGGCTGTTAGTTTGGCCTGGATCAGCACAAAACGGTTGTCATCAGGGTTAGCTGCTCTAGGCCGTCCAGAAACTGCCTCCTTGTGAACGGCTCAGTCTCCCTGTACCTTTTGATGGCTCTTTGTACAGTTGTTCCGGGAATATCCAACACACTGCCGCGTAACGCTCGTTTCTACCATTCGACCACAGCAAAATTCTTGCCACTATTTCCGAATTAATGACCATGATTCGATGTTCCAAAATATTAAGCCATAAAAAAAGAACAAAAACGAAATAATTATAGTGCAAAGCTTATGAAAAAAGACAAAAAATGGAGAGATGTGTTCTCTCGAATTATTTCAGCCAACTTGAAGCCTAACAGGCCCTTATCTCTAATTATTTAAGGGACTATCAGGTGTAATTGAAGGTATATTATTCTCTTCATGTAATAACAACGAATTTTTATCTTTGGGCACGAGTTAACCCCATTATTGAGTATTAAAAAAGAAAAATCTAGGTGGGCCGGTTTTTTCGTGGACCACAATATATATAAATCTCAGAACCTCATGGAATAAATGCGTACAATTAAATAATAAATGGTAAATGAATCTACAAAAAATACCTTCAAAGGAATAGCAAGGTGGCGTCTAAGCTGAACACTGAGGTGACTCAACTCAGGGATCCTGCACCAATGAGCTACCGGGTCAGCCATAAACAACTGGTTGAAGGCTGAGAAGCCACAGGGGATGCAAGCAGGAAGACACACCAACCAGATTAGTAGCTTTTGATATTTTCCAAACTCTCCAATCTCTGGCAGCAGATCATCCAAATCTACGTTTTCCTGTGTGCAACAAGATTTATTCAGTTAAAGGTATTACCATTATATTAATAATTTTAATTTAAAATTTCAATTGAATTATATTATGTAATCTTCTCTAATTGCTCTCGATATCGCTCCGAAGTTAGTCCGCCTTTTCAGGATGACAATGAAGGCTACTCAGTACTCAATGAGAGTGTCCGGAACCACATCGGAGTTTTTTATAGCCACAAAGGACTCAGGCAAGGTGATTGATTGTTTAGCATGCTCGCTGTTCAATATTGCTCTGGAAGGCGCCATCAGGAAGTCGGGAATCCAGGTAGGAGGGACGCCGATGATCTGGATATTATTGGACGCAGTTTTTCCAGCATGAAGAGTGCCTTTATAAATCTTCAAAGAGCAGCTGCTAAAGCTGGGTTACAAGTGAATGAGAAAAAAACCAAGTATATGCTCTTTAATCCTAATAGAGGAGAGCATCTAGGAGGAGTAGTAAAAATAGGGGATTTCAGCTTTGTTTGTGTAGAGGAATTGATATACCTTGGAACACAGGTAAACTCAAACAATGATAAGCAATTGACGATTCAGCGTCGGATTAAAGCGGCCGATTGGTGCTACTAAGGACTTCAGGAACATCTAAGAAGCAAGTCTCTCTCCGGGACAACGAAGATACGAATATAAGACCCTAATCAAGCCGGTTCTCACATATTCGTCGGAGTGCTGGACGATAACGAAAGCCCTAGAATCGTCCCTATTAAGATATGAAAGGAAGATTCTGAGAAGGATTTTGGGGCCTGTGTGTGACAACGGTGTATGGAGATGAGAAAAAACGCTGAAGTTATGCATCTCTATAAAGATCAGAATATTATGCATTTTATAAAATCTGGACGTCTGAGATGGGCAGGGCATTTTGCAAGAATGAGTAGTAACGAAATCCCCAAAAGGTTCCTTGAGGAAAAGATCTTTGGACGCAGAAAAGTAGGTAGACCACGCCTGCGGTGGAAGGATTGTGTGGCTGCAGACGCGCGATAAATGCTGGGGACTGGAAATTGGAGAGCAGCAGCACAAAACAGAGAAGACTGGTGGCTCAGATTAAGGGAGGCCCTAACTCTTCACGAGTTGTAGCGCCATCTAAGAAGAAGAAGAATGTTCTCTAATGGGTCGTATCTTGGTATATCGAGGACTCAGCTTTCAAATCATACACGGTGCACTGCTGAGGAATTAGACGAGTTAGAGAATCAGTTCCTCGACTCGTTAATCTTTATTTGATAGTCTCTGAGATCCAGTAGTATCGGCATTCTAACCGACTCCTATAGGAAGAGGTATCTGGGTATGGGAGATCAAGCCTTAGGAATAAAAGGTAGGTTGAGAGCTGTTAATCAGACCGAATTCCAAAAAGAAAGGAGTTGGATGGGAGATGGTAATCAGACCGATCTCCACAGAGTAAAATATGTAGGATGTGAGCTGGTGATCAGACCAAACTCAACAGGAAAAAGAAGCTGAAAGGTAGGAAAAGAAATGAGAACACTGGCATATAGCCTGACAAAGTGCAGTGCTATTTAGACCCCAGAAAACTTTGATTCCGCCAGTGTAAGGCTTTCTACATATACTACTTACCCAATGGCCAGTGAGTATTCTTTACACTGAGAAGTTTAAAAAAATTTATATTTTTTCTGGCTAGATCAGAGCATCTATCGGTTCAATTTTTATTGATGCAATAGCAATACATATCATAGTTTATATTTACCCGAACTTACCCGAAGGTCGCGGACTAGCACACTCTAGCGCCATCAGTGCGAACCAACTGCTTATTCGTATTCATTGGAATTATTACTGCCTTAATTACATATTATTTAAAATTGTTAGAGCTGTCGACTTCTGGTGATCTGGGGAAGTTGTAGTAATAATTTAAAGGAGTGATAATTTAAATTACGGTAAGTACCCGATCTCAACTGAAAAGGAACTTTTTTATCTCTTGAGCAAGCATAGCGAGTGGAAGTCGACAGCTTTGATCTAATTAAAGCAGTAATAATTGAAATTACGATGAGATCCCGACCTCAACTGAAAAGAATCTGTCGATGTTTTGTTTATTTCTTGGGCGAATGTAATGAGCGGAAGTCAACAGCACTAATAATTTTAAATAATATGTAATTAAGGCAGTAATAATTCCAATGAATTATTTGGTTGTTGGTCACAGACACAAAATAAATTAAAACAAAAATTAATTAATTAATAATAAATAATTAATTATTATGAAAGTTGAATAATCAGAAGATTTCAGAAAATTATGCACAAAAAAGATTTCATTTCTTTTCATTTCAAAATTTTTTAACTCGCATTTGGGACAACGTCGCACAAATCATTTGTTTCATTATCATTTTTATCCATTTTAATTCTCAAATAATATCTTTTTAGTTTTGTTTTTAGATTTGTAAGAGAAGGACGGACAGGACTTTCCTGGGACCTAGGAATCTTAATCCTGTAGTGATACAGGTTCTCCTCTACGCCGACGACGTGGTATTGATTACGAACTCTTTGAAAAAGTTGCAGCTGGCAGTTATGGCTGAAGAGCTCCAACGAAAAGCTTATAAATACCAACAAAAGTAAGATCCTACAAGTTGGGAGAAAGAAGGAAGATATCCACATATACTGTAATGGAGAAAAATTAGAAGTGGTAACAGACTTCACATACCTGGGTACAGTGATAGACGGATCTGGTCAGGTAGACGCAGAAATATCAAACAGGATTAACAAGGCAAGTATATCTACCTATATTGGGCCTTTTGTATGGAGCGGAGAGTTGGATATTAACAGACCGACAGGAGAGCAGAATCACCGCTACCGAAATGAAATTTCTGTGAAGGAAGATTAGGAAAACTAGGAGAGACCGAGTTCGCAATGAAAGGATTCGTCAGGAACTTCAGATAGCCCCACTGAAAGAGCTCCTAGAAACTCGTCAGCTTAAGTGGTTCGGCCATGTTATCAGGATGGACGACCACAGAGATCCTCTAAAGACCACGAATATGTCCCAGATGGTAGAAGACCTAGAGGTCGCCCTAGGATGTCTTATCTCGACTACATTGAACGACTCTGTAGGGCAAGGGGGAAGGACCTCCGACAAGCGATGAGCCTAGCTAGAAATAGGGAAGAATGGAATTTATGGCTGAATGCTCCTCTACGCTGAAAGGCACTAAAGAGGGAAGCTAAAGAAGAAGAAGAAGTTTGAACATTCCAGTGTGCTAAGAAACATATGTCATCTGCATAATCTATGTGCCCAGTGAGCCCTCATTGGATGCTCCAGCGTCTTCCCTGCTTGCTGCTTTCATTACTTCGTCCTTAAATTTTTCAAATATCTATTTATATTTTTTTTATTTATACTCGAGGAGAATGCAATGATAAAATTAATTAGAGTTAAAGTGATAATTAAGTGTTATTTAATTTAGAACAATAATTTTATATAAAAGAAAGGGACTTTAAACAATTTTATTTCAAAGAGAAAACTATTGTCATTAAAACTATCAAAGTTTTAAAATCTAATGAGCAGTGGAACAAGTGCTTGTTTAAGTAAACAAAAATTAGAATGTTTACATATATTAAAAAATATAATTAGAATAAATTTGTTCTACAAACAAGAAAATACTTTTTGTTTAAACTAAAAAGTAAAATAAATAAATATGGAAATTTAAAAGAAAATAAGAAAACCAAAGAATGTTGGCGAACTGTTTCATGTCGTCTTCTTGATTGACAAATCATTGTGGGTTGTATATCTTGGTAGAGAATAAGCGTATTTTGATCGTTAGCCGGCGTGGGGTAAAGATATCTCTGAATTGAGTAAGTGTATGAGTTTTAAAAGTAAAATTAAATACAATTCAGGGAGTAAAGACCAAGATAAGTTGGAACTTCTAGCTGGAAAAACCATTATTTGATATCATGAAAAAAAAAGCAAAAAAAAAAAGAGAAATATCAAGCTAGAATTAAGAAGATTTCTAATGATGTGTCAAAATTACATTTCTTATTTTGTTGATAAAATTTAAATTTGATATTTTGTTTTAGAGTCAAGATGTATGTATAAAATTGTTTTATTATTTTTCGAACAAAAACATATTATTTTAATTATTTTTTATATTTACGTTTCTGAAATCTTCTGATTATTCAATTTTCATAATGTTCATTTATAAAACAATCAATAAACAAAAATAATTTTTATTTAATAGTTTCATTGGTTTCATCAATTCTTAGAATAAAGTTATTATTTTTGCATTGGCTACTCTGGCCTAGGATTCGGTGAATGTGGAATGTCCAAACTAAAAAGATATAATTTGAGATTTAAAATGGATAAAAATGATAATGAAGCAAATGATTTGTGCGAGGTTGCCATGACTGGCGAGTTAAAAAATTTTGAGATGAAAAGAATTCTTTTTTATATATAACTTTCTGAAATCTCCTGATTGTTCAATTTGCATAATTATTAATTATTTATTATTAATAAATTAATTTTTGTTTAATTTATTTTCTGTCTGTGACCAACAACCGACAGAATTAATTTTATTTAATAGAAAAAAATTTTGGTTCATAAAAATATTTTTAATATAAAGCTCATCGAAATTTCTCTATAACTTTTACACTTGTGTTTGTGTGTTTTTTTTTCTTTTTTTTTTTTTTTTTTATGCGAGGTTGGTTGGAAATCTTCAAAAGACACGGATAGGCCCGTACCTATCCGCGTGTGGGATTTCTACCCACTAAAACCACCTCCCTACACCTCTTTCCCACCCTCCACGGGACCACCGTTAGGCATTACTTCATGGAGGGTAATTGGCTGTGTGCCGCCTCATTGTTTTAGGCTGCCACTATTTAGGCGCGCCTCTCCTTCTCCTCATTCCTCAGCTTCTTGATGACCTCTGCCGCTAGGCGCTGGCCTGCCATTCAACACTCCTGTGAAAGCAGCATCAGGCTGACGATGCTGTCTACTAAGGCTCCTAATCCACAGATTCCTAGAAATTCTTCCCTCTCTTCTTGAAAGTGGGGACAGCTAAAGAATACATGTTCTACAGTCTCATCTATTGTTGGGCACCTTGGACATACAGCTGTATTGTCCAGCTTGAACCGCACTTAGTAGGCTCTGAAGCAGCCATGTCCTGTGAGCATCTGTGTTAGGTAGTAATCTACTTCCCCATGTTTTCTATCCAGCCACGGTTGGATTTGAGGTATCAGTCTATGGGTCCACCTCCCTTTCAATGTCGTATCCCAGCTACGTTGCCATCTCTCAGCCGTCTGCTTCCTTTCCTCTGTACTGGAGATGCGGTCAACTCTCTTATATGACCGTTGCCTCTCTTCTGCGACCAGCTCTATCGGCGGCATCCTGGCCACCACACATGCAGCTTCGTAGGAAGCTGTGCGAAACGCGCTGGTCACTTTGAGAACACTCCGGCGGTAGACAGATACCATTGGTCTCCTGTAGGCCAGTATGTCCAAGGCCTCACTCCATATCGCGGCTGCGTAGAGCAGAGTAGATGGGACCACACTTGCGACCAATAGTCTCCGACTACTTCTGGGTCCGCCTATGTTGGGCATCAGTCGGGCCAACGCCGTGCTCACTCTAGCCGCTTTATCGCATGCTTGTTGGATATGCTCCTTGAACCGCAGCCTCTCATCGATTATAACACCAAGATACCTCAGGGAAGACTGGGACCTAATTTCTTGTCTTCCCACTCTCAAGGTTATTTCTTCCTTCCTTTTGCGACTACTAATAAGAAGGGCCTTTGTCTTCCTGTCTGCCAGCTGGATCCCCACCGATGCCAGCCAATCTCGGATCAATGAAATGCTCTGGTTGGCCTTCAAGGTCACTTCATCTTTGTATTTTGCCTCGATCACCACTGCGATGTCGTCGGCAAAGCCCACCGTCTTGGCACCCTATGGCAGGCTAAGCCTGAGGACCCTATCGTGCATGACATTCCACAGTAGTGGCCCAAACACTGAGCCCTGGGGTACTCCACCAGTCACCTTAAACTTTTTTGGCCCATCCTCTGTTGAATAAATCAGGGTCCTGTCCCTGAAATAATCTCGAATAATGCTCGTCAGGTAAGTGGGGACATCCATTTCCTGCAGGGCATTCAGAATACAGCTCCATCTCGCCGAGTTAAAGGCGTTTTTAACATCAAGCGTGATAACTGCGCAATAGCATTTCGCACCTCTTCCCCGCAATAGCCTTCCGAGCCGTTTCTATCACCATGGTGATTGCGTCCAGAGTTGATCTTGCTTTCCAGAAGCCAAACTGAGTATGTGCTAGGCCCCTACACCTTCTGTGGTCTCTTGTATCCTGCCAGCTATAATTTTCTCCAAAGCCTCTGTGTCCAACAGGCATATCGGTCGATATGCTGAAGGGTCCGATGGGTTTCCCTTGCCTTTCGGGATCAGCACAAGGCACTGTCTTTTCCATGGCCGCGGAAAGGATCCTTCACTTAAACAAGAACTGAAGACTTCTTGAAAAAGATTTGGCTTGTCTCCATTACCGCCTTTAGTGCCACATTTGGGATGCCATCTAAACCTGGTGCTTTTCCTATCTGAAGGCTAGTGCAGACATCCTTGAGTTCTTCAGCTGTCACGGATGGTACGTCAAATGGCTGCCACAACCCTGAATGCATTAATTCTTCTTGTTCTGGGAAAAGAGTTGCCACTATGTTCTCTAAAACAACCGGGCACGTGGGTGATCTCGACGAGTTGTTCTTTAACTTCTTCATGACGGTCCGGTAAGGCCGTCCCCATGGATCCTCGTCTACCTCTTCGCAGAGTTCCTTCCAGCACCGCCTCTTGCTCATCTTGATTGCTCGCCGTAGTTCACGCCTCATAGCTTTGAACTCTTCCTGGAGTATTTGGAACTGAGGGCTGCCTTTTGCTCGCTGGTACCTTCTTCTCGATGCATGACACCGTCTACGACAGTCAGCGATCTGGTCGTTCCACCAGTAGACTGGATTTCGGCCCATGCATGCGTTGCTGCGCACCATAGCTGCGTCACACGCTGTGGTGACCAGATCCATTACCTGGTGTGCCTTATTCTCTGCGGAGCCTGAAAGCTCACAAGATACCTCCATCGTAATTTTGAATGACTCCCTGTCAAAAGTCCTAGCTTTCCAGCGAACCGTACTCCTTTCTTGCCTCGCTGAAATTGTTTTTCGGTTTCCTAGGGTGATCAGTATAGCCTGGTGATCGCTGTGGGTGTATAGGTCGCAGACCTGCCAATCAGTAGTTGGACGTAGGCTGTCACTGACAAATGTCAAGTCAATGATGGAAGACCTGCCCCTCTTCACAAATGTTGGTTTCGTCCCTGTATTTACCAGCACCAAGTCGTCCACCTGGGCAAAGACTTCTAATACGACTTCTCCGCGTCGGTTCGTCGATCTGCTGCCCCACTCTGTCGCCCAAGCATTAAAGTCTCCGGCAATTACTATTGGCCTACGCCCTCTGGCGTCTCGAACTATGCTATCTAATTGATCTTCGAATTCCTGGATTGTGGTGCTCGGCGGGGTACAGATGTTGTATCTTACCCCAGACAAAACCAGTTGTAGGGGCCTGCGGCGTTTCCTCTATGCAGTTTTGTCCACATGCCCATGTCGCTGCCCTTCCTGTGACGTCGGATACCCAACAGTTGCCGTCCAAGTTTTTATACGGCTCACTCAAGATCACGGCGTCCACTCGTAGATCTTTAACGGTTTGCCATAAGAGATCCTGGGCGGCTTCGCAGTGGTTGAGATTAAGTTGCAGGATTCTCATCTGCAACGATTTTTTATTCTTCTTTGTTCTTCTAGAGCTCGCTGTAATGCCGGGCATTTGCTACCACCGCACGGGTGTCCGTTACCGCTTACTCCATCGCATAGTGCGCAGATAGGACTCTTCGTGCAGTCCACTGCTCGATGACCCTCTTCACAACACTTGCGGAAACACTTCGTTCGGTCGGGCCCTTTGCATTGCCTGACCAGATGTCCGAAATCTCAACATCGGAAACAACGCTGTAGTCGGATTTTCTCCCGAATCCGACTGATAACCAGTCCTACACTAATCCTTCCTTCAGCAATTGCTGGCCTGTAGGACTGGAAGAGCAACAACTGCCGTCTTTGTTCCAGCATATGCCAGGCGAATCGATCGCACAGCTGTTTTCTGGATCTGTTCTCCATCTAATAAGGTAGTGAGTGCCTCAGCGACTTCTTCTGATGTAAGGGCATCCAGGTTCACTGATTTCGATCCACGATTCCTGTCTCAAAGCCCTTACTTCGGCCTCTGATCCCAACGTTCCTTCTAGGGTTTGCTTCATGCACTCCAGGGCCCCTTTTGATTCTCGGTTCAACTGTATCAGATTCCCGGCCTCATTCTTGCGAATCCTAGTAATACTTGAGCCCATACTTTGCAACGTTGTATCGGCCCGAACCTTATGAAGGGTATCTGCATGGGTGGTGCCTTCTGAGATCTTGATTATCAGGGCGTCCGGCCTTGGTGGTTTTAGGCGTTGGCACCCTTTTCTGCCCCTCCTCTTCTTCGTGACTGTTTGCCACTGCCCCTCTGTGGATGCTGTAGGAGCTATCATGTGTTGCCGAGGCTGTTCCGCTCTTTCTCCCCTAGGTACCTTGGTATGTTTACCCTGCACAACCACCTTTGTTTTTTGTTTCTTTCTCAAGTCCTCCTCTTGAGTAGTTGAACGCTGATTCTTTTTTTGCGTAGTTTTTATTGGTGCTGGCGTCCCGGTCTGGGTACCAGCATCCACCATACTTCCTGTTTTTTCCTCACTTAATTTGTTCTCCAGTGAAATCAGGTGGTTCTGGATTCTACAGGCATATTTCTTTATCTCACCGTGGACATTATGTCGCGACTGGATGTATGCTTGTAATTCCTGGACTTCTTTAACAAGTTCCGTCCATTCCGCCTGACAAAACTCCAAAGGTGTACCTGAAGAAGTCCCAGCTACAGCTGGATTTCTATACATGGTTTTGCGGTGGCATGATGACGACGTGGGTCCCGCTTTCGCAACCTCTTCCGACGCCGGTACTGGGGTTCCGAGCTCCTGCACCGTAAGGCTAATCCCCTGCTCTAACATTTCATCTATTTAATTTGCATTTTATACCTCCTGCCAGGTTTAATACAGCCGCCTCTAACCTGAGGAACAGACGCTGACTAGGTCACCGCCTAATCTAGGAACCGTCGTGCCTGGATTTGTCTAGTTTTGGCCCACCCCAGGTATTTTATTTCCCCGGTACCCACCATATCTGGTGAGCATTCCCCTATCCGCGACCTGGGGAGGCGCCCGATGGGAGGCTAGTAACTCCTCACGGGTGTGTGTGTGTGTGTGTCAATAGATAGATATCGTGCCGCCGAGGAGATACTGCAATCTTCGAAAACTAGTAACCAAATTCAGGATCACCTTTTGAGCCACCGATTTATAGTTAAATAGGCGTACAAGGAAGTCATGTGTTGTCCACATCAGATTTTTTTTAAATAATTCGAAAACTATACATTTCACATACATACACACTATACATACACACTCAGGTTCCCACTTAAAAGGAAGTTAATTGAATTATCAGTACAATAGAAATATACCGCACTTTCACTGACTGATTTAGTAATCACAGTATCTCAAAAACGATAATGCCTAAAAAGCTCAAATTTATAAATTTATAGTGTAAACATTGAGGAGACGGATAAGGTGTGTGGACATTGCTGTTCTCTCAAGTTTAACAATGAAACATCAGCAATGTGCTGCGCTAATAGCAAAGTTAAATTACCGAGATTGCCTCCACTACCTGAACTATTGTTGTCATTGCTTTTAGGCGGTTCTCCTGATTCCAAACACTTTTTGCACATATAATTATAAATTATATAAACACTCGCACATATAATTCAGCATTTCAAATGACATCTTTTGGAGCCGTTTTGCAAAAGTTTTCCAATTTTAAAGTTTTCAGTACATACCTAATTTTAAAATTCAATAACAAATATATCACAATTTTCGCTTATTTCTACCAGTTCCGGAGGCACAAATCTACTTTATGGGTGACAATGATGCACAAGTTGATCATCAACGCTGCGATGCAAATCCAAGCACCAAACGCCATATTATATCCTCTTTGCAAACATGTTTCCACCAACACCAATGTATTGATAAGATTATTCAAAACTTCAATTTACAACTTTCCGACGGATAATTACAATACGATACAATAATTACAATACGATTTCAAATACGAGCCGACAAAACACCACTCAGACAGCATGCGGATGCTACAACGCACCTACCGTCAATGAAGTTGCCATTGTCATAGTTGGCGAAGAACGTGATATAATTCTTCAGCGATGGGACAATGCAACTCAACGTGTCGCTGAAACACATCAATCATACGATGCACTGCGGTATCCCATATTTTTTGGGAGGGGCAGGGCGGAAATCACTTTAATATTATGCAAACTAATCCAATTACAGGTAACTAAAGATATTTTTTTTCATTTTATGCGATGAAAAATATTAATTACTTTTCAACTTTCAAACATTCGTAAATGTGTTGACATTTTTCTTATCTTTCGTTGTCTTCATTATTCTTACACGTGAGCAACTTAATAAAAAATGATCAGCGATGAATTATTATTCATACCCCATAATGATACTTATGATACGGAACAAATCATATTCTGCAATGCCGTCAACTATTTCATCAATAGGTCGTAACGTTTGTTATTCATTCGCTTAAATAAAACATCGTAGCGTTCAGAAGAATACATTCATCTACGAGATAAAATTGCAAACAAATGGAAAAACTTCCGACATTGGTAAAATGATCATACTTCCAGCAACGTTCACTGGCAGTCTACGGCGTATGCATACCAATCCGCCGATCTGTTGTCAACAATACCGTCTGTAATAATATAATTTAATAATACAAAAGCGGAAATTATCACAATAATTTCTACTTTTATATTATTTAATGGAAAAACAAATGTTTCCATGGCAAATAAACCGAAACTTTCAAAATATATTTTCAACTTGACATACTTAAAATACTATATATAGGTAGTGTACAGAATTGTTATACTAAAATTGTTTAAAAAACTGTTTTATTGTACTTAACTGGGTGAAGATGTGAAGAAGTGGATGCTGCTAAGTTTATTCCAAGTATTGTTTATGTGAACTCTTTAAAATTATATTAAAAAGATAATTATTATAGGACGGTAAGGGAAAGTTGTGTGATGTGCGCACCGCACCAGATTTTTTTGATCTTGATTGATCACAAGAGAGTTTTTATGCCCAAAATTTTGAGTGTCGCATAGAAGAGGGGTCCATTATTATACTTTACATTATTATTATACAGTATATGGGGTGCATTATTATTATATGGTACATCCTTACCAAGTACTGAATCAAAGACCCTTCATGGGTTGTAAAAGGTGCCGGCTGATATACAATAATATAAAATAGAATAGAAAAATAAACTTTATTCTGGGACCAGGTCCCTTTTATGTAATAACAAGTATGTACAAATAAAAAATATACATATATATATATATATATATATATATATATATATATATATATATATATATATATATATATACACACATATACTTGGAATAAACTCAGCAGCATCCACTTCTTCACATCTTCTCCCAGGTTAAGTACAATAAGACAGTTTTTTAAACAATTTTAGTACAACAATTCTGTACACTACCTATATATTTTAAGTACGTCAAGTTGAAAATATATTTTGAAAGTTTCGGTTTAGTTTCCATGGAAACATTTTTTTTCCATTAAATAATATAAAAGTAGAAATAATTAAGATAATTTCCGCTTTTGTATTATTAAATTATAACATTACAGACGGTATTGTAGACAACAGTTCGGCGGATTGGTAAGAGGAGATTCGGTCGCATCCGTCTCCTTCCGGATGCGCTCGGTTATCCGTCTACGGTCTTGTACTCCTCATAAAATGCTCTTTATCTTTGGTAATACTGGTCTGATTTTGATGATTATTTTATTTTTTTTAAGATAATTTAATTACCTTTCATACAATTCTATACACAATTTACCATAAAATGCATACTTTCTAAGCTATGCGCAAATAAATTATTCTTTCCATCATAACTTTTTTCTCTGCATTTCCTCGATGATGTACTAAATAAATGAAAAGTTAAAGTCTTTATGAAAAATAATTTAGACAAGTTTCATCAAAATCTTTAGAGCATGCTGAAAACATTTCGAGTAGTTTTTAAGTGAATTCCTTAAAATTATTTCAGGAAATGGATAACTAATTATTAATCCGGGAGCCCGTGACAAAAAAAGTTACTTATTTCATATAGAGGTTTGGACATATAAAATGAACATGTTTACAGGCCTGATCTAAAAAATGCCCGTCTGCCAACTTTTAGTTTTTTCTCTATGATTCCTAAGCAGTGTATTCTATCGAAAAAGATACGACATATTAAATTAAAGACAATCAAATTTTCCGTTTAATGGGTACCACAACATAATAATTTAGTTAGTTAGTAATAATCTCGTATATGAGTTTGCGACCGTTGTTTTCAGCCACACCAGTTACCCAAATTATGTTGTACTTATTAGACGCAGAATTTGATTATCTTTAATTTTAAGAAAGATAAAAATAACATTGTGCTTGAAATAAATTATAACTAATGCAAAACCTATGAATTTTGAATTTTTTTTAAGACATTTTTGCAGGTTTTCACGGCCCCTTATCTCAGTAACTATTCCGAATATTCAAAATATAGTATGTACAAACATGCGTGAAATTTAAGGTTCTTTAAAATTGGTAATGACTAACTTTTTACCTTAAGTGCACTGAAAGCGAGTTATTTTGGAAAAACTATTTGGCGGTTTTTCAAGAGGTTGAAAACTTGGATTTTTTACAAGAAGCGCAATACATAAAGCATACCTACCTAAAAATTAAGATTGTCTACTCCATTCTTTGCAAAATGCATTTAGGGCTAAAATACAATTTGCCTGAAATCGCCAATTTCGAAAGATGTACTTGACCAATTTAAATTTTTTTTTTTTGCTCTCAATCGACACAGAATTTGATGCTCTTTCAACTTTTATTTTATGAGTTTTTCTCTTAGAGTACTCATTTCCAAGCTGCAGGCTCATGTATAGTACTCTTGTCTCTGGTTTTGGCAAAAGTAGCATGTTTGACCGTGTTTTTCGACCATACCAGTAACCAAATTATTATGTTGTGGTACTAATTAAACACAGAAATTTATGGTCTTCAATTTATTAAACTATAGCTTTTTCGGTAGAAAGCACCGTTTAGGAATTATAGGTGAAAAACAAAAAATAGTTCTAAAATATCGAATTTTTTTGGCTAACATTTTGTATTCCAACGGCTATAAGTTGACAGGTGTACATTTTTTGTCAGGCCTGTAGTTCATTTTCTACGCCCAAAACTTTGTATGAAATGAGTAACTTTTTTTGTCACGGGGCTTCCGGACTACTTGGCAGAGTGGTAGTGAAAGTTGTGTGATGCGCCATCCAGATTTTTACATTATGGATATGACAAAATGTTACAAAAAATTGAATCTCAATTCATTGTAATAAATGTTTTATTATTGATCGAAACAATAGGATTCCATTTGTGTGTTAGGGGCTGTTATTTTCTATGTGGTTGCATTTTCATAAATAATGCCCTTCATTCACTGATAAAAATATTGAATTATACAAATAGTCAACTCCTAAAAATGAAATAAATATGATTCACGAGAGTCTGATAACATTCAAACTATCTTAAACCAATTAATTAAATAGCAATAGGCTGATGATAATTTAGGAAGGAAGGTTATATTCAGTTGACATCCACATGGTAGTATAGAAGGATCAATCTAATAAGAGATTGATAAATTGACACTTCTATAATTTTGCTTTTATTTAAAACTAGTTTTGAATGTTATGCATTCATCTTCAGTTCTAAAATCACACAAAAATTAAAAAATAGGCAATTTAAAATACAGTATTTGAATTGCTTATTTTAGAATTTTTTTTTTTTTTTGTTTTATAACTTAAGATGAGTGCATAACATTCAAAACTTCTTTTCAATAAAAACAAAATTATAGAAGTGGCAAATAATTTATCAATCCCTAATTAGAAGGTTATATTATCTGGATTACAATTTTTAATTGATAATATTGTAATTTTGATAAATTTAATGTTTAAATTAATTTTATAAATAAAATTATATACATATAACTATTATTTTATTTATAAATGTCTATTGGTTACTGAAAGATTAACCAATTAATTACAAAATTTCTCACAATGGGTGAGAAGTGGTTTAAAATCAATAAACAACTTCAAATGTTAATACATTTTACAAAAATAACATTTGTTTTATGAATAAAAATCTGTCTAGCATTCAGGTATGGCTAAAGTATAATTATGTAATTATCTAATTTTTAAGAAAACAAAATAAAGTAACATTTAAAAAAAAAGGGAAAATATATTGTCATAATCACATTCTTCCAATACCTGTTTTGGTTTTTTTTCCTGATGGTGAATTCTTTCCTCGCTAGCCATTGTAGAACTGCCAAGCTAGCAAGTAGTTGGTGAAGACTTTGAAAAGCCTTGATCCAGTTAAGGTTGATCCATAATAATAACAACGGTATTTTTCACAATTTACTTTTATTTTCAGTTAGGTTTGAATACAATATGCTTATGAAAACCCCAAAAGAAAAAATAAATCATAATTGATTTCAATATAATCAGAATATAGACAAAAATATATATATATAAGTCATTTCTACATAGAACAGGTTCTAATACATAAAAATGAGGCAATAATTTAGATTATTACCTTTAAAATGAATTGAACTAAAAATGAACATTGCTATGGAAAATAAAAAACAAAACAAAATTAATACTAACATACAAAAACTTTAAAGAGAGGAATGAATCTGTTAATATATGCCTAATAAATTCAATATATGAATTTAAGTAATTTAGACAATAATCGATACACAATTTCAATCCAACTTTCTATAGGAGGCCATGTAAAGTTCAATCTGGAGGATACTAATGAGGGAGAAAGCAAAATGGCACGATAACCCAACATTCACACACTCATGCACACCGGGAACATTCATACAACACACAACAACAATCTTCAGTCAACAACAAATAACCATAACAGTCGAGACAAAATACATTTGTACATAATCAGTTTGACAGCAAACATACTTCAGACTCTCTCATTGATACAATGCAATATTTAATATACATATATAGTACTTCCATACCGTAGGAAGTGTAAAATTTATTAATATTATATATTTCTAGTAAATTAAAGTCTATAAAATCTGAATAACACTTCGGCAGGTATGACAGAGATTCTCACACGCTGAGACACACACTTAGGGGCGCTAAATATCACACAATCCGGAATTAAAGCGCGCACACGCTAGGAAACACTTTTGTGCACACACTTCGCAATCACAGTTAAATGAGTTTCTTAAACGTATATTTTTTTATTATTTTTTATATTAATTATATAAAAACAAAAACCGACAGTCATTGCCCAGATTCGGTGTGCCTTTATTTAAATTTTAACCCTAAACTAGTTTGTTAATTTTTATTCCCAAAAATATACATATATTGACAGGTTTATCTTAAAAGGAACACTTACATAATGAAACCAGTAGATTGTTCCTTTTATCACTTAATTTAAATGTTAATTTGTGACAAGTAGATATTAACAATAATTTCAGATTGTCATGGCCTAATAACAGTTGAGATAGAAACTGATGTTTTTGTTCAGTTTAAACTCTTAAAAATTAAAATTGAGTAGAGAAATGAAAGATTATTGTGGAAATAAAATCAGTTTTGAACTTATTTTACTACCTCTTGGAAAAATGCATACCATACCATACCAAGGATGATGGATGACAATTAAATCAATTTTTTAAAATAGAGGCCACAAATTTTTAATATCAAAAGTGAGTCTATGTTGTGATAAGGCCATGGCAAACAACTAATGGTATATATACAAGTTCTCACTCGTAAAAAGTGAGGAAAAGAAACCTACCTAAGAAACAAGTTTGGTATTGTCACAGGCCACAGAGAGAACCTAGCAATGTGCTTACAAAAAAACCTAAGTATAAACATGTTACTTGTACAGATATATTACTATAGATATTACATACACATAACACAGTAATGAAAATAGAAACTAAATTAAAATTAGGCTCATAAGGCATTAAAATGAGTCCAACTATCACAGGCGTAGTAGTCCAAATGTGGATTTTTAATGAGGTAATAAAAATGAATAAATAAATAAAAATAATGAGCAATCCTCTTTTATGACTGATATCTTCAACTCATAAATAAAAAAAAAAAAGTAATAATAAATAATAAACAGCATCTAAAAAGGTCCTTTATACACATTTTTATTTCCTGAGTTGATATTGGTATGTTGGAAACAGCCATTTTTTTGTTTTAGCTACTTGTTAGATAAACTGCTGCTAGCCATTGCTAGTATATTCTCTGTTACAATAAGACATTAAACTTATAAATTACAATAGGATAAAATAATTTTGTAGGCAGAGGATGGGCAGTCCCCTCAGCTCGTTCCAATTGTAGTAGATCGCTTAAAGGCACTTCATTCTTCTAATACTCTTCTTCCCCAGGACGGGAAATACCAAAAAACGTATGTCTATACAAAATTCTCTTTGGATATGTTCTTCAGTTTTCAATCGCTTATGAATTTCTTAAGATTTTCTACATAACTTCAACTAAATATTTTTTAATAAAACAAAACTAACTGAAATAAACTCTTTAAGTGGAGTCGACACATTTGTACAATTCGCCCCTCACATATTTTCCATAATTATCGTTCATTCACTTCACTCACGTCATTTTTTCGTTGATCTCCAAAGAAAAAATATACATATATATATCTGACAAACGATGATTCGCTGAAATCTGTATTTAAAAGTAGAAATAACAGTTTACCACTGACACACACCTCATATTTATTCTCTCTTGATACTCACCATTTGTTCTCCATAAAAACTACATAATATGAAATTTATGATAACAATGAATATGACAAAAATGAAGGTTAAAACACTGAGAGAAAGGACAGGCAGGCAGACAGACAGAAATGTTGGAAGTAGCCAGGGAGGCTGCAGTTAAGGGTCTGCTGGCCGCTACGTAGTCTCTCCTCTGTTCTTATCAACAGTCCTAATGAAGTCTGTAAGTCAGTGTAATGTATTAGTTTACAAATCAGTTTCACGTTTGTTGGATGATCTGAAAAAATTAAGAAAAAAAACTTGATTAGCATCATTAAAATAAAAATGTCTATAAAAATATTAACTTTCAATATATATATATATATATATATATATATATATATATATATATATATAAAAATTATTTATATAATCCAATAACAATCAAATATATGTGATGTTATGACATTAATGTTCGTTAAATCTTATTATCACTAATCATTTATAAAAATGGGGAAATGAATGAGAAATTATAAGAAATATAAAAAAAAAATTTGAGATGCACATAAGATTTAGGGATAAATGATTACTAATAGCCCAAGAGCCGAGGCAAAATTTAGTGATTTATTTGAAGAAAACTTTGTCATACATTCATATCAACGTGGTCTTTTTAAAAAGGGTTAAGGGCCAAACTTGGAATGTAAACACCACCTCTATCAATTACTGCTTCTACCGAAAAATATCGAGAAAAAAAAATTGGCTATGAAACTAAAAATAGACTATTTATTGACGGCGTAAGCACCAAATACTAACAACTTTCAGTTGCCACTCTGGCCTTGACCAGTGCTAAAAGCCTTAAAAATATATAATAATTATAAAAGTTTTGCCACCTGAATAAACTCCTATTGTAGACAATAAAGAACAAAATTAAAAAAAAAAATTTATTTGGAGAAAAAAACAACAGAAAAATGTGTTTTCCGTAAAGTATGCTAAACGACACTTATGCCTTTTTCAATAAACTACGTCAATAAAGTGTCCATCCTCGGTATTCAATTTGCACTTGTCTGCCAACTCAAATGATTTATTTCAAGCATAAATAATAAAACTAAATACAATCCAGATGCTAGTAAACTTTGTCTGCTGACATTAGGGGAGGAGAGGGAGGAGGGAAGTTTCAAAATTTAGAATTTTTTGGACATTTTTACAGATTTTCATGACCCCCTATATCAGTAGCTATTCAGAATATTCAAAAATATTATGATCAAAATTTGCAGGAAATTAAACGTTCTTTAAAATTGGTTATGACAAATTTATACCTCGAATGCGAATGCACTGGAAGCGAGTAACTAAAGAAAAACTGAAAAAAAGGTTTTTCTTGGCAATTATCAAAACGGCGATAAACACATAAGAAGGAGGCCAAAAATTAGGATTTTTCACAAGAGGGGCAGATAGTTAATTTCGAGAGGTGTACTTAATCGAATTTAAAATTTTTTGGATGCAGAATTTGATGCTCTACAACTTTTTTTGTAGTTTTTCTCTTAGAGTACTCATTTCCAAGCTGTTGATTCATACAATCTGTCTCTGTTTTTGAAAGTTGTTTTTTGATTATGGTTTTCAACCACACCACTTAAACAAATTATTATGTACGATACTTATTAGAGGCAGAATTTAATGCTCTTTAATTTAATATACCATAGCTTTTTCTACTGAATGCACTGTTTAGGAATTATAGGTGAAAAATAAAGGCCTAAAATGTTGAGTTTTTTGGCCACCATTTCGAACCCAACAGCTTTGAGTTGGTAGCCAAGTGCAAATTGAATACTGAGGATGGACATTATATGGATAATGTCAAATTTCGCCTTGGTTCTTGGACTAATATATCTAATGATGTGTATGCGATCACGGATAAATTAAAATAAAAAGGTAAATTGATAGTCTTTCAATATTCGATAACCTTCAAAACATCAGATAGAGAAAAAAATTATACAAGTAGGTAAACTTTCATTTTATATATCAATTTTATAATCAACCATCAAAACCAAGAGGAATCTACTAACTGATATAACTTTCATGTTTCAGTTCTCTAAGGTCCATAACTTTCAAGTAAGAAATTTGTTATATGAATTTAAAAATTGGAACAACCCAATAATTTTCAAATCATATATTTCTGGAATCGGATTAATTAGTTTTAAGACTAGAATAAGATCCCCTATGAAGTTAAATATTACTACCCCTAAATTATAGGTTTGAAACCTTTTTAAAGTGAGGATCTTCTTTTTCAATAAAAGTACCCCATTTGAGTAAACTATAAAAGCACCCCATTTGAGTAAACCAAGCTATACAAAATCGAGAAAAACAAGGACAGATTTTTTATAATATATTTTGATAACACACCACAATATTGCTTAATTGCTCCAAGTAACATTAAAAATGTATATTAGAAATTAATAACCCATTGAAAAAAAATATTACAGTGGAGTCTCACTTATACATATATCAGGAGAACGGAAAATTCTTCATATAAATGAATAGGGGTAAGTTCTGTTGTTGTTGTTTTGTTTTTTTAAATTCTTAGCAAAAAAAGAAATGTAATAATTTTTCACTTTTACAACAATTTAAAATCTTACAAAAAATATTTGAAACATATTTCTTTTACATACTTGTAAAGAAATTCTCAAATAAATAACAAGAAAATCACATGAAATTAAGGTAACAATCAGGTAGGTACGTTAATTGAGCTTAAGAAATTTGATGATCTTTTTTTATTTCCACACACTACAGTGTGTAAAAAACGAAAATACCCGAATCTTTACATTTACTCTTTAGAATAGACGAAACGCACCCTATCTTAAATGCAACTAATGTTTGGACAAATTTTGGTGGTACCATTGGCGCTTCACCATTGTGATCAGGATCTTCTAAGATTCCTTCGGCTTTCTCCATTGTGATTTCAGCTATAATTTTTTGATCACTTACGGATGCGCTGACAGCCAAGTTGTTGTCCAATTCTACATAATATTCAAAAGTTACTCCTGCGATTCGGTGAAAATTGGATCACTCAGGAGGCCATGACTGTTTTCGTCTCATGCGGGTTGTCATCAACTTCTATTAATTTACTGTTCTATAGAGTATTTCATTCTTATTGTATTAATTTTAAAATAAAATAAATTGTTGACAAAAGATGGTGTGTTTACGACTTTCGGCACAAACAAAGTTAAGGGAAGGGGAGAATTTCGTGCAACAGTGGACAGAGCGGAAACACCGGAATCCCCGAAACGATTCATGGAAAACCACGTGGAAATAAACACCTCCTTTAGGCACCTAGTTGCAAGGAACATTTCGTTGAAAAGCAGTGGTTTTTTAGTATAACTGAATTATATTTATACCTGGAGATCAAATTTCCCTTCATATAAGTGAATATTTCGTATAATTGAATATCGCATAAGTGAATAATTAATTACATATAGTCATGGAGCCAGTGGAAAATTTAAGTCACCCATCGAACATACATATGGAAGTAATTATTAATTACGAAGTAATAAGTAATTAGGTAAGTGTCATGTCAACACAGCACTGCGCTGAATAGACAGAAAAGTGTGGCAATCATCCCGAACATTTAAATTGAATGTTGGTAAATTCTCGTCAAAAATTACCCATCGAACATATCCCTGGATTTAATATCATTTGGTTCCTTGTGTTTAGCTGAAATCGAATGTGGAAGTCTAGATAATGGTAACTGCAGCGCAGTGTGCGTTCCCTGATTGTGCTCACGACATCCTGCAAATTCACCTATTGAATATACACCTGTAATTGGTCTTATTTTCTCCAAAAAACTTTTATGATTTCAAATTTGCATGTCTGGCTACTTTAAAGTATATGGCTGATCCTGATACTAGTAGTCAGTAGAGGATTTCTACAGCAAAAGGTAGGGTAGAAGCTTTTATATTTTTTAATTATATATATATATATACACACACACACACACACACACACATATATATACATATAATTAAAAAATATAAAAGCTTCTATAAAAAATAATAAAAAAAAATAAATAATAAGAAAAGCTTATATAAAATATATATACACACACACACACACGCCACACCACACACACACATATGTATATATATATATATATATATATATATATATATATATATATATATGGGTGCAAGCATGTAAAAAAACAAAAATTCTAACACTGATGACCTCTCTGGTGAACTTTTGGCAACCAAAAAACCTCAAAATTTTTGGACTTTTTCTGCCTATAATTCAATATAACTATCAATATAACTGCTGGCAAATAATTATCACTACATTTGTACCAAGAAGGCATAAATCAAATCACATTTTTAACTTAATAGAATTGTGAAAATGATTAAAAATATATCAAATACTTCATAATTCCTAATTGATTACAATCAGAATGCAATCCATGATGATTCAGATAATTACTAAAATGTAAAACTTTGTATGCTAAATAAAAAAAAAAACAAAAACAAAAGCATTAATTAAATTTAATAAGGAATATACATGCAAAGACAGAAGGCAACCGTTTAGGAAGGTAATTGTGCTGGTTAGACAGACTAGAGGTGCAATAACGGTTGGATAGGATGTAGGTAAAAATTTGGTCAAGAGGAGGTTACTTCCTCTAACTGGAGTGAGGCCCATGTCGGTACTGGATAGATAGTCCCTTCCCTACATTAACAGTTTCAATTAGTAATCAAAACTTATTTAGACCAAATAGTACTTATTTCATACATTAATAATTTAAATCAAAACAAAATTAATAGAAGTGTCCGAAAGATTCTTAATTTCTATATTAAATATAAATGCTACCTGATAATTTTTTGACTCCATAATAAAACGGCAATCATTGGGAAAAACCACCACAAGCGATAATTTGAATTTACATGGCTAACTGATATATATTTTTTTAAAATACCTCAACTAAATTTTGTAAATTTTAAAATAATGGGAGCCTGCAGTAGTTTTAGCAAGCAATATGAAAAATAATCATTATTGGTTTTGTTATTACATAACATTATATAATTATAATAGTGTCAGCTAAATTAACTTTAAATAAAATATACAACAAACAAATTTTAAATAGTAGGGCAACAATTAATTATTAATGTAGCAATTACTTTTGTGTTTCTGACAAAATTAATTTAAAAAAAAAGCAAACATCTTCCATATAAAATTAATCTAGGAGTAAAGTTGGTATTAAAACAAACACTGTTAACTAAACTCAATTAATAAACATCAATTATTTCAATTCTTACATAAATTACTGAATAAGAAAAAGATCAACAAAACGGTGAACACTCGAGGAACAGCATATATATATTTTTATCTTTTACACTTGAGTTGACAAAGTAAGAACTTACAATCAGCATTAATGCTCCATAAACAATTAAAAACAAATGTTAGTAAACAAAATATAAAAAACAAATGTTAGTAAACAAAAAATAATTGACTTATTAAAAGTTTAATACACTTAAATGATCTGGCAAATGATATTTAATTTTACTAACTGAGAAAATAAAAAACAAATGAATAAAAATCCAGCAAGTAAATGAAAAATTAACATCTGAATTAAAGCCACCGAAAGTATCAATCTTTACAAAAAGTACGCAAAACTTCTTTCTATCAAACCATTTATTATAGTAGAGCATAAAATAATTCACAACTTCTGATCATCAAATAAATTTATAAATGCATTAAAATATCTTCGCTAATATTGGTCCGATTAAGATGTTTTGATTTTATTTATAAATTTTGGCTTAGTGAACAATGTAATTATCTTTTAAATGAGCGTCAAGTATAGTTCTTGAGTTATTCAGGAAACTACAGAAAAGTGGACGTTTTCCAAAGTACAAAATTAATATTGATTTAATGAAAAATAATACACATTAAGATTAAGAAATGCAAAAGAAACAAAAAATAAATATTCTAGCGAAAATATGATACTAATAATTAAAAACTAAAATAAAACAAAAAAAATGTAAATATATGATGAGGGAATTCCAGAGGGTATAGGAACGGGCAAGAAAGGAGTTTTCAAATGTTTTAGTACGGGGGGAAGGGGTACAGAGATCAGAAGGATGGGATCATGTTTCCTGTAAGTGGACTGAGGATTTGAATTGCAGGATATTGTAGATGTAGGAAGGGTGCTGGATGTAAATGGTTTGGTATATGAAAGATCCGGAAATATGAAAGGAAATATTGTCTATGGGGGAAGAGGAATAGCCTCTTTAACTCGCCAAAGAGGTGGGATACACGAGATTGCCTTGAGGTAACAAAGGAAAAAATCTTATTGTGCCACAGACCATACAGGAAAACATGACTTATTTTACACCAAGGCTCACCTATTTCAGATAATTATGTTCTTGAAGAAGAGCTAAAACATACACATCTGCTGTCATGAATCTGGCGGAATACAAATTGGTGACCTTTCAAACTTGGAAGTTTTTTTGGGTATTTTCAGTGATTGATTTATAACTCTAAAATGGTGCTTCCTAGCGAAAATTTTTATAGTTCAAGAATTAAAGAACATTAAATTCTACGTCGGAAGAGTATCTTAAAATGGTGCTTCCTAGCGAAAACTTTTATAGTTGTAGAATTAAAGAACATTAAATTCTACGTCAGATGAGTATCTAAAATTATAAATTTGGTTTAGGAAAATGGTCAAAACTGACTCTCGAAAAACAACAATTTCTACTAACGTTGCCAAAATATTCCAAAAAGTGACTTTTAAACGAATTTATCATGGAAACGGCTATTCTAAATAAAAACCTTTCAAATAAAACTTGTAGCATATCAAATTTTGTATTTAGAGAGTACCTTATACACTATTAGAATCTAAATCCTATACAATCCCTTGTATGGCTTATAGGCAGCGAGTCAGATTGTCTCTCCCACTCACTTATTTGTATAAATTCTAACCAACTAACTAGATGAGCTACAAACTTGAAAATTGGCAAACTTGTAGCTTTTAGCTGTAACCGATAGGAAAATTCCCAAAAGTAAAATTTTCAATGATTAACCCACAAAAAATCATTAGGCGGATAAAACTTAAAAATAAAAACTTTTTCCAGTTAATTATTTATAACTCCGAAACGGTGCTTCCTAGCGAAAATCTTCCTATTGCAAGTATGAAATAATTCTTTGAATCTGGACATTGGAAAGTTTTCGCTAAGGATCACCGTTTTGGAGTTATAAATAAAAAGATCAAAAAATTTGAAAAGTTTGTCGTATATCTAAAAATTTAGCTCCTTCGAATTTATAACCGATAGAGATACGACAAAAAGTTATACAACGACAAAAGTTTTATATCTTTTTGAATCTGATATGACTACCAAGTTTGAAGACTGTCAGTATCCATGAAGTGAGAAAATAATTGAAAAATTAGGGAAAAGGGGGAAAAAAAAATGGTGAAGACGTAAAAAAACTGACTCCATCTAAGGTATAACTAATGGAGATACGAAAAAAATTGACAGGACCAAAATTGAAGATCTCACAAAATCAGTAGCTTTTGGTGCAATCCGTTTGTTTATAGGTATTATTGTTTAGTCATAATAGATCTTCAAATGTAGGTCTTACACATTTTTAAGTTTCATCTGTTATTCTTATTTTTTTGTGGGATAAACATTAAAAATTTTATTTTTTGAAATTTTTCTATCGGTTACAGTCTAAAAGCTACAATTATCAATTTTCATGTATGTAGCTTATCCCGTAAGTTGGTTCGATTTTATACAAATGAGTAAGAGAGACATCTGACTCACTGTCTGTAAGTCATACAAGGGGTTGTTTAGTATTCAGATTCTAAATGTGTATAAGATACTCTCTACATTTTGTTAGAAAGATTTTTTATTTAGAATAGCCCTTTCCGTAGTACAGTCGTTTAAAAGTTACTTTTTGGAATTTTTTGACTAAGTTGGTAGAAATTATTGTTTTTCGACCGTCGGATTTGACTATTTTATAAACCAAATTTATATTGTTAGATACTCATCTGATTTAGAATTTAATGTTCTTTAATTCTTGAACTATAAAAGTTTTCACTAGGAAGCACCGTTTTAGAGTTATAAATCAATAACTGAAAATACCCAAAAAACTACCATCTGGTTTAGAATTCTGTCGGCTTCATGATATCAGATGTGTATTTTTTAGCTCTTCTTCTAGAACATTATCATCTGAAATAGGTGAACCTTTGTGTAAAGTAAGTCATGTTTTTCTGCATGGGCTCGTGGATTATAATAATACGGATAAAGCAATAAAGCAATACGGATAGTTAAAGGCCTTTATTGTTAGAGCCGTTTAGGTGCTAGTCTATAGAATAACACATTTTTTGGTTATTGCGAACAGAATACTCAATTTGGTATAGAGGCATCGGAGGTTTGAACCCTAAAATAAAAAGGGAGAAAAAAAAGAAGATCCATCCGCTCAAGAAATAATCATGATATAGCCAGAACAAAGAGCTAAAATGTTAGTTGTTTTTTTTTTTTTTTTTTTTTTTCCTTCTTTTTTATACCCAGAAAGCTCTGAAACGCTTAGATTCGTTGAAAACTGAATATCGAAATTTTGATCCGATTACAATACCTTCCTTACCTGGATGGTAAGGAAAGTAAAAGCAAAAATTGATTTTGTTTGAAGTATAAAAATTAAAGGTGAATGGAGTCCTTTAGCAAATCCAATAAACAAATACCTCAAGAAATATAAAACCTCTGTTTTAACTAGAATTTGGAAGTATATTCTTCATTTAAAAGTTATCAGATGCATAATAAGCTCCTTCACCTTTGCTCTTGCATGAAGTTCAAGCTTATACAGTGAAACCTGTCCAGAATGGACATCCCCGGGGCTGATGGATCAGTCTGTTGCAGAGGGGTGTTCCCGCTGAGGAGGGGTATGCAAGTGTTAATAAAAAATGAATGAAGTTTATTAATGCAATTTTGTGTTCTATCTATGCAAACAATATTTCTAGAACTTAATATATATGCACAAACGTTTTTAAACAACATAAAATAAACATTGTGAACAAAATGTATAAACAATGGGTATTTTCATAACATTTTTTAAAATATCTGCAAATTGACTCTTCCAGACTTTAAATTTTTTTGGCAAACTTACACATAACAAACTTATTTTTTAATATTAGCTCTCCCTACTTTTTCTTTTATTGTAAGAAATTTATGCAGTCATTCGTAACGTTTCCAGTTAAAGAACAAAACCGACTAAAGCATATTGGATTATAATAAAATATGATGTGCAGAGGTGAAGTGATATCTATGAAAACCGCTGAGAGGGGAGGAGCAAAAAATGTAATGCTTTTCCATTTCAATTTTACAAATAAATCTTTTTTAAGACAACTAAGAAGAATAAAAAAGAATAATTTCTTTGATGATTTCTTACATGTTTCAATGTAAGTACTTGTTTATATCGATACGTAAAATCCTTTAATATGGTTTTTATAATTTTTAACATTGTGACCGTTTAAAGGGGTAAATTTATCTCCTGGTGACAAAAATATGGCTGTCCAGTCCAAGTTCGTTAGAAAGGTGTCCATTACAAAGAGGTATAAATTCCTACACTTCCAGGCCAGGACATTAAAAAAATTGTCTGTTGAATGAGGTGTTTGTAAGAAGAAGCTTCACTATACAATCGTTACAATATGAATGTGTATATGTATATAAATATAAATGATCCAAGGTAACCTCCAAAGCAATACAAATTGGCTATGAAGTACCTTTTCTGCTCAAAAGATTTAACACAAACATCATAAAGGGATTGCAGATGATGTAGAGAAAGATAATGGATTAATTAACTTCCTCATTGAGCAGCCAAACTGAGGAAGGAGAATGACTCATGGACTTAGAAAGGCGATATATCAAAGTGCAAAGTAGCTGCTGGATTTGAACTGATGATTAGAGTTCTAATGGAGCTCTGCAGCTTTATAAGGCATTAAAAAGATTGAGGGATGGCAGATGAGACCTGCCAGTTACGTGTACAGGCTCTGGAGCAGGCCATAGACTAACATGGTAGACTGCAACCTATCCAGCCTTGAAATCTGGGCTCATATAGGATCCAGGATCCAAGTTCATGAGGTTTGCCACATAGGTAAATAGGTCTACTAATTGCCAGACTTCCTTCCCTTGTCAATACCAGTGCTAGTGCATATATAAAAATATCACTTACACGACCCACCCCACACCCACAATTATAAAAAATTTTAAAAACATTTATCACATAAAACAAAGAAAAAATACATTTATTCAATAATTCTTTTATTTCGGCATTGTAATAGTTAATAATTAGCTTTATATTTGTAATTCAACAATTAAAATACCAATCATCAAAAAAATTGTAAAACAAAAACAATTTAGATCTAATCAGGAAGAAATAGGGAATATATTATTTTAATGTAATAGATAAATAATATATAATAATCTCAAAATAATTTTTTCTTGAGTTAAAACAAACAAACCATGGCTGGAGCAAGTTTTTGTTTTTAAAGAACAAATTTTCTATGAATGGGAAGAAAATTCCTATGAACAAATAATATAGCCACTTATCCCTAATAAAATAAAATGAATACTAGGCATTAAAACGAATATTTATTTAAATTTAAACTATTTAAGATTTTTTTTATATATATGTGGCATCTTAACTATGTTTTAAGGAAACGTATATTAACACACTATAAACATGACTAGTTTGCAGCTGAAGCATGCAGTTTCAGAATTTAAATATATAAAATTCTTTTATTCATTATTTTGTGTGATAAATAAAAATTTAAATGACTCATTTATTCATTATTTAGTCCTTTTTTTTTTGACTGACCAGTTATCAAAATTGCAAAAACCTTACTAATTATAAGTGCATCCTTCCCTCCCTCCTCTCTAAACTCTTTAATAACATTTAACATATTGATAAATTAAACCAACTTTAAAAAAAGTATTTTTTATAAAGATTGTATAGAAAATAAAGCTCTGCTTATGTAAAAACATTAAACATTACTCACATGCTTTGCAAGTTTCAATTGCACTAAAGAGAGCATGTGAAACTTTGTAGCTTCCTATTTAACACTAGTGAAAAATCAAAAGAAAAGAACACTTTTGCCACTTAAAATATGATGCTAATGTACCTGCCTGCTTGGTTAATACTTAAAATTCAGAACGAGTTTTCAAATTCAAATGAATGCTATTTCAAGCATTAAAATATTTTGCTAGCCTTCCATTTCAAATATAAATAATGAAATCTTACTCCATATAAAGCACCAAAACAAATAAAAATCATGATTTAGTCTAAACCAAGAAAAGAAACAGGGATAATAGGATCTTAAGAAAAAAATTTGTTTCTATTATATTTTATATTATATATATATATATATATATATATATATATATATATATATATATATATATATATATATATATATATATTATTATTATTATAATTTATATGAAAATGGTTTGAATTAATCATTAGCAATCATCAAAAAAGTTACTGATTACAATTTGAAAAGGTTATATAAATATAACAAAACACCTAAAATTCATTTAAGCAATAAGATGATTAAAAAAATTATTTTGTGAACCAAACTGCTCTTTTATACCTGAAATAGCTTTAATATAGTTTGCCTTAATTAAGAAATTACCATTAATCTGAAAAATGTGAAAAATAATGCTCCAGCCATGGAAAAATAAGGCTAAGGAAGAATAGAAAACATACCAGAGATTGTGGGGAGAAAGAGAGATAGCGCTGCGGTCAGCTTCTTAAGATATCTCAGCGCTTTACATGGCACCTGGTGGTGACATCATCGCCTGAGCACCATTAGTCACCACTTCACTCCCGCTGCACACAATATTAACAATGCCATTCACCGAAAACGGTAGGAAGATAATTTTCCACAATAACAAGAGTATCAAAACAGGAATGTTTGTATATCATTTGCCCATCCAACGGGAAAAATCAGTATCTATAACCTCATAATTTGATTTTAATTAATGGATTTAGCAATATTAAAAGGATTTCATGCCAGTAAGTATATCAATACATATACAAATGCTATTTTGAAGCTATTATTTTGTATCAAAAGATCTGATAATTAATAACAATGATCATAATTCAATTTTAAGACACAGAAGAGTAAATAAACTAGCAATGGAATATCCAAAATGATTCAGTAAATATAATATTGCTATGATATAGTAATAATTGATATAATTCATAAAAACGGTTCTGTCAAAATCCTAACACTGTAAAACATTAGAAAAACTATTCCTTTATATAACTTAAAGATAAAGACAAATAATTTAAATATGATAACTGCATTAATTTATTATGCATTTAATTGAGAAATCATAAGACCTAAAAACTGTTTCGCTTAAAATGTCAACTTATAAGATGCATTCGTTATGAATCACAAATAAGAAACTAGTCTCTCTTTTTTATTTTTAAAGAAGCTTTTTTATGGTATTATATTTTAGTTCCTTCTTTTTTTTTAACAATCAATATCTTAGAAGTGAACAAAAATGAGAACTGCCCATTGAAGACTTTGGAGAGTACCAAACATAGGAATCATAGATTCTAATCATTTTTATATATGTTGTATGGTAGGGTATCCTCAATATTTAAAGTGGTAATATGCAATTACTTGAGAATTATTGATTAGAAGTTCTAGGTATTATGTAATAAGACATGGTGTCTACATCAACCCAACAGTGGCTATGGCCTCACGGTTAAGCATCTGATTACAGTGCTATGTTCAGTTCGAATCCCCGAAATTGTGATTTTTTTATTTTTATTCTTCTAAAGTTTTTTATATCTCTGATATTTATAAATGATTTAGGGTGTCCAGCGATATAGCAAGAAAAAATTCAAGCATAATTCAAGGATTTCAAGGTTAAAATTCAAGGTGCTTTTTGTCAACTTATTTGATTAAATTTAATACAAAATTTGAAACATACAATGAATTTGGTCAGCTTATGATAAATTGTACAATTCGAACTTGATAATGAATTTGAATAATTATTAAGATTGTATACCTGTTTGATGATGAAAAATTGTTACTTAACTTCATACATAAGGCTCAACGCGTAGCGAAAAATAAAAACAACTACAAAATACAGTACAAGAACAATTTAAAATGTAAAAAAATAAAATTCATGTATTGGAATAATTTTCACCACAAATTTATTCATAAACTTATTTTAAGTAGCAAAACAAAATGACATATGTACCAAGAAATTATCATAAATATAGGAATACAGTGAATCCTGGCAACCCCTTATCCTTGGCCCTCCACCCTCAGCCTCAACATATTAAAAGAAGATTTAGGATGAATATTATCTAGGAGGAAAGGAGGGGCAAAGAGAGCACTTTTCCTGGGCTGCAGAATTTATAGGGCAGCAAATTTCAAGCAAAATTTTATTTTTAAGTGTAATAGAAAATATTTGTTTCGACCGAAATTCAGTCAATAAAATGAGTTAATGTTATGGAATAATGATATTTATTTCGAGAAATATATTAGCTAAAATAGTGTTATAAAACTGTTGAATTTTATTGGACGGGAGAGGGGAGTGAAAAAAGGGTGGCAAAATTCAGTTTGCTCCCTCTGAATAAAATTCTTATTCTGGTCTTGAGAAGACGAGCATAAATTGGTTATAATTAAAACTTGGAGCTAAATATTATTTTACTGTTCCATAACATCCCTACTCCATTTAGCGACAAGTAGAGCGACCCAGTAAGGTGAAATAGAACCCAGAACGAGTACGTGTTAGGGAGAGAGAGAGGCATTGATGAACAAAGTTAGCAGAAGTAGGTTTCTTCTAGTTTTCATGGAAATTATAGATGGTAAGGAGAATAACAACATCAACCATCTTCTCCATATTTTATACAAATAGCAGAATTACCGATCTTTAAGGAATTCAACACTGCTGGACACCCTGTGAATTAATAATGGATTCAATAAATTTTCTATTTTAATTTACTTTAATGCCGATGAAATTTTTTTTCAATTAAGCTCTTTTCTATTGTTATTATTTATTAGTTATTTAAATGTATTTATACAATAAAATATTCAATATTCAAATAACTCGCAATTATAAATTCCTACGAATAATAATCATCAATGAAACATTTGAGTTTTGTCACAAGCCGTATCTTTAATAAAATTATTATTATTGCAATCAAATTTTTATTTTATTTTCAAATTGGTTAATGAGAAACAACATAATTCATTTGCATTCGCAAATATTCCTCTTTCATCAATCAGCCTGGAAATGAACCAAGCATACTGGGTCATCTTTGTAAATTTAAGTAAGCTCAATTGATGCAATATAAGGGAATGAATTTTTATGACCAGAAAATTGAGACTAGACCTTTGCTGATTGTGAGCACAGAAGATAAAAAAACATTTTTATGAAGATCACTCAGGTTTCAAAGATAATATATAAAATCAGATAATTATAGTGAGTTTAAAATGTTCCGTTCGAAAATTGTTAATTAAAAAAAAATAAAGTGATATATTTTCAATAATAATCCAATGTGATATATTTCAATAATAATGACATTCACGATAATTTTCAAATGAATATAATTATTTTCAGTGCATAAATTTTAATTTCCAATTAATTAATTATATTTGATGATAATAATCACTTTGTTATTATATTTATTACAACTACTAATTGTAACTATTTTATTTGATTCATTTCAATATCACTGTCAACTTTTGAATATTGAATATTTTATTGTGAAAAAACAAGTAACTAACTAATAAATAATAACCATAGAAAAAAGCTTAACTGAAAAATTAAATTAAAACAAAAAATTCAATGACACCATTATTTAATAATTTAAAAATATCAGAGATATAAAAAACAATAACAGAAAAAGAAAATCATAATTTCGGGGATTCGAACTGAAAATCTTTAGCTCTGTAATGACGTATTACCATGAGGCCACAGCCACTGTCGAGTTAATGTAACACCAAGAACTTCAAATCAATATTTCTCAAGAACGAAAGTGAATTGAGCCTTACCATTTTACATAAACATTAAGGGGATCCTATCCTATGGCATGCATAAAAGTGATCGGAATCTGTGGTTCCCATGTTTAGTACTCTCCTTAAGTAAGAATAATTGAACAAACTGAGACATAACTTAGAAAATGACTTTAAATTTTAACTAACACGAATTTATAAAATTTATTTAAAATGATGAATCTATAATATGACCAACTTATTACTCAAACAAAATAAGACCAGAACCAGGTGCATGATTGAAAGCCTCAATAAATATTAGGTCTACAACTTTGCTTCCGCCATTTTTCAATAGATGGCTGCAGCAGTAGATGGTGTTTGAAATAGGCTAGGTCAAAAATGTCTAACAGGAAGCTTGGGCATCTGTCAGCATAACCGCAGCACTATATTAGTGAATTTGTGATTACATCATAAATTTATTCTCGATCAAAAATGTCAGTTTTTGAGCCCAAGTCTCATCATTTAGGGGAAGTTTTGATTTTCTGCTTTCATTTGAAGAAAACTGTGACTGAAACTCAACGCACGCTTTCAAGTACATACGGTGAGGCTGCTCTCAGTGAAAGAGCATGTTGTGAGTGGTTTCAACGCTTCAAGAGCAGAGATTTTGACATCAAGGGGCAGCATGGCGGTGTAAGAGGGAACATTTTCTAAGATTTGGAATTGGAGGCATTACTTGATAAAGGCTCATGCCAAACGCAAGAAAAATTGGCAAAATCACTGGGAGTGACTCCAAAAGCCATTTTGAAATGTCTCATGATGTCTGATGATTCAGAAGCAAGGAAATTGAGTTCCATACGAGTTAAAGCCGAGAGATGTTGAACGGCGTTTCTATATTCTGAACAGCCTCAAAAGATGCATTGTTTTTTCGAAATGATATCTGATAATTACCAAAAAGATGAGGAAAAGTAGTGGCCAGTGACGTACAGTACTTTGAATCAAAAGAATGCAGTCTTTTTAAAGAATAGTTTCAAATTTTAGAGAAAAAGAGCGGGAGCAAAGTTGTACACCTAAGTCATTTTAGTTACCTACAAAACAAAATTGTTAGGTAAATGGCATTTTTATCAAGCTAATTTTTTCAAAATTGCAATTTCTATTAAATAAGAATACCCAAATAAAAATAACTTGAAAAAAAATGTATGATTGGTATACCGTAAACCGGGGTAACAATAGAATAGAACATATTTTAAAGATATTTTTTTTAATCAACCTGATCAGAAAAGTTTTTAATTTTAGACCTAAGTGAAATGAAAGCTATAACTATTAGTTACTTAATAATACTCAGATATCTTTAACAGAGATGGGAGGAGGGGATTTTTCTTTTTTCCTGTCTTAATGTTACCACGCCATCCGGGATTACATTAGGACAAACATGTTTTCTCACTTGAAAACTACTGAATGGATTGTTCTGATATTACCCTGTAAAACCATCTGAAGTTATCAAAAAATATTTAATATCTGGAAAGAATAATTTTTTTATTTACAATGGAACTGATGGATTGGACTGATTTTCCAGGACTGCTTAAGCTGAATACAGGGTGTTCATTTTAAGACAGCTCAAACGCATTTTTAAAATGGTTTGTCTGAGAGAAAAATGAGCATTATGTTTTCTTCCAGATTTGCCGATTATTTGGCACTTTGATGATGCGTATGAGCCTGACGCACGTCCAAATTGATGTCAGTTACAAGAACATGATACATGATTCTGACTTTTTTTTTAGCCCTTGATACATGCTAACTTCTGGAAATTATCAACCTTCTAACTTCATCTTTATTGTATATTCATAATTCGACGTTTCAGACCATCAGTCCATCCTCAGGAAATTCTATAATTGCGCAGTATTCACCATATATAGCATCTTCGATTTTTAATGTCTCGTATATTTATAAACTCTATAGTTTGTCAATTTTTTAAAAATATACTTTTTTTAAAAATATGTGTAGCATTATCGATATTATTTTTTGTCTTCTCCTGATGTCTCCACTTTACATAACATCGAATAACTGAGATCAGTTATTAGATATTATTGAAGGTGGGCACATCAGAAGACAAAAAATAATATGGACAGTGCCACACATATATTTTTAAAATATCTGATGTGGACAACACATGACTTCCTAATATAAAACTACAAATCGGTGGGTCAAAAAGTGATCCTGAATTTGGTTACTAGTTTCCGAAGATTACAGTATCTCAAAAATGACACTCTGCGTCACGACATCCATCTATTGACACACACAACAGAAGCTCTTGTTTCTGAAGGCCTCATTCCGTTATTATATATCACCTTCTTATAGTAGGTAACTAGTTTCCAAGGTATTTCTTTGTGTTCCGTGACAACATTAGAACTGTCAATGTCTCTAGATAAAGTATTGGAAATTGATAGTTTCGACAATTTAAGCAAAAGAACCCACTTAACTTATATTTTATTCTCCTGCTGCAGACTTGTTCATCTCACAAATGGAGAGAAAAATGAGTATTTTATACCCAATTTTAACACTTAAAACAAGTAATATAAATGTTTAATTCGAGTGGAAATAAAATCACGTTTGTAACCTTTATTACCGAATCATATTGATATCGTTTTTTGAAAAAGGCGTAAGCGCTATTTAGAAACTTTACAGAAAACACATGAAATGATTTTTCCCCAAATAACAATATATTTTTTTAAAATTTTACTCTTTATTGTATAGAATATGAGTTTATTAGCCCGGCAAAACCTTTTGAATTACAATAAATTTTAAAGGATTCTAGCACTGGTTAAGGCCAGAGTGATGACTAAGAGTCAATAGTATATGGTGCTTTCGTCATCAGTCGTCATCGTGCTTTAGTCGATTTTTAGACAATTACCAATTTTTTTTTTCGATGTATCGTGAGTGGGAATTGGCAGAGATGGTGTTTTTGTGCCAAAATCAATTGAAACCTAAATTTCGAATTTTTGCCGCAGAGGCCTTTTTCAAAAAAAGACGTCGACATGATCTCAGCATTTAATTTTAATATAATTTTTGATGCAAGTTTAGTATGACCTTCAAGTAAAGTACTTCCAGTAATCATGTAGTGACCAAAAAGGGAAACGAAATTTTACAGTAATCCTAAATACAAAATTTTAACTTTCTACGGCTAACCATTTTTGAGTTATGTGAGATACGAACGTACATACATACATACAAACGTCATGCTAAAACTAGTCAAAATAAATTCAGGGGTGGTCAAAATGGATATTTCTATTGAAATCTTTCCATTTTCGTGATTACAATACTTCCTTTACTGCATACAAAAAAGTAAAAATGAAGTAAAAAAATATATTTTTAAAAATTTGACATATAAACTATGAAGTTTATAAATATAAAAAAAATCGAAGATGTTAAATATGATGAAGAATGAGCAATTATATAATTTCCTGAGGATGGATTGATGGTCGTTATGTAATAAAGATATTTTGAAGATAAGAGGTTGATAATATCCAGAAGTTAACGTAAATCAAGTAACATTATAACCTTAAAAAAATTAAGCATTAATATATAAAAAAATTTGTACACCTTTTTAATAAAAAGATTATGAAGCCACTAAATGCAAATTAACTAATTTAAAAAAAAATTAAAGATATCAAATGTATTGTAGTTTAATGTAGAGGTCATCTGCAAATCTCGCAGTTCAGGTGGATACTCTACAATTTTTTCCACTAGCATTGTTTTCTCAGAACAACCATTTTTCTGTAAAATACGTTTGAACCATCTTAAAATGTCACATTACCTCAGTACTTTGAATAAGTTAATATTTTTTGAGTTCAGTCTTCAAAACGTTTAAATATAGCAATGGATCAAATGACAGTCATTGTAATAATATTAATAAAATCTGATAACAAAAGACTGGGCTATGTTTATGAGGTTTAACAAACATTTTGTCAATTCCTAAACAGCAGCCTATTTATTAACTATTGCCAAGAAGATAACAAATAGGCTGTAGGTGGTTGACCTGTCTTAAGTGGTGTTATAGACAAATTAAAATAGGAAAGTGAACAAAAGGCAATAACAATAAGCTCACATAGATATTTATATTTTGAAATCCATATTTTTTGAAAGTTGCCCCATCAGTCTTATAGTTACCCCAGTTTACAGTAATTAATTTTAAATTATAAAAAAGAATGTTTACATATCAAGTCCCCTAATCATTCAGAATTCATTGAAAAATTTTATAAATAACAATTTTAATGATGGTTACCAATAAGGAAAATAATAAACTATCTTGTATTATAACTTTTAAAATGGTTCGCGCACATATAATCAGATTGTGACATATAATTTTCAATATGTCATGATCACAATAACATAAATAAACAATATCCTAAATTGCCACACAGAGATAGAAACAACCTGATAAAATATTTAGTCTTTAATTATTGTAAAACAAATTGCTGAAAGGGACATGTCTGAATTTTGAAACATGGGCATTTCTCAAGCATTTCAGAATTTAAAAGCCTAAGAATAAATTACACTGTAACGGAGATTCTTAATTTCTTTGCAATAAGAAAATATTACACTATTCTCTCTTCAGAATGCTAGAAAATGTGAATATAATTTCTTTTTCTGGCTAGGTAATAAGTTCATAATATTCATAGGCAATATTTTATTATTAAGTGACTCACAAAATTTATCAAATAACAGAATTTTTCATTTTATAAATTAATATGAAAAAGATGACCACAGGACTTCCCATGTAAAACAGTAAATATAGTTTCACAGTCAATTAGTTATAAATGTAAAACAAACCAATGGTTAGTTTCTTTACAAGTAATTGCCATGTAGTAATTGTCTCGACAGCACATTTATTTATTTATTGTAGCTTTGTTTTATTTGTAATTTTAATAAATAAATCAATAAAACAAACATTATTATACAAATTTTAACATTTAACTTTGATGAACGATGCCAAATCTAAAAGGAACACTCCTAAAACATATCCTAATGTCTTAAAATTGCTTCTTACAATCTTAATATACAATCACTACTATATATTATTACGGTAGTATAGATCCCTTTTCCGGCTCTCAGGAGCAATGGATTTTGACGAATGAGGTATCAAAAGAAAGGGAATTTCACGGAGATGTGACGAATCCTGATTTTGTTTCTTAAAATCTTACAAGGGCTTAAATGAAAGTGATGAAAAACTGGAAGGTTTCAAAACTTTGACGACTGGGAGTCGGCGGATCGAGACGGGATAGGTTGGGTTTTAAAGATTTTGACGCGGGCATCAAGATCATATACGCTCCTATGGAGCGTATTGGTTCAGCTTTTTAAAGCTTAAAAACCTACCGTTTTCGAGATAATGCACGATATAGGTCCGCACAGGTCCTATGCCATCTTGCGTACGTGCCGTTGTCATGGCAACTTAATAACAATTTGAGTTTGTTTACAAAAACTTTTAATGAGTGGGAAATTATATATTGTTTCCCATGTCCAACCCTAAAGGGCACTGTTAATTATTAATACTACATGTAGAAAATGGTATAGCTGAATCTAATTGCCTAACTGCTAAATTGAAGAGATATTACACGGGGGTAAGCTATTTACTTATTAAGTATGAACTTCAACATAGTCATTACAAACTATGTAGCTTCACCAAATATGTGTGTTAAATAAACTTTTTTGGTAATATTATATTGTTTATACGAATAAATATGTTTCCCTAATATCACTTATACTTGGAATTAGGAATTAGAAGATATCTAATGGGAGAGTTCTCGCTCGGGTATAATAGTACTATATATTATTACGGTACTATAGATTCCTTTTCCGGCTCTCAGGAGTGATGGATTTTGATGAGTGAGGTGTCAAAAGAAAGGAAATTTCATGAAGATGTGAGGGATTGCAATATGGATTGCTACCCATTTTGTTTCTTTTATTCTTACTAGGGCTTAAATAAAAGTGATGAAAAAACTGGGAGGTTTCAAAGCTTTGACCACTGAGAGTCGGTGGATCAAGACAGGATAAGTTGGGTTTTAAAGATTTTGACGCAGGCATCAAGATCACATATGTTCCATTGGAACGTATTGGTCCAGCATTTTAATGCCCTACGGTTTTCAAGATAATGCATGGTATAGGTCCACAAGGGTCCTTTGCCATCTTGTGTACGTGCTGTTGTCATGGCAACTTTATATCAATTTGCCATCTTGTGTACCTGCTGTTGTCATGGCAACTTTATATCAATTTGAGTCTGTTTACAAGAACTTTTAATGAGTGAGAAATTATGCATTGTTTTCCATGTCCAACCCTAAAGGCACTGTTAAATATGAATACTACACATAGAAAATGGTATAGCTGAATCTAATTGCCTAACTGCTAAATTTTCCAGTGGGGTAAGCTCTAAATACTTAATAAGTATGAACTGTAAGTTCAACATAGTTATTACGAACTATGTAGCTTCACCAAATGTTTGTTAAATAATCTTTTTTGGTAATATTATATTGTTTGTACGAATAAATATGTTTCCCTAATATCACTTATACTTCTAATGTACTAGTGATTAGAAGAAGGATTGATATCTAATGCGAGTTCTCGCTCAGGCATACTAGTAGACATTTATTACAGAGATCATAAGGTTTGGTGATAAAGGTTATAGATGCGATTTTTTTTCTCACTCTAATTGAACAATTTTATTACTTGTTTTAAGGAATAAAATTGATAGTAAAAAAAAAATTTCCCACCCATTTATGAGCTGAACAAGTCTGCAGTAGGAGAATAAGATGTAAGTTAAGCGGTTTCTTCTGCTTAAAATGTTGAAATCGTCGATTTCCAATGCTTTGTCAAGTGACATAGACAGTTCTAACGTTGTCAGGGAAGGAACATAAAGAAGTCTTTTGGGAACTTGTTACCAACAAGTTAGGAGAATAAGATATAAGCTAAGTGGATTCTTCCGTTTAAATGTCGAAACGTCGATTTTAGAGACGGTCAATAGATAAGATATCGCGACACCGAGTGTCGTTTTTGAGATACTGCAATCTTCGGAAAATAGTAACCAAATTCAGGATTACTTTTGAGCCAATGATTTATAGTTTAATAGGTGTATAAGGAAATTATGGGGTGTCCACATCAGATATTTTTTAAACGGAAAAGGACTATATATGTCATATTTTAAATAATTAAATTTACTTTACTAAAGGTCATTGTACTAAAAGCATTTTAATGTTATTTACTATACACGACATTGATTCGTGACTGAGCTTCCAATGACAAAACACTATTTGAAGCTTTCTAGGACAACAATTTTTGGAGTTATGAGCTTTTCAATGATTCAAACCGAGTAAAAAATATCTGATATGGACAGCACATGACTTCCTTGTATGCCTATTGAAACTATAAATTGGTGGCTCAAAAAGTGATCCTGAATTTCGTTACTATTTTCTGAAGATTGCAGTATCTTAAAAACGACAATCGGCGTCGTGACATCCATCTGTTGGCACACAAACACACACACACACATAGTACAATAAATTGAAGTAAGAATACTAACAAATATTTCATTTGAATAACATATTCTTCATTCTTGTTAAATTTCATTTTTAATCATAAAACAAAATACCTGTCAATGTAGAAATACCTTCGCGATTTGGGTACGGTGCAGAAGGAATAGGATCTTTTTCATAGTATGTTGGTGATAAAATACCATAGTTCGATTGGCCACATATTCAATATAAGAAAAAAGTTGGGATATGTATTAAAATAAAATATAAATGGGCACATTCCTACCAAAATGATGTCTTATGAATTTGATTGGCAGAGATGTCCAGCGATATAATGGAAGTACAAATTACTTCGGTCCATTTTTAAAAGATGATATTGGCTCTTATGAATGCAGTGACAGCCAGCCAATATTTCAATAGCTGATTTCACTAGTTTCAGAGAGGTTAGACATCTGTCAATAATATATCGCTTTGAGTTTCATACAAAAACATTGTTTTTAACTGCGTTGAATATGTCAAATTTTGTGTTAACTAAGCAGCATTTGAGGGAAGTTTTAGTTTTATGCTTTGCAGCATTTGTGGGAAGTTTTAATTTTCTGCTATAGTTGGAAGAAAGTGCAGCTAAGGCGCATCGAATGCTTGTAGAAGTTAATGGTGCTAATGCTCTAACTGATAAATCAGGTAGGGAATGGTTTCGACGTTTCAAGAATAGTAATTTCAGTGTTTAAAACAATTCGAAGATGAAGAATTTGAGGCATTACTCGATGAAGATCCGAGTCAAACGCAAGAGGCGCTTGTAGAATAATGTGGAGTGATTCGACAAGCAGTTTCCACATGACTGAAATCAATGGAAATGATTCAAAAGCAAGACAATTAAATTAACTTAATTAGAGACGTTGAAAGGCGATTTTTCATTTGCGAGCAGCTGATTCAAAGAAAGGGTTTTTTACATCAGATTGTGACTGGGACCAAGAAGAAAAATACTACGCTATGCCCGGGTCAATTGTTGCCATCGAACTCCACATCAACACCAAAGCCTATAATATACATGGTTCAAAAGTCATGCTCTGTATCTAGTGGGACCAAATGGGTGTTGTATACTATGAGCTGCTACAACCTGGCGATTCCATTATGAACTATCGGTATAGGCTACCATTGATTCGTTTGAGCCATGCATTACTAGAAAAACGGCCGGAATACAACCAAATATATCAAAATCCAAAATTCTTCTGGATGACAATGCCCCGGCCTCATGTCATAAAAAAATATTTGGAAATGCTTAAGTGAGATATTTTACCGCAACAGCCGTTTTCTCCAGACATTGCTCCTTCTGATTACTGGTTGTTCCGACAGATACAGCACGATTTGGCAGGCCACCGGTTCACTTCTTTCACAGAAATCGAAAATGGGCTTTTAACTTGGATCGTCTCAAAAGACGAGATATTTTTTCGAAATGGAATTCGAAAAATTTCCTGAGAGGTGGAAAAAAGTAATAGCCAGCAATGGAGAATACTTCAATTAATCTATTCATTCATTTTGTTCTGAAATAAATACATTGACCATAAAAAAACGAACCGAACTAATTCCCTATAGTATAATAAAAAATCAATCATAATTCAAAGACTTCCAGGCGGTGAATTTATTGAAATTCACGGTGCTTTTTGTCAATTTATGGGATTAAATTATAAAGAAAATTTTATAATTTTAAGCCAGCATGGGAAGCAATCACCATCTTATGCTTTCAACATTCCACCTGAAAATCACCTCAGTTACAAACAAACTTATGAAAAGGATGAAGCGACTGGAAATAAGGAAACTCAGTTCTGCGATTTAAAGAGACTTTTAATGTTGAATTGAAAAACAAATTCCAAATGTTGGAGAGGGATGATGATGACTCCATCATCCACGGACACTAGGAGACCATAAACTCAAGCATTCTGGAAGTCAACAAAACTTGTCTCAGCTATGAAAACCCCCTGAAGAAGGAATGGATGACAGATGAAACTTGGAAGGGGATAGAAAGAAGAAAGCTGCTCAAGCAGAAAGTTAGTGCACAACAAGAATGTATTATCTCAAAACAGACTGGTGAAAAAGAGTGCAGGGAGGGATCAGCGACCATGCACAAAGAGCAGAGAAAGCTATGCACAATAGGGAATCAAAGGAGCTATACAGCATTATAAGGACCATTTTGAAGAAAAGTTTCCAAAAGACCTGACCAATTAAAAGCGAGAATGGTACACTCCTTATCACTCAAGCAGAGCAGCTGAATCGTTGGGAAGAACATTTCTCGGTAGTGTTGACCAGGAGCACCAAAGAAGCTGAGGAATCCCACTTCTGTACGCCGGCTCTTGACATCCTAAGTGTTGACGAATCCCTATCCAAACTCGATGAGATCACTGTGGCCCTTGGTGAAACAAAAAATGGTAAAGCCCCCAGAATCGATGGCATGCCAGCTGAAGTCTTGAAAGTCGACACTAGAGCATTAGCCCGAACTATCAAACCCTTCTTTAATAAGATATGGCAGGAGGAAAAAATACCGGCTGAATGGAAAAGGGGACTGATTGTACAGATACCTAAGAAAAGAGACCTATCAGAGTGTACGAACTGGTCTGGGATCATGTTGTTTCCAGTTGTGAGCAAGGTGCTAAACCTCATTATCCTCAGAAGGATTAAAAAAGCTTTTGAAGCTCGATTAAGAAAGGAACAGGCAGGTTTTAGGGAGAAACGCTTCTGCACCGATCTCATAAACACACTGAGTATCATCCTGGAGCGTCAAGTGGCAAAGTCCCCTAAACATGGCGCTTAAAGACTGAAAAATCCTTCAAGTCAGTGAACCAGGACATCATGTGGAGAATCCTCGAAAGGTATGGCATCCCTAAAAAGATAATCAACCTTGTTAGGAGTTCATATGATGTATATGAATGCAGAGTCATCCATGAGGGGTTGCTGTCCCACCTAATTAAAATCGAGAATGGTGTAAAACAAGGTTATGTGCTTTCTCCAACTCTCTTCATCGTTGTTCTCGACTGCATCATGAGAGGTACGCTTGGGGGACGAAGACGTGAAATCCAGTGGGGTCTAAGAGAGAGGCTGGAGGATCTTGACTACGCCAATTACCTGTCTTCTAGCACAGCAGTTCAGCAATCTACAGGACAAGTAATATGCTTTAAGCCAAATCGCCAACAGAGTTGGACTGCGGATCAACATCAGTAAAACAAAAGAAATGCGAGTGAACAAGCAATGTCAGAATCCACTTGTTCTGAGGGAAAAGGCCGTAGGATCAGGCGAAATCATTCGCCTACTTGGGAAGCGAATGGTTTCATTCCATTTTTACTTCCTTGTACGAAGTAAAGGAAGTATTGTATTCGCGAAAATTTTCGATTTCCAGATTTCAACAGAAATATCCATTTTGACCATCCCTGAATCCATTTTGACTAGTTTCGTCATGGCGTCTGTAGCGTTCGTACGTACGTTCATATTTCGCATAACTCAAAAACGGTTAGCCGTAGAAAGTTGAAATTTTGTATTTAGGATTATTGTAAAATGTAGTTGTGAATCTCCCTTTTTGGTCACTGTTTGATCACCAGAAGTGGTACTTTACTTGAAGGTCATAATTGATTTATATCAAAAATTATATTAAAATACTATGAAAAACTTCTCAAATTTGGTAAATAGGACTTTTATATCGATATGAATGTATTTACTAGATTTTGGTTAAAATTGGTGAGCCGAAAAGGGTACTTTACTTGAAGGTCATAATAAGCTTACATCAAAAATTATATTTAAATTAAATACATAACTCATATGTTTCAGTAATAAAACAAACGCGATTTGGTTTCCAATCCAATTAAACATTTTTATTACTTGTTTTAAGTGTTAAAATTGACTGTAAAATACTGGTTTTCCTCTCTATTTGTGAGATCAACAAGTCTGCAGCAGGAGAATAAGATATTAGTTAAGTGGATTTTTCCGCTTAAAATGTCGAAAATGTCGATTTCCAATGCTTTATCTCGTGATATTGACAGTTTTAATGTTGTGACGGAACACGAAGAAATCTCTTGAAAACTAGTTACCTACTGAAGGAAAACTGATGTTTTACATTATATTTGAATATAACTTTTGATGAAAGTCTAATATGACCTTCAAGTAAAGTACCGCTTCCGGTTTTCCAATTTAGACCAAAATCTAGTATGTTATTTAAATCAATATATAAATTATAAATACTAAATTTGAGAAGTTTTTCATAGTATTTTAATATAATTTTTTATATAAATCCAGTGATATTGACAGTTTTATTGTTGTCATGGAACATGGAGAAATATCTTGGAAACTAGTTACCTACTGAAGTAAAACGACATATAATAACGGAATGAGACCTCCAGTGACAAGTGTGTGTCAATAGATGGATGACGGGACGCCGAGTGTCGTTTTTACTGCAATCTTCGGAAACTAGTAACCAATTCAGTATCAATTTTTGAGCCACGGATTTATAATTTAATAGGCGTACAAGGAAGTCATGTGTTGCCCACATCAGATATTTATGTTTTGTATAAATGCAAACATGGCAACTGCTTGAATTCAAACAAAAATTTAATTGATGTTCATAATGATTCTTATGTTCGTTAGTATTTTAAGTTTTGATAACACTGTTAAGTGCTGATTAGACTAGCAATATTGCAAAAATATGAGTGACCAATTGGGCGCTCACTACTAGAGTTCAACCTACCCTCTTGCTTGAGTAATACTCATTAGAGGGTATTAAAATAAAGAATAATTGTTATTTTTAATTTCAGTCTACCTACTATTTGTCATTAATTGCAAATGAAAGCTTTAAAGGAAAAAAAAAATTATCCATAGTTTGTGAACAAAACAATTAAAAAGAAAAAAAGTCGCAAATGAAGAAGTACGCGAATAATTATAGATGATTATGTGAGACATTATATATTTTAAGAGTGGAAACAGTTTCATTGTTTTCCTTTAAGATTAAGGAATATTATATATAATCCTCAAGTCATAACTTTGGTAGATTTATAAATATTTTAATTTGAATAGTAATTCAAAAATTATAAATGTTTTGATAATTATGCGAGTCACTTAATATAGTAATTAATTGAAAGTACAGTAAAACTTCTCAGTAAACATACCACTCATAACTACAATCTGGCAAAGGACCAAAAGTCTACTTAGCACTAAAATGAAAATTAATTATTGTTGGGTTAGATTCTCCCAACCTTACCGTTTGTTTCACCATCAAGCCTTACCATTACAGAGTTAAGGGTACCCACTTTATAGAGCCTGGGTGAGCCCCAGGAGGGTCTCCCAACCCCGCAGGGTCGAACCATGGCTGATAACAGAATAAATAATTATCTGCCACAGCCGGTCTCAAACCCGTGACGGGAATCACAGTAGCACAATGCCTTACCACTGAACTACCCCGGTTTCCATACTTGGTTGGAGAAAATAATTATTTTACTGTTCTATAACCTCCATAGTTCATTTGTGATGAATAATGTTAGTTGAAAGACTCTTTTTCAAGCTTTCATGGCATTAGAGATGGTAAGGGAACAACTCCATCAACCATCTTCTCAATATTTTATACACTTGTTCACAAGTACAAATGGAAAAAGAGAATTATAAGGTAAAAAACTGGTTGTTTTTCAAGCAGAATTTCCAATTTTTCCTAATGTGAAAAATTCAAGCAGAATTTCCAATCTTCAAGAAATTCAAGGCTGCTCGACACCCTGAACTCCCATCAGTTGATGTGGGAAAATAGGAAGGAGATTGCTGATCTAAAGCTATAAGATTTAAAGTCACTAATGACTCATCCTGTTGATGTAAAACAATGTTATCAGAACCTATGCAGAAATCGTGGGATAGAGTACGACATAGATGGGTTCTGCATTTCACCCTATTAAGATGGATCGGACAAAATAAAAATTGACCTTGCATAACCTCTTTCATTCTCAACATGCGTTTTTTATCAAGCGACAAATAGTTTTGTAAAAGGTAATAGTTTTAAAATGAAAAATAAAAAATTTATAAAAAAATAAAATCAAAAGATAATAAATGTTGCTTCATATTGAAATAATGTAGTTCTTATTATGCGAATTTTGTCTTTCAAAGTTACCATATATCGATGTAAGGAAAATTAAGTTATATATAATAGGAATTTTGTACTGCTATAATTAAATACTGGCTTGTTGTTAATTTTTACTTTCAATTGCGATTTATTTAATTTATTGGGAGTACCAATTAGTTCGTTTTTTTGTGATAAAAAATCTCTGAGGCAATTTTCAAATTCCATCTTGAAAAAATGTCTTGTCTTTTGAGTTGAACCAAGTTAGGAATCAATTTTTGATTTCTACGAAAGAAGTGTGACAGTGGCCTGCCAAATCGTGCTGCATCCGTCGGTACACCCAGTAATCAGAAGGAGCAATGTCCGGTGAATATGGCGGGTGCAATAAAATATCCCACCTGAGCGTTTCCAAATATTTGTAACGGTTTTTGTGACATGAGGCCGAGCTTTGTCATGCATAAGAATAACTTTGTCATGTCTTTGCTCGTATTCCGGCTGTATTCTGTAATGCATTACTCAAAGGAATCAATTGTAGCCTATTCTGATCACCCGTAATGGAATGATCAGGTCGTAGCAGCTCATAGTATACAACACCCTTTTGGTTCCACCATATACAGAGCATGACTTTCGAACCATGAATACTCGGCTTTGGTGTTGATGTTGAGATCAATGGCAACAATTGACCGGGCATAGCACATATCTTTTCTTCTTGGGGTTGTCGTAGAATATCCATTTCTCATCCCCCAGTCACAATCCGATGCAAAAAACCATTTCTTTGTTGCCTTTGAATCAGCTGCTCGCAAATGAAAAATAGCATTTCAAGGTCTTTCAGTTTAAGTTATGAGGCACCCAATGGCCTTGCTTTTGAATCATTCCTTGGATCTCAGTCGTACAGAAACCGCTTGTTAAGTCATTCCACATGATTCACCAAGCGCCTCTTGCATTTGACTCAGATCTTCATCGAGTAATGCCTCCAATTCTTTGTCTTCGAATTTGCTTGGCTATCCAGAGCGAGGATTTTTCTTCAACATTGAAATCACCATTCTTGAAATGTCGAAACCATTCCCTACATGATTTATAAGTTGGAGTATTGTTACCATAAACTTCCATAAGGATTCAGGTGTACATTTCTTTCAATTAAAGCAGAAAACTAAAACATCCCACAAATGCTGCCGGCCACTAACCTCACTGAAATCAGCTGTCACTACATTCATAACTGCCAATGCCATCTTTTGAAAACGGACAGAACTAATTTGTATTCCCAATAATATGATCAAATTAAGTAATTTTAATAATCAGTTTTAAATTAGTTATTTAAAATAATTATTCATCGATGAAGAAAAGATCTATTTTGCTGAGAATGAGTCTCTAAAATTACCATTAATTCAACACTTTTGTACTTTTTTGATAACTACCTCATTCTAAATAGATGCAAGAATACATTAAAAATGTAGTCATATAAATTTTACTATAATACATTAAGTTAGGAGTTTAGAAAAAGGCTAAGGGAATTCCTTGTTTTACCTGATATGACAAACTACCCAGCATCATTTTATGGATGCTAGGAATTTTATATTCAACTGAATTCTAGAAGTAAAAATATAAAAAACACATTGTGATACTTCTAAAGCAGTTTATGTGTTTTCCAATTAGTTTAAGTTTTATTTTTACGAATTGAAATAAAAATCTTTCTCCAGCGGACCAAAGCAGTTCTTCAGGGACCACAAAAAATAAATAAAAAAATTATAAGTTAAATTAAATAAAAAAAAATTAAAATTATTTATAGGATATCTAAAAGTAATAATTATTAAATAATTAGGGATTGATAAATTATTTGCCACTTCTATAAATTTGTTTTATTAAAAACTAGTTTCGAATATTATACATTCATCCTCAGTTCTAAAAACACACAAAAAATTCAAAAATAAGCAATTCAAAATATAGTTGGGAATTGCTTATTTTTGAATTTTTTGTGTGTTTTTAGAACTGAGGATGAATGTGCAACATTCGAAACTAGTTTTCAATAAAACAAATTTATAGAAGTGGCAAATAATTTATCAATCCCTAATTAAATTGATCCTTCTATACCATCATGCTAATGTCAGCTAATTATTAAATATATTAATAAAAAACCGAATGATCCCACAAAAAAAAAATCAAAAATCTCATGGGGCTAAATGTATTATAAGAACTAGCATAAAAAGAACATTGTGAAGGATGTTCCTTTTATAAATTTCTTTATTGCTGTTCACTTCTTCTTTTCAACATTTCGGATTATTCCCCCATCATCATGAAATATCTTATCATTTCACATTGTACAATAATTCCTCAATTCCATAAAATCCTTACTATAATATTTTTTCATTAGTTGAAATACTAAAAAAAAATAAAAAATTAACAAGGGACGATTATTAAAACTTCACAGACATAAGAAGTCTATGGAACACACGTCCAGGTCCATTACAGATATTCTAGGTATTCATTACAGAAAAGTTTTACTGTACCTCTCTTTTAATATTAAAAAAAAAAGTAAAAAAAACCTACTAAGTATCTGACTAAATCGAAGATAGTAGAATAAAATAAATAACCCGTCAATCATTTGAATTAAAGTAATTCAAAATATTTTAAACATGATTTATACCCAATGTTGTTTCGATCCTGATTAATTTAAATTCCGAACTTCACTTCTTGACTTATTAATTAATCAATAAACTGTAGTTTACTGATAAGATATGGCATTCACCTCTGGGTAACTGCAAATTTCAAATTTTAATAAAATAACCTTGAAAAGAGCCCACCAGATCCTAATCTTACTATATACGACCTATAACATCCCATTAATCTTAAATACAAATATGCCTTAGAGGTTCAAGAAGATTTCTGATGGAAAAATAAACAAAGGCAACACATGAGAGATGGTTTAGAAGGTAATTTGAGAGCACGATAATGGAAATCAAGGGGCTATACCTAGGAGATTCACAAGTTGAAATGGATTTGATATTAAAAGATAAAAAACAAAACAAAAAAACATACCTAGTAAAAAAAAAAAAAGTTAATTCATAACAAAGCTTGATTATATCAGGAAACAGAAAGCTCATGTATTACTTACCAGGAGGCAGCATTAGCAATAGTAGCTTTATATCTCCTCATTTCTTTAGATGCCCAATTGGAAACAGCTTTTGTTTTGTTGATCCTTGATCTCCTTCCCTGTGTCAGAAGCTCATTTATTGGATCAATATCCAACAGAGGTATAACCTTTGCACCGAAAGCAGAACAGAGATCTCTATATACAAACAAAAATAATAAAAGAAATGTCAGATGTTTTATACAATGGTTATTAAAATTAATAAATAATACTAACATTAAAATAAGGTAAAGATGAAATTTGCAGAAAAGGGAAAAACACTATTTGGAATTAATAGTCTAGCCTTATTTTTGAACACACAAAAATTTTATTAAATATTTTTTAAAGAACAAAGAACAAAATTCCAGAACAACGCTATTACAAAAGTAATACAGACTTTAATTGAAGGTCTATTTGTGATCTACACTTTCCTAACCAAATCATTTGTGCCATCAAAGCATAAGGAGGAGAGGGAACAATCCCCCATTTGTTAATATCTGCGGGACTTCGTAATTGATTGAAAACTGAGGAAATGTTAACTTTCCAACAATATTATCTAAAAATAATGACTAAAATTACAAAAAATAAATTCCTAATATATATATATATATATATATATATATATATATATATATATATATATATATATATATATATATATATATATAATATATAATAATGCAGAACTTAATTTCTCAAATTAAAGATTAAAAAGGATAAGATTGAATTCAATTAAAAATATCAAAAACCACGCATAATAAGCTCGTAACTGACTTTTTTTGCCATAATTTTTTTTTCTTCACAATCTCAATTAGTCTTTTTAGCTGATACCTGAGTAACTAAAAAATAGATGGAAATCTATATTAACCTTAATTGGAAGATTTATGCCAATTTTTAAGCCTCAGAGCTATCAGATAAGAGGTTTCCATTCAAATTGGTAAAAAATAAAAATAAATTACAGCAAAAAAGGCAGTCATGAGGTTATTATGTGAGGCTATCTACATAATGTTGCAAATTTGAAATTAGCAATCAAAATTAGTTTAATGAATTTCAACTTATTATTTCCAAGTTAATTTATCCTTTTATATTATAATAATATGCCTGATCCTCTCCTCCTTGCCTAGGTTATGGCATATTTTATTCCTTTAAATTAATTTTTGTATAATATCACTTTAAATATATGATGAATACTATTTTATATATCAATTAAAATTAGTGACAAAAATAAAATACAGTACTTGTTAAGTAATGCAGCCTTAATGGTAGTTTTGTTGGATATTTGAATAACTGATAGATAAATAGTTCCAATCCTGAGTTGTCTTATTGATAGCAACTTGTTAAGAATTATATTTTAACCAGTTGCTAGTAATAAGACCATAGCTTAAGATTCAGATAACAATCAAAATTAAGCACTCTTATCTTAGATTAGGTCTCCAAGGGACTGCAGGAATTAGCAAGTACCAGAATTACAAAAACAGTTAATCAAAACCCACCCAACTAGACCAGCTGAGCCAGCCAACACTTTATCTTGCTTGGAGGTATCTCTTGAAACACAGGTTAAGAACTGGGCCATCACTGGGATATGAGGCTCAAGCAGTGCAAGATTGGCAATGCTAGCAGCTGTGTTGTTATCTTCCCCTTTCAATCCCTGAATAATACCAGAGTAGGCTTCCACAATTCCTTCCCTTAATTCATTCAACCAATCAACCATGTCAAAGTCACTCTAAATAAATTAAACCAAAAAAACATATTTATAACAAACATAATTGAGTTAAATTTGCATAGAGGGTTGAATAATAGCCTCATATTTTAATAAAATACTTTGTAAGAAAAACTAACACATTTAATGTATAGGCCAGTCACTTAAGGGTTAAAATAGGGATGATGCAATGATATGATGAAAAAGGTGGGGTAGAAGATTTTATTTTAGCTTTATCACTACCAAAGGTAGGGAAGCCTTGTATACATGCAGGAAATGGGAAAAAAATTATGTCCTCAGAATCGAAAATTTCCACAAGCACTTAATGTTTTAGACATCAGAGAACAAAGGCTCTGCCCGGGTAAGAGTAGGGTAGATAAAAGTCCCCTAGAGCGATAAATGCCTTCCGACTTACCCTCATGAATACCCTCACAAGAAATTCTATTTTCAAAGTTTCAGATCTGTAATGCCCTCCTGTTTAACATAATTACTAGAAGTATCTTGAAATGCTAGAATTTTTCCTGATTTTTTTTTTTATAAGCTCTGTACGTCAGACTTTCTTAATTTCTTAATTTTACCATAAGCAAAGGACCTCATGAACTATCAAGAGAAACTTTTCGATTGCATTTTAAGAACACTGTTTGTTTTTAATGCTTTTTTTCTGGAAAATCTCAAAAAATTGTATAAAAATTAAGAGAAAAACAACTATAACTCTACAGGTTCTTGAGCTGAACAAACCAGTTATAGAATATCTTTAACTAAGCCATATTGACAACCTACATTTTTTTTTCAGATTTTTTTTAAGTGGTGTTACAGATTGAAATTTTAGAAAGAAATTTTGCATTTCTTGAAGTTTAACACAATTTACTTGCAAGGAGAGTTATTGAAAAGGGATCACTGATTTCAATGAAACTTTTTTTGATGATAGTAGATCGAAAAATATAAGACACGTGTCCGAGGGTACCTGCCATGGGTCTAATATCATTTGGCTTAGTATGACCAAAAAAAGTTTCATTGAAATCAGGGATCCCACCTTCCTAGCTTCCACTTGCGAGCAAATTGTTTTAAACTTAAAGAAATGCACAAGCTCTTTCAAAAATTTCAAATTTCAATCTGTAGCATCGGTTCAAAAAATCTGAAAAAAATTGAGGGTTTCAATATGGCTAAGGTAAAGATACCCTACGACTTTGGTTTGTGGGGGGACTCAAGAATCTGCAGAGAAATAGTCGCTTTTCTCCAAATTTTCAAACACTTTTTAGAGCTTTTCCAGGAAAAAAAGGAATAGAATAGAATGTTCTAAATGTTGGAACATGATCAAAAAATTTCTGTTGATAGCTCATGAGGTCCATGGCTTATGGTAAAATTGAGAAATGTTTCTGAAGTATGGTGTTTACAAAAAATGTATAAGAAACAATGGTAAACAAATTACAGCATTTCTTGGGCTAATTATGGGGCACAGGAGAGGACTACAGATCTGGAACTTTGGTAGTAGCAATTTCTTGAGAGTGTGTACATATATGTAAGTCGGGAGGTATTTACTGCTCTGGGGCACATATACCTACCTATCTTAGCCAGAGAGAGTCTTTGGTCTCATGTCTATCTGTGTATAGTCGAATCCATGTGATAGGCAGAACATTTACTATAGTTAATCAGATTTTGATGAAATTTTCATGGATTGTACAGGTTGGTACCTAGGATGGTCCCATATCAATTTCATTGAATTTCATCCACTACTTTCGCTTCCGTATACACAAGCGTATTTTCCTTGGCTCATCTATACTTCATAAATGGCTTGTCCTATTAGGTCGAAAGTGGAAGAACATTTGGGAATAAGTGTGAAATTTACTACTTTTACTTAAGCATTCGCAAAGATATTTTCCTTGAAACACCTATATTTCAAAAACAGCTTGTCTGATTTGGTCGAAAGTGGGAAGACACTTGAGGATTAGTGCAAAAATGGTATAGGAGAAATTTAATCAAATCCCAACTTCTTATATGCATGTGCAAACGAACACACACACCATTATATAAATGGTTAGTACGGACCTTGAAACGTGAATGGACCACGCAAATCTCAATTTGTTATTTCTAGCACGATTTCTATTCCGAAAGGAAAAAAAATGCTCTAATGTTTTTTTCCTGGAAAAACTCAAAAAATTGTATGAAAATTTGAGGTCTCTTGACACAGTAAAACCAGCCATCCTTATGCCATTTTCATTTTTATGGTCATGCATGATGTGGATGCCAATAGTAGGTATATATTCCACCTTTTGCAATCCAAAATATATCTGAGGTATATGTGGGAGATAGGGAGATTGCCAATTTCGAGGTGTATTGGACCAAACTTAAAAATTTTGCCTACTAGACCAATTTCAAAAATTTTGCCTACTTGACCAAATTTAAAAATTTTGTACTTGACCGAAATTTGATACTCAGTGGACGCAGAACTTTTATCTTATGAGTTGTTCTCTTAGAATACTCATTTCCAAGCTCATATATAGCATTATGTCTCAGTTTTTGACAAAGTTGGAAAGAAAAAATAGCTATTTTTTGACTATGGTTTTCGACCATACCACTTAACAAAATTATTAGGTTGTGGCACTCATTCAACACAGAATTTAATGTTCTTTAATTTATTATACAGTAGCTTTTTCAACTGAATGCACTGGTTAGGAACTATAGGCGGAAAACCAAAAAAGTTGCAAAATGTTGAGATATTTTGGCTGCCAAAAGTTCTCCTGAGTTCACCTGTCTTTTACATTTTTCTACTCATATAAACAAGTTGAAAAAATAAAAGCTTCAACCCCACCTTTTGCATCATGCAAACAGTATACTGACTGGCCTACAAGAATAAAAGCAACAAATTTGACAGAACACAATTGAATATCAGCTAATAAGATATTAGAATATTTACAAAGATGATTTGATATTTTCCGCTTAGATTCAAATAGTTGAATTTTATTTTATTTAACATTTTATTTAATGTTTTACATTCGAACAATATTATACTCCATTTTGTTAATCTTTCTCAGAAACAGAATGAAACGTGTAGTAGAAACCTAATCTGGTGGGGAAAAAACTTGATGGTTTAGAGTTGGGTTTGCATGATCTCTAAAGGAGTCAGCATTTTATTTATACAAAATTGAAGGAAAGATGACTGAATTGATGACAAAATTTTGATGTGTCCAAAATAAATTGAACTTTAAACAGAGTAAACTTTTTTAGAAGTGAAAAATAGGAACTTAAGAACTTGTAGGTAATAATGTATTTTTATACAGCAATTTAATGAAACAATGAAATGAAACTGATACAAAAAAAATTAAGTAAAAGTCCTAAGAATTTCAAAATATAAAAAATAAATCAACAATAAGTCCACATGGGTATAGTAAAATATCAAGATTTCACTATTTCAAATCATATTGGTATAGCCAAAAATTAAATAATGCACCAACTTTAATAAAATTTAGTTTATGATATTAAACATTAACTTAACTCATTACTATATTATTATTAATGAAATAATATAAATAATGAATCCTAAAAAAAAAAATAATTATCCTAAATAATAAAAATAAATTACAGTTTATAACATCTAAAATATAGTATATTTTATGACCAAATACCGTATCAACTTGTGCCTGAGCAGCCTGCATAAGTGTGTGAAGTACTACATCTAAGTATTTTTTAAAATCAGCACCAATGCTTAATGCAACATCTCCAAAAGTTGAGAGGATTTGTGGCTTTACAGAACGGTGAACACTGTTGTCCTAAAATGGAAAATCAAAACTCAAATATAAATAAATAAAATAAAATAATATGTATAAATAAATATGTTTGTATGGTAGCATCTCATTAATAGCATATCCCTGGTAATGGAATCGGTAATGCCTGATTAGCGAAATTGCAGGATTAGTAGTGAAGGTATTAAAAAAAAACCTAAGAAATATTTTAAACAATACATCAATGTACATGATGGTAAATCAAAAAAGAACGAAAGGTTAAACCACTATAAATACAAATTTGAAATGTGTGCTTGAAAAAGTTTGCAGTGTAAAAGATTTAAAATGCTTTTTTGCATTAAAAGAAAGTTTTAACTAATCAACACCTGCACAAAAGTTGCCCATTTTCATAATTTTGTAATAAAACATGTTTGCCTTTTCCATAAGGATTAAGCTTGAAAAAGGGATTTGCCGGTTTTCTTGCATGAACCAATCAGAAAGTACATCCACTTCTGGAAACCCACCGGCTTACAATGTTTTTCTAATCCTGTAAAATAATTCATTACTCTTGAAGAATGATTCATTTTAGATTGTTTTAATTTTGATGCCCAGCCAATATCATACTTCATAGACAAATAAGCTACCTTGTCATATCTTTCCAAACATTAAAAAATTGTATTCTATTCATTTTGCGTTAATGTGAAATCAAACTACACATGGACTGTACACCAAATGTACAGAAGAATCATTCGTGACAAGTTAAATATGGAGCAGTACAGTCACCAACAACATGTTAAATATGGAGCAGTACAGTCACCAACAACATGTTAAATATGGAGCAGTACAGTCACCAACAAAGCACTAGTTGTGTGCACAGTTTTTTAATTTATTTATACGGAATTTATTTATTTATTTATTTATACTTGGGAAATTTGTGAAAATAACTGTATTTTTTCTAAATTATCATCATGGTGAAGAAAAGGCTCAAACATCTAAAATGATTTAAGAGAAATAAAGATTGGTTGCAAAGTGTCAAAACTCTACCCTAACCTGGAATTATTTTATTACCATTTATTTTGAATTTTGCAAAACTCTTTAAACTTTCACACAGATGAGGACCTGAAATTCGATAATTTTTTTTTTATAAGGATCAAGATTTCAATGAGCTCAGAATCAAGAAGTTGCAATAAAGATGGTAAAATGAAAAATATTTTTAAAGATAATGAAGTGAGAACAGAATACCTATTTAAGGCAGATAGACAACCAATTAGTCATGGCTTGTAATAAATATTTAATACTAATCCGGGTCTATAGCATGATTGGTAGTGCCGGATTAATGGAGTTACATTTAAAAAACAAAACAAATTAACATGAAAATCTCATATAATTAATTACCTACGGAAGTTAATTAGAATCTAGAAATAAATTATGGTAATTTGTTACGTAAATGATAATAAAAATTCCAAATATAAAATTAATGTGACATATGTTTATGTTTTTAAGATACCGCACTACAATTGTAATGAAGGCCTACTGCATAGAACATTCATTCATGACAGGTAAATACTCGTGAATAGCTAATATATCGCGCTATAGTTACAGACAGCAGAAGACAACGCAATAGTTGTGTTAAGTATACTATAGTCTCCTACTCTTACAGACATGCAGACAGGAAACACGAGACCCAAACACGAGACCCAACAGTGTCCTCAAAGATAAACTGGACATATCGGAATAGCGAATGTTGTATTAATAAATATTAAAACAAAAATTTATAAAATAAAATCAGAATTTAATCTACAGGGTGTCAGGAGTAACGGGCCAAACTCCAGAAGTGGGCTGCACACAGGAATATAATAATAAAAAAAAAAAAACTCTTATCCCATTTTCATTTATTTAAATTTTGTTGGCTAATATACAAAACAAATAAACAAAATTTCACAAAAATAAACAATATTTCATACATGTATTAGCATTTCGGTTATCAAAGTCTTATTTTAATAAATGTTCAAAAATACCACTTTTGACTTCTAAACATTGTCAGCTTCGTCTTCGAAGGGCAACAGTTGTCCTAATTATTTCATATATTCCTTTAATGATGCCAGCAGCATTTTCAATACGCTGAATTAGTGCATCCCAAGTGTATACTTTTACTTTGTATGCTTTATCTTTAAAATAGCCCCATAAACAATAATCCAAAACTGTGAAGTCTGGATATCTTGGAGACCAACTAATTGGACAACCGCGACCAATCCAACAATCTGGAAACCTTTCATCCAAATGTTGCCTCACCTGACAAGCAAAATGAGCGGGAGCTCTGTCACACTGAAAATGCATTGTACTCTGATGTTTAGAGGAACATCCTCTAATAGTCCTTGTAACTCAAATCATAAAAAATCTAAGAAATAATCTCCTGTGAGGCGATTCTCTAAAATGAAAGGGCCAATTAAGTAACTGTCGATAATACCACACAACACATTTGCCGAAAACCTACGTTGAAAATTGCTTTCGACTTTTGCGTGGGGATTTTCATCGGCCCACACATGGGAGTTATATTATTAATGTCATCACAGGTAAACTGCTTCATCTGTGAATAGTATGCGCGTTACAACATGAGGATTGTCATTTATTCAACGACAAAATTCCATATGTTTAGGATAATCTTCCGATTGCTGTTACATTCTCTGTACACAGTATAGATAACAAGCCTTGCTCGTGAAGTGTGTTTATTATTCTTGATTGTGGAATGTTCAATTGAGCAACTATTCTTCATGAGCTGATCATTTAATCTTCTACGAGTTCAAGAATATTTTCTAATTTTTTTTAAGCCTTGACGAATAGCTCATTCGGATGTTATAGCACTGGGAAGTGTTCCGCTCTCGCACAATTTGTTGATAAGGATAATTACTGATAAATACCTTTTTATCAGGATGTCATGTCTGATAAGGAAACCGTTTCTGATATATCTGCAGCAGCAGTAGCCCTCCCATTGCAAAAACCATAAACAAACGACATATTTGTATATTCTCTATGTGAAAAGGAGTTTGGCATTTCGTAAGACTAACAACGAAAATGGGTCATTTAACTTTAAATGTCCGATTTTGCTTCCCCAGTAATTGTAGGGATTAAAAAGAACTATTTTTAAATTTTTTTTTAAATTACTGGTATACAGTTTCATTTCCTGAACATGTTGACCCGACTGTTTGACGTTTTTGAAACTTGGTTTGGGGGAAAATGAATAATTAGTAATAAAATTCCAGGAGTGTTACTGTCCCCCATCCATTTTTGAAAAGAAGCAGTTTCAATTTCTATTGGAAAATGCTGGTAAAATATTGGAAAATATGATCTATTTATATTAGATGTTTCTTTAAATTTTGGATAAGGATATGAATTTATAGAAAGCTAACGGTCATCAGGATCCATGTTCAAAGTTTGGTCCCCAACATCTCTTCTTGGTGGTTCTCCATGAGTGTTACCAACCTTATTATCAAGAATAAAGTGTATTTCAAGGCAGGGAAGGGTACATAATAATCCTTGGAAAGGAAGCAATCACATTCTGCAGTTTGAGGCAGTTTCTGTGAAGAGGAGAGGATTTCCATTTTTTAATCCTCAAAATCATGGTAAGTATTTTAATTACTTTCCATGAGTGTTACCACCAACTAATTGTTTATTATTAACTAATTTTGTTTTTATTAACAAGTGGTTTTTTGAAGGTACTCTTCCATTATATTCTACTGATTTTAGAATTGTTCTCATATTTTGTGGATGAATTTGATTCCTCTTTGTCTGACTATCTCGGAGACAATCTGAGGTGCACTCATCTAGTTCTTGTTTTTAATTTTCACGGAATATTGTACGCCTTTCTTGCTCGTTCCGTACTCTAGGATAACTGGTAGAACCTTTCAAACCCATCCGACTTTCATATTCATACCTTCGAATTACATGGGCTACGTTACTTTTACTTCGGCCTAAGCCTCCAACTTTTGGGAACACCTGATCCTTTTTTATAATTAAAAATAATTATCACAACTTCAAAAGATGTGACCATTTTGATAGTAAGAAATTCAAATAATTACTGTGTATATTGAATAGAAGGGTACAAAAATGCTTTATTCATTCTTAATTAGCGGTTGGTTGAGAAGGGATTAAAAATTGTGTAGAGCGTCGCTTTTGTTTTCAAAACAAACAATGGCTGTCCGGAATATTTTGTTACCTGAACGATTACCCTTTGATTACTATTGAAAAATCTTCTAGTAGGTGGAAATGTGTATTTAATTTTTTGACAGGGATTATAAAATGATTGGTAATTTTTCAACTTTCCTTAAATTAATTGTTTGCCACATAACTACGTGTACCGGCTAAAAGAACAGGAAACTTTAAAGTCGTCCAAAGATTTTTGTTGCTGACACTACGTCCACTAATAAATCATCCATTGAACAAGATGAGAATGATCTGTCCTAAAATTTAATTTGTCAAAATAAAGCTCATAAATGTTACTGTTCAACAGACCCTTCCTGAGTGGAATATGTTGAAATGCTCTCTAATTTGAGAAAAATTAAAAGCAGGATTCATCAGATAGAGAGGACAGAATCCTTCTGGCAACAACTGGTGGAAATTAAGTGGCCATTTTCCTAAATTGTAAAAGTTATAGAGAAATTTCGATGAGCTCGATATTTAAAATGCTTTTATGAACAAAACTATTACTAAGAACGAGGAGTTAATTATGAGACATTGTTAAGCACCTGGGTAGTTAAGATTTCCAACAGCAACTGCTTCGGTAACAAGAAGTGAGGTTACTAAAAATAATGTATGAATTTTGGTAACACTCATAAGATCCTAGGTAGTACTACTTCTACCAATAAAAAATTCTGAAAAAAATTAAAGCTTGAGAAAACTCGCTGCACACTTTCTGGATCTTCAAATAGAGAGTATATGATAACAATTCTTCTGAACGATTCAGAGTCTATATTTCAAGAACTGCTAATAGTGAGACACTGAAGTGAAGCTGAATGATCACGGCCAAGTCAATCAAGAATGGGAATCAATCTTAAGAAAGTACAATGAAGACTACGATTACAGAATACATCGCGATGCAGTCATTGGTTCAATGATTAATTTGTGCTTTTATCATAGCACTTTGAAGTTTCAAAAAGAAAGGCCTGGCATGTGTTACTCCAATAACAAAGTCAATTTGCAAACACAGGCTGAGCCACCAGAACCACTTTTAACTTCTGTGACGGGAGTCCAAACATATTAGCATAGAGCATATTCGGAAAAACAACTCTTTCTTTCAAATTACATCGTTAGGAGAATAGTGAGACATGCTTATTTCACCCCATTCAAAGTCCAAGGAGAAGTATATCATCAGATTGGTTCACTTCTTCCCGTACTCGAAGAAGATCCGCAGTTTATGCTAATTCCTCTTGATTGGCACTTCACATTCAAATGATTAGTTCCTCTGTGTCTTGCTTTCACGATGACAAAGGTCAAGGGCAGTCATTGCAAGTTGCCAGATTAAATTTAGAAAATCCATGTTTTTCGCATGGTCAACTATATGTTGCTTGCTTTAGAGTAAGAACTCCAACAACTCTGTACATCTAATATCAAATCAGAAAAATAAAAATATTGTTTATCTATCCCCGTTCCGCTATATTTTAGCATTAATTTCAATTATTTTGTTTAATTATATAGAAAATCGAATAGTTAAAAAGTATTGTTCATTCACCTGCATTAATTATAAAAAAAATGCACATAATTCATCATCAGTTTATACCAACAAAAATAACTATCCTTTTTCCACAACGCATTATACTAGGTTGTTACAAAATTATTTGTGCATAGAATACATTTTATTTAAACTTCAGTATAAAATCTAGACATTAAAATTATTCTTCAAAATATAGACCATCATTGCCAATTACTTTTATTCCATATTTTTATCAGATCTTGAATTTGATTTTCAAGGTGGAAAACTCCACACATCCTAATTTGACATTCCTGTTGTTTTTAACATCCTAATTTGACATTCGTGTTGTTTTTGAAGTGCTTTTCAAAAAAGGTACCATTGACCATAAAAGAGCATAGCCAAACAGTGCAATGTTAGGGCTGTAAGGAGGTTGGGGTAAGATGCAAACACCCTCCACCTCTGAGAATCTTTCTTTGATTTGAAGAGTGAACGATGGACAAGAGTATTGTCTTGCTGAAACATCACTTTAATATGAATGGCCAAAGTAGGAGACTCCTCTTTTAAAACTCTATATGCTCTTTAAAGTTGTTCACAGTAAAGCTAAACGTCAGTAGCCCTGCCATCTGGAACCAGAACAAAGTGCAAACATCCTCATAATGCCACCAAACACAAAGCATTACCTTGAAGGTTGTTGTTCCCAGAAATGAAGGGCCTGAACCAAAACACGACTGTATTACGATGCACATTTTCACCTTCCACTGCACAAATTTACACAGCAGCTGTTTTTGCACTTAATACTTTTTACCAGTAGTGCATCAGAAGACCATGAATGGCAATTTTTTCTTCCAGCATTATCAGTGAAATTTATAAAATGGAATGAAAGGTATGGACAGTAGGTATACATAATTAAATAAAGGATCAGTCAAAGTAAACAACGATGTATGCATTATTTAAATCAGTGTTGAATAAGGTTTCAAATGGAAACTTTTATGTCAGCAATGAATAAATAGACAAAGACTTTTGTAAAAACCTAGTAGATTCTAAATTACATACAGATCTTTCTTTTTCATGTATACATAGGAAAAAAAATATACAAAGACATTTGCCGGGTTTTACTATTAAAATATAAACATAACATATAAGAAATGCTTACACTGAGATTTTCAAGAAGAAGCCGCATAATATCGTCACAATATGGAAGAACTTTGTTTTTCAATGCCCGACAAATATCTCCAGTGAGACCAACAGCAGCACAACAAACCTGAAAAATAAAAATTTATTATTTATCCAAATAAAGTAAGCCAAATTTTAAAAACTGCAAATCTTTGCACTAAATATATTTTTATACTGGTGGGTTTTGAACATAAGATTCAAATCTATACTCTTTGCATAACATGTCTATAAGTTAATTATATCTAATTGTATACTTCTAATAAGTAAGCCAGGACTTCTAGCAAGCAGAGAAAACAGACAAATCCAAATTCCAAGCTAAATCTCGCACTCAGTGCCAATAACTATTGTCCAGAATTATCTTCATGATTACCCTCTCGTAAAAGAAATGACTGACTATTGTAGGTTAGTGCTTTAACCAACTGGCATAAACTAATTAATTTAATTGCGTGATTAAGTTATTCAGTTTCCTTCCGAAGCAGAGATTATATCCTTATCTCTACTTCCCAACCCCTTACCATGTATGTAAGAAGGCATAAAGTGCTCAAGTCATAGGGCGCATCTGAACTAGTCTTTGAAAAAATTGGCGTTTGGTATGCTACTGTTTGGCCACTCCTGATTTAGAGGAAGATAGTTGAGATTGGAATATTCAAAATGCTTTAAAAGAAATGTTAAATAATCCCATTTTTAAGAGTGAACAAAAAAAAAAAAAACAATGCTTCACCAAACCTGGAATAGTTTATAAGGGATAGTATTTTAATAATTCATATGAGGCGCTCCATACAAGGTGGATTCGCCCTTCTTCCATGGAGCACCTCATAAATAACTGATGAGCTCAGTGATCCAGTGAGTAACAATGGAGAAACAGGTTAACATTTTAACTTTTCTATCACCACCAAATAAAAAGTTATCCAAAAAAATTATTAAAAGTACTAATATACCCGAGCAAGAACTCTCGCGGTATAAGTAGTATAAGAGAAACATATTTATTAGTGTAAACAATATAATACACAAGATGGCATTGGGCCTGTGCGTTATCTCAAAAACGGTTAGGTTTTTGGGCTTTAAAATGCTGGACCGTAAATGATCTTGATGCCCGCGCCTTACTTTAATATTACTTGATATCTTTAAAACCCGACCAGTCCCATCTCGATCTGCCAAATCCAAATCGTCTGAGTTTTGAAGCCTCCCAGTTTTTTCATCACTTTTATTCAAACCCCAGTAAGAATTTAAGAAACAAAATTGGAATTTGTCACTTCTCCATGAAATTCCTTTTTTTTTTACACCTCGTTCGTTAAAATCCATCGCTTTTGCGAGGCGGAAAAGTGATCTATAGTATCGTAATAATATACAGTAGTGATATTTGAACTAAGTAAGTAACTGATGTTTATTTATAGTTAAAATTGAATTATGATGAAATAGCCTATGACAAGGAGATTAGTACTTTTTGTGAATAATTTCTGCTCAACATAGAATAAATTTCAAAGTTCAAATTATATATTTATTTTTTTTTAAATAACTTCCAGTATTAAAAAAAAAAAAAATTGTTATGAAATGTCAGATATTAGAACTTGAATAATTTTTTTGTGTGAACAATAAATTACATACATATTATCGTCGGTTCTATGCCTTAGGAATTTGAAAATCATTACTTTTTAAGAGAGTAAAATAAATGTTAATTCTTCAGTGTATAAGAGGGACCTTCGATAATTTTAATGTTTTCTGTTGGTAAATGCAACACCAAAAGAAGAAATGTTTACATGCACTACGATCAAATTGTTTACCTGATATTCGGCATGATTTTTGAGACCCATGCAGAGAAAAGGTTGAAATGCTGGCATATACTTTATGAAGCCATCTCCAAGAACTTCAACGAGTGTTGAAACCGCCATTATTGCATCTTCTTGCACAGAACCTGACTTGCATGAATTGGAATTGAACATTTGAAGAAGTGCATTCATGATTGTATCAGATATTTGAGGTGCATCTTCTGGGGTCATTTTCCTTAGGACACTCTGCAATAAAATATACCTCAGAATATTTATTTGATCAAGACAACTTAGAAGATGGAGGAAAAATATGAAGTGTTTTGGATAAAAAAAAAAAAAAAATTCATTATGATTCAGAAACACTTTATTATTGTTTGTTAGAGTTATCTATTTCATTATAATAAGCCATTGCATAATAATTTTCAGCATTTTTTCTTTTCTTGTAGAACTTAGTATTATGAAGCTTGATAGGCTTCATAGTATACAAAATATAGTATAGAATAGAAAAGTAAAGAAGTATTGATGGTTAAAATCCAATAGTATTAGTTTTAATCATCTTGTATATATATATATATATATATATACATTCCGATAATATAGGAATGACCAGTTGTATAAAATATGGAAAGAATAAATTAATAGAGTTTAGGAGAAAAAAAATTATGTATATATATTCCAATTCACAAAAAAGGTTCGAGGCCAGAGTGTAATAACTATCGCGGAATATCACTCCTCCCGGTTTGTTATAAAATATTCTCGTTGATACTAACTAGTCGAATCACGGAATATGCCGAGGAAATCATCGGAGACTACCAATGTGGTTTTAGACGCAACCGATCAACTATCGATCAAATATTTTCCTTATGGCAAATATTAGAAAAAAAATTAGAATTCAACGGTGTAGTTCATCAGCTTTTTGTGGATTTCAAAAAGGCGTATGATTCCATTGATCGCCAGAGACTGTATAACATTTTGATTGAGCAGGGAATACCGAAGAAGTTAGTAAATCTAGTAGGGATGTGTATGACCGAAACATTCAATAAAGTAAGAATCGGTAAAAATGTTTGGAGAAATTTGAAGTTCGCTCGGGGTTAAAACAAGGCGATTCCCTTTCACCTGTCCTATTTAATTTAGCACTAGAGTATGTCATTAGAAAGGTAATGCGTACCGAAAGGGGTTTAGATCTGGGTGGTAAAATATCCGTGATCGGGTTTGCAGATGATTTGATATTATTAAGTGAGGACGCGAAAACTATAAAACTGAATACAACAACGTTGATGACAGCTGGGAAAGAGGTTGGCCTCAAAATAAATACGGATAAGACGAAATATATGGTTAGCAATAGAAACAGAGGCGATTTTGAGGCTATAGATATAGGAGAAAATAGGTTTGAACACGTTGAGAAATTTAAGTATTTGGGGTCTGTGATTACTAGAAAAAACGAAATTCAAGAGGAAATAAAGGCGCGGTTAAAGGCGGGAAATGCTTGTTATTTTTCGGTAACAACATTACTTAGGTCGCGCATTTTGTCCAGAAACTTAAAACTTAGAATATACAAAACTATTATCTTGCCTACAGTTCTGTATGGGTGTGAAACGTGGCCGCTAACCTTGAAGGATGAACAACGCCTTAAGGTACTCGAGAATAAGGTACTGCGTAAAATATTTGGTCCGAAAAAGGACGAGTCAACTGGAGAATTTAGGAGATTACACAACGCGGAATTGCGGAGCAAGCACCCTGTTAATATAATCGAAGTGATATTGCGACGGTTGAAATCAGTAACGAACAAATTCCTAAAAATTTAATAAACGCTGAGCCGATTGGTAAACGTCCGAGGGGTAGACCGAAACGTAGGTGGGAGGATAGTATTAAGAGTGATCTAATGAATTTGGGTTTGGACGGTAGTCGGTGGACCGAGATTTGTAGACAGCGATTGGTGGTATCGGCATCGAGCCTCCGGGTTCGCTAAGCCTTTTATTATTATTATTATTATTATTATATATATGTATATATATATATATATATATATATATATAGAGAGAGAGAGAGAGAGAGAGAGAGAGAGAGAGAGAAAATTATAAATATATATATATATATATATAATTTTTTTTCTCCTAAACTCTTAATTTGTTCTTTCCACATTTTATACAACTGATCATTCCTTTCATTTAACCTTAGATGTTTTTTTACAGAGAAATTATTGTTTTGAAGCAGTTAGATAAGCTGAGTCATGGAAAGTCAATACTGATATAATATCTGATACTATTAATAGTCAATAGCTAATACTGAAAATCAAGTCACCATTATTTTAGAAAAACATTTTCATGGATTTGTTTCAAGTATAGATTAATGAATAGATAGAACAGACTAACCCATTTGGGAAATACTCACAAACTCCCATTGGCTTATAATTTCAGTAAAACTAAGATCACTTTACCTGAAGGGTGGCACAGAGTAGTGACTGGAGGTCATTAAACTGTGCCCTGTCTGAGTGGCTTTGAATCTGTTGCTCCATGGCCAGAACCTGATTTAAACGATCCAGTATAATGAGAGTAGCTCTCTGGACAACAGTGTAGCAGTCTTTGGGCGAGTTCTTCACCATCTCCATAAGTGCCTCGTACGCAGCAGGGCGTAAATTAGCCTAAAAGCACTCAATATTGTTAGTAATAAATTAACAATCATTAATAACGATTATTTAAATATATATCCTATATATTTATATTTTATATATATAGTGTAATGATAAATATAATAATTGTCATTAAATATAATAATTGCATACAAAAGAAATGGACTCCGAAAAATTTTATTTTAAAGAGAAAAACTGAAGATATTAAAATTATTGAAAGGTTAAAACAAATAATCAGAGTAACAAGTGCTTGTTTAAGCAATAACAAATTAGAATGTTTACGCATAAGTAACAAAAAATATATTTAGAATAAATTAGTTCTAGTCATGAAACAATGTTTTATTAACTATTATCATTTTATGCTTTATTATCAAAAAGTGGGAATATTATATTTAAATCAGTTTGGTTACATTCCAATAGATGGCAGAAGCTACAGAAAAATATCTTCGAAGCCTAAGAAATGGTTTCAGCGTGCTCTAGCCAATTGTCGTTTTCGGACAAATATGTGTCTATTTGAGGTACCGGTATCGGTAATGAGCGTTCAATGTAGTTGAAAATTATTTTCAGTTTTTCCATTTCTTGTCAGATTTTTCCACGGTAGAACAGGAAGTTCTTTTTAATATTATTAAAGATAGCATGAATGCAATTTGTTTTTTTACATTTTTGCTAAAATAATATTAGTAATTAGGTGAACAATGAAAGGAATATGCAGATTTTTTTTTTTATTTGTATTTAATCCTTAATTCTGCTGTATCATATAAATATATTATTATTTTTTAATATAATATTTATAATTACTTGAATTGAAAAACAAATTAATTTTTATAGATTTAACCATCTTTATATTTATCATACATCAAAACTAGTAAACCTGTGTATTTTTTATTTTTATTTGAATATGCTGAAGTTGTTAGTCCATATAATTATTATATTGAGCTTTATTATATATGTTTAATTCTAATCATCTAAATATGATTTTTTTAAATTAAATTTAAGTATATATTTATTTGCTGTTGTGATTATAGGTGGCAATATATACATGTTGTATCTAATTTAAGATAAAATATGAAAAAACTTCAATGGAATTTGATGTGCCAAACTGGGTACTGGCCATATATGTCTCATCCAGTATTTTGGAGGGGGGATGTTTTTAAACAGTTTTCAAGTGTCATTCCTGATTGGTAGGACGAATATCCATTGTATCGACACACAAAAATTTATATCCTTCTAGAGAGGGTCCATACCTATCAAAGCAAAATAGGCACTAGAAAGTAAAATATAAATGTGGACATTTAAAAGAAATGAAGAAAAACAAAAAATATAGGTGCACTATTTGATGCTACCTTTTTAATTAGCAAGTCATTGTTGGGAGAGATACACCACACACACACATTGTAGAGTAATGACGGTCTGTTTGATCTGAATCGCCCTTGGGTGAGAACCTGTTTTTGACCATGAACCGGACTTAACATTTTATAGTAAACTAATTACCGAAACATATGATTTCTCTTTTAATTTAAATATAATTTTTGATGTAAGCTTATTATGACCTTCAAGTAAAGTACCCATTTCGGCTCACCAATTTTAACCAAAATATAGTAAATACATTCATATCGATATAAAATTCCTATTTACCAAATCTGAGATGTTTTACATTATATTTTAATATAATTTTTGAAAGTCTAATATGACCTTCAAGTAAAGTAGCGCTTCCGGTTTTCCAATTTAGTCCAAAATCTAATATGTTAGTTAAATCAATATATAAGTTATAAATACTAAATTTGAGAAGTTTTGTATAGTAATTTTTTATGGAAATCACTTATGACCTTCAAGTAAAGTACCACTTCCGGTGATCAAGCAGTGACCAAAAAGAGAGGCCTACAACAATCAATTACAACAATCCTAAATACAAAATTTCAACTTTCTATGGCTAACCGTTTTTGAGTTATGCGAGATACGAACGTACGTAGACGCCACGACGAAACTAGTCAAAATGGATTCGTGGATGGTCAAAATGGATATTTCCGTTGAAATCTGAAAACCGAAAATTTTCGCGATTACAATACTTCCTTTACTTCGAACAAGGAAGTAAAAAGAGGAATATCAAGTAGGAGTTAAGAAGACTTCTAATGCCGTATCAAAATAATATTTCTAATTACATTATAAAATTAAAATTTAATATTTTGTTATTAGATTTAAGACATGCATAAAATTGTTTTTATTATTCTTCGAATATTCCATACTATAAAACTGATCCACATTTCTTTGCGAAAATACAAAAACTTAGAATTTTAATTATTTTTTGTATACAAGTTTCTGGAATCTTCTGATTATTCAATTTTCATATTTTTAATTTATTATTAATAAATTGATTTTTGCTTTATTGTATTTTCTGTCTGTCAATTTATAACCAACAACAAACCAAGTTAATTTTTATTTAATGCTTTAATTGGTCACAATCAGTTAATGATAAAAAGGAATTTTCAAATCTAAAAATAAAGAAAAAAAATAGATATATATATCTCCAAAATTAAATTTAAAGCTCATATTTAAAGAATAAGTAGCATTTATACACACAGAAATAATGAATAAAGAGTTACCTGAGCCCCATCTACTCTATCGGTAGTAGCTAGAAGGCTGTGTACGATGTACTCAAAGTATCTGGAGAGGATGTAAGTCTCAGGTTGGGAACCATCTTCAACCTGGTTTTCAGCCTGATCATAACTGGCTTCAGCCAAACCAGTAAAAGCCCAACAGACGTTTGCTGCTACCCTTGGTTCTGCCTGTATGAAGACAATTTAGTTAAGTTGATAAATAAACAGTCATACTATACCTCTAATTAACATATTTCTAAAGAAAAAGTTAAAAATTAACATTCAATTCATCCCTCTTCTCCCCAATAGTGAGTTGTTGCACGCACCCACGAAGGTTTCTAAATTAGTACAACCATTTTATGATAGCGCACAAGTCATTTCAACCAATAAGTGTATTAGTGCATATGCTTGACAAAACTGAATAATTAAATACAAACAATGACATTCCAGTTGACATCCGCATGATGGTATAGAAGGATCAATCTAATTAGGGATTGATAAATGAATTGCCACTTCTATAAATTTGTTTTATTCAAAACTAGTTTCGAATGTTATACATTCATCCTCAGTTCTAAAAACACACAAACAATTCGAAAATAAGCAATTCAAAATATAGTTGTTATTATTATACATATTAAATTATATAAATCAGTATTATAAAACATTTATGAATTATGAATTTAATTAAGACAAGAAATCAAATACATGTTGGTACTCACCAAGGTTCAAATGGATTATATCAAACAGAAAATTTTTATTGGTTTCTTCTCGCAATGTACTGCCAATGTTTTAGGTAAACAGTTTAAGAGTCAGGGCTTTCCCAGTAAGGTCGGTGAGTAATTGTTTTTTCTGTTATAGATGGGAATAAATTTAAGATTGGGCTATTGGAGATATTATAATTTAATATGTATAATAATAACAACTATATTTTGAATTGCTTATTTTTGAATTTTTTGTGTGTTTTTAGAACTGAGGATGAATGTATAACATTCGAAACTAGTTTTCAATAAAACAAATTTATAGAAGTGGCAAATAATTTATCAATCCCTAACGACATTCCAGTTCATCTTTGACATAAGTGATATTGCCGATCAACGTTAAATAATAGATATCACACACACTTTCATCGCTTTGTGTAATACCTCTGTGAAGGTTTCTTAATTAGTACACCATTTCACAATAGGTGGCTCACGAGTCTTTATACAAGTTAGTGTATTTGATATAGCAGCAATAAATGTGGTCTCAGTATGGTATGCGAAAGCTTGACAAAATTGAAGTATTTTATTTGCTTTTCCCAAGTGATTTGCAGGTTCAAAAACACTTTGATTAACAGAATGAATCAAAACACTAACACTTTCTTTCTTTCAGAGACATTACAATGAAAGCCAGGTACTCATACTAATATGTTATTGCATTATAAGCAGGAAAGAGCTAGTAAATACATAAAGATATACATAACCTAAATAACATTTTCTCGTTAGATTATAAAATTTACAGATTAATAAGTAAATATTAGCCATTGGCTTGGCATGGTACAGAATTCGACACCATGACCGGAATTTATCTCCGCTCCAGGTTAATTTGTTTCCTTCCTTTATCACTATCTAGAAAATCTATCTGAGAAGCGAGTTGGTAACATTTTTTGACAGATGGTATCTGATATAATCAATAATATATGTAAAATCTTTCTCCGGACCACACCAAGAAACATCATGACAATATGTACAGGAAATGTAAGTTTCATTATATTTTTTCAGTAACAATATTGAATACTTCTGTTTTGCATTATTATTTTTTATAATATTGAATACTTCTGTTTTTTTATATTATTGTTTGAGTATTACATCATGAATTTCCTCTTCTTCTTCTTCCATGGCACTACAACTCCTAGAGAGTCAAGGTCACTAGCAGTCCGCCAGTCATCTCTATCGGCCGCCTCTACTCTCCAGCCACGAATACCCAGGATGGATCTTTCGTCGGTAGACACAATCTATCCATCACAACCGGGTTCTTCCCACTCTTCTTGTGGCATATATTCTTTCATCGTAGATCTTTTGCAGTATCTGGTCTGGTGTCATTGTTGCAATATGACCAGCCTATCAGAGCCGATCAACCATCATAATTTTTACTATGTTTGTGTTCTTGTACAGTTCCCCTAACTCTGTGTTGGTTCGGTTTCTCTATCCACCATTGCTATGTAAAGGACCAAATATTTTCCTCAGAATACGACGCTCAAAACGAAGATGGCCTCTGTTCTCATTATTGTCCAACATTCTCAATCATAGGTTAGCACAGGTCTGATCAGTGTCTTATAGATGGTTACCTTCGTTGATTGGGAAATCAATCTACTTTTTAAATTCTTACGGAGACCAAAATAGAATTTATTGGCTGCCAAGAGTCTTCTCTTCTTAGCCTTCGTGTCAATACTAGAGTTTAGCAGGTAGTCTAGGTAAACAAACTCTTCAACCCTCTCAAAGGTGTTATTCCAAATCTCAACCTAGAGATGGTCATGGACTGCTCCTTGAGGTCCTGCAACCATGTTATAGTTGTTTTTTCCTCAATGACCACTAGTCCAACAACGACTGCAGCAGCTCTTTGAAGCTCAAGAAATGCCCTCTTCATATCCATATCATCCCCGAAGGCTAGAATCATTGCAGATTTATTAAACACATTACTAATTTTCCTTCATGAATTTCCTTAGGATAATTATGAAAATAGAGTCTTCCAGTTATTTAATAAAAAACTTATTGTTTAATCCAGGTACCAAATATGATACCTTGCCAAGAGCAGATCGAGAGCACCTCCCTTCAGGGAAGACACTCCTCGAGTATTTATGATTAAATTTTAATTAAATAAAGAGATCAAAATATTTAAAAAAATTATTAATACCCAGCGACCTCCTAAACTTAGTAATATACCATAGGTGGTACCTTGTCATAAAAATTGTATAAAAAAAATTTTTAAATAATATAAATATATGTATGTATTTACAGAGAAAATTGTTTTTTCATTACAAAGTTATTTAGGGTACAATTGAAAAAACAAAACAAAACAAAAAGTGGATCTGTTCTAAACAAGCTTAAACTAATTATTATAATTTAAAAAAATAATAGAATTATTAAATAGAGTACATGTAAAATACTGATTTATTTTTTACAAGATTAAAAATAAAGCAGATTTTCTCATCCTTCGCAAGAGAGAATTACAGTACAATATTGGGACATTATAATACATCTCTTAACAATGTAAATGTCCACAGTTTTGTGTATGAAGGTTAAGATTATTCTGAGTCTATCATGAAATAAATAGTACTCAAAGATCAGGACCTAACCAACATAATTTCCTTTTCACTAGAGTGTGGAGTACAGCTTCAACATAATTGTCCATAGTGGTTTCCACTAATCTCTTTTATTAACAATATTAGCTGCTCATGTCAAAGAGGAAGACGAGCCCGATTCATTAAGGCAAAGTATACATAAGTCAAACTATTTTACCTTTAGGCCATTGAGCAGAGATTCAAGAAGGGGTTTGATATAAGTTTCGTTTGTAGCTGCTTCAGGTACTATTTCACAAATACGACCAAATGCCCATGCAGCTGTGTCTCTCACTGCAACTGAACTGTCATACATCAATTCAATAAGAGTAGGCATTGCTTGTTCTACCATGGGTTTCAGGGTACTAGAGTGAAGTCCACTCAGAATGGAGCCTAAAAATAAAATAACATCGATAATCACAAAGTATACAATTTCAGATCAATAATAATTTCTTGACAAATTATGAATCTGGACTAAAACCAGCCAATGACCTAAAATAGAAAAAATACAGAGGTATATCTGAAAATATAGGAAATAAGCAGATAATTTGTTTGCACTCATTTGCATTAAACTTTAAGTAATTTAATTATTTATTTTTTTAACCCATCTATAGAATAACGTTGAATTGATAAATAGATATGGAGACAAGGGTTAGAGGTCTGACATGAATGAGCAGCTATAAATGCTCCCCCCCTACAGTTGGATTGCAATCCGACGGCGAACTCATACAGTGCTAAGTTCAAACTAACGTTTTTTTTCCGTTACCCTAGGATTTTATTTACAAATACTAAAGAAATTTCTTTAGGGGGAGGATGTTTTAGAGCAGAACCTCACTTATTATAATTTCATCAGTTTCAAGAAAGTTTTTAAAAATCAGATGAGAAATTGGGTTTTGAGGTTTTCTGGAGAAGAAAAGTTCATCTGTTTCAAGAAATTTTGGCTTTTTGGAGCAGAATTTAGCTTGTTATGATTTCACTCTTTCCAAGAAACTTAATGAAAACAGACTAAGATTGACGTGTTCTGATTATTTGTGCAGTAGAATATTTAGCTCTAATGTCGCCCGATTCAAGAAAATGTTTAATAATCGGATGAAAATTTGGGTGTTTTGAGGAATTCTGGGACAGAATTCAGCTCATATTTTTCATAATGGATGTGAATTGACCAGGTTTTGAACCTTCCAGGAGCAGAGCTTAATTCGTTTAACTAAGAATTTAGCTCATTATAATATATCCCTTACCAAGAAATTTTTTTTAAATCTAACATGAATTCAGGTGCTTTGGTGCTACCTGGAACAGAATTCAGCTTGTTTTAATTTTATGAAGTCAGGCTAAGTTTTATTATTATCGTGATTTCAGAACATGTTTGCCAATGATGTAGAAGTTCCTGTGACAGCTGTTTAGTTCCCTTAGGATATCACATCTACCGGGATAAAAATTCGAGAAAGAAGTTCAGCATTCAACACAGTCCCCATTAAATGAATACCAAATTAGCTAATCAATTAAATGATTGTGGCATTCATAAATGAAACAATAAATATACTGAGGTTTTTCCCAAATTATTCATTCAATACAACAGAAAAGATTTACTTTTACACTATTACGCCAATATTATAAACAAGGCACAACCAAGAATAAACAAGAGTAAGGCTCAATAGCTCTGTAATATTAGATACCACTTGAAGATTATTTATTTCATTATTTTAGAGTAGAAAATTCACTACAATCATATTCAATAATTTTTTTTTTTTTTCAAAACTTTATATTACCTTACTTACATATTTAATTCAAAAAATAGGAAAAAGTGACAAAAAAAATGAAATTCTAAATGACTTTTAGTAAGATACGCTCTTCACTTTCAGGACCTTTTGGCCCTTAAGTCCTTCTTAAACAAAATTTATTTTTCAGAACTTGACAAAAAAATATCATCTTACGAAGTGTGTATTTCTGTTGGTAGATGGTTAGAATAAACAATACATAAAAAAGATAAGATGTAAATTTTATAATTTTTCACTAATAAAAAAAAAATATTTCTTGCTTATGCATAAACAATATCAAAAAGTTATTGAGAAAATGAAGAAAAAAACAGTAATTTCACCTATACCTATGTTCACAGGCAAACAAGATTGAAAACAAACATTTTTCAATAACGTGTGGGTACATATCGCCTTGTAAGAAGACCAGCACAACCCCAAAAGCTGTAATTTTGAGAAAATGGCACATGAAGTTTTCATCACCAAATTTCAACAGATTGTTACAGGTTTCAGGTATAAACACTTACATTTGCAAGTAAATGCTTGGATGAAATATGTGTACGATATTTCCTATTTTTTTTATTTCAAACATATTTTTTTACCTAAATATTTTGAGTTTTGTTTAAAAAAATACCGCTCTCTAGTGGTCATATGATGAATATTTTTGTGGCTCTCTACATTACAAAATAATATTTATCTCGTTGATAATGATTTGTAATATACACATTTTTTCAGATTTTATGTACGTAGTAAATAACTATTTTTTTGTATCTTAAATTAGATTTAGTATTTGGAAATAGGGATTCTCAGGAAAATAATACATTTATTTATCCTGACTGCAATCATCAAAAATTATAATCCAATGTGTGTTAGTCATCATAAATGGAACCAAACTAGACGTCTATATTGTTATTATATTATTATATAAATATTGTTATTAAGTAAAGGTCATTTTGATTTTAATAAGAAATGTTCAATTAATTGATAGACAAATATTTAAGAATTACATTTTAAGAGTTAATTAAATTATCAAGAAAAATATCTCTCATTTAATAGGTGTTGATTTTTTTGTAAGCAATAGTCAGATCATCAATTATTCGTGAATTGTAGTTAACCTAGGAATATTTACCTCTTAAATAATTTTTAGTTTTTGACCTAAATTGAAAATAATTATTACTTTCAACCCTTATTGATTGTTTGTTTTTTCTTATGGTGTATTTGTTGCAATAATAATTCAAAATTCTCGTTTAAGATCTACCATATATTAGAATCCATATTTTCTTTTTTCTTAATAATCATTACAAGTTTTAGTGATATGTTAACCAGCTATTGATGCTATTTGTTTATATGTAAATTTAAAATAATTGGTGCTCAGCGCAGAGCTAACATTTTTGTTTTCTTTAAAAATCATAAGACCTTGCTCGCAAGAGCTGTAATACAAATTCAACTAGAATACTTAAATAAAATTTAATTATTAACAATGACAGTGATTATTTTTGGTATAATTAAATTTTTGTTTTACTCATTTTCTGATGGACAATGTTCTCTTGCTCATTCCTATTTTCGTTGATTTTGGTTAAATAAAACCTAATCATAACATAACAATGTTTCTCATTTAGTCACAATATCCTCTTTTTGATAAATAGAACCATATCTCATTGGGGTCTCAACAAAAATTAGTTTGTATCCTCTCAAATTGTTCTTTTATATAATTTATGTATAGTTTTTGAAAAAATGTTTGTATATAGTTTAATTGTATTCTGTTAGGAGATAAGTCAGAAAAATTATGTAAATCAATAATTAAGAAGAAAATGAAGAATAAAATTAAACGTGAATTTAGTATTTAAGGAAATCAAAAATTGTAATTATTAGTAACTCAGAGGCAATTGGGAATTATTATTTATTTGAATGAATGATGTATGAATGTTTCAGTATTCACTGGTATAATTTAAGATGAAAAAAAAAAGTATGCATATTAAAAAAAAAATATTTGCGTGCAAAATTTCATTATTTTTTTTACCTAGAAGGAGGGAGAAATGTAATATACACATTTTTTCAGATTTTATGTACGTAGTAAATAACTATTTTTTTGTATCTTAAATAAGATTTAGTATATGGAAATAGGTATTCTCAGGAAAATAATACATTTATTTATCCTGACTGCAATCATCAAAAATTATAATCCAAAGTGTGTCAGTCATCATAAATGGAACCAAAATAGACGCCTTCATTAAACATTGCGGCTTAAAAACATGGCGGCTCTATTTTGGACTTCAACAGAACCACTGCCATAATGATCGAGTGGGTGAAGATGATCAATTTTTCAATACTTCGACAATAAGTCTAATATAAGAAAATAAAAAGAAGTTGAAGAGATTTTGATCAAACGAAAACCTCTGAAAATAATAAATAGTCCATTCGCATTGGAGAATCAAAATGGCAGTTGGCCATTTTGAAACCTGTGAGTGGTGTAACGGACAACAAAGGGAGAGTAGCTATTGTTGTGGGACCAGGGACCGGAGCAGACATCTTAAGAGCTCCCGTAGTACTTCATCCAAATTTAAGATCCACATCATTTGGTAACACACTTTAATTATATAGACCACGGTCGTCGTTCTTCAAAGACTTTATTAGATCTTATATCGTTATTCAAAGAAGAAAGTGTTAAATTTAAGATATATTGACGCTTCACGTATTAGTATGTTTTGTAATAGTAATAGTTCTGTGTGTCTGTGTCTGATTGTCTAGTAACCCCCCTGAGAATAGAGTCATACAAATATAAAACAAATATATATTTAAAAAAGTGAAAATAAGTTTATTTATTTATTTTCCGAAAAACATAACTTTACAGATTACACAAAAATTTGAAAATCTTCAATTTTTGAATTGTACCAGTTTTCTTCTAAGATAATGAGATATTGATTCTCGACATGAACTTTTGTTTGCAAAGTACCATTTGAGAAAACTCGTAAATCATAATATAACATTTTAATTTAGATGAGTTATTATAGTTAATTGCACATACTAACCAAATGCCATCACAGCAGCATCTCTATACCTCCAATCTGGTGATTTTATATTCTGTTGAACAAATGGCAATACATGGGGAACAATGTCTTCTTCACAGCATGTTGCCAGTAACATTAAGCAAACTCCAGCTGCTTTGCTTGGATTCCAATCATCTTCGTCATCAAATTCCTCCTAATATTAGAAGAAATAAAATGAGATAAATACTGATTACATACTTTATTATAAACGTATTTATTGCATCAGCTACATAAATACTGAGAAACATAAATGTTTTAATTTTAGCTCAGCTAAGATAAGAAATAAATACATATTAACAACTGGTAAATAACTAAGCATACTTTTGATAGTTATGACAAAATAATAATAGGTAAGCTTTGATAATAAGGAGATTAACAAAGTTGTCAGATTATATAGTTATTTTTTTTTTTAAACATTTATTTAAGGTCTCATGCAAATGCATATGTGATTTTACTGAATTAAAAAAACACTACAGATTATATATATATATATATATATATATATATATATATATATATATATATATATTCATAACAAAAATATAACCACTTACATTGTGTTAAGCTAGATGGTTAATTGAAAGATAATCAATGATTAAATAAAATAGTGCTTGACGACAACATATACCTACTGATTATCAAGAAAACTAAAATTTTAGTAACTTTACATTATTAACAACTTATATTGATCAAAGGATGGATAACTAATCGGCCAAGAGTTCTTCAGTGGAAATCTTAAATGACAATACGCAAATGATGATTCAATGTACAACACTCATAAATAATTAAAAATTAAATATTGTCAATTAAAAATTTAATCGAACTTTCATTACAACCTACAAATCAGAAAAAGATCTTAAAAAAATAAATAAATAAAATAAAGTAAATTCTGGTCATACTAGGAAAAGACCAAAAGTATTGTATCATCAAAGTATTACTATCTTTATCACTATATAAAAACTCAAATAAGATCAGATTCAAATTTCATACCAAATAATAAAGCAAAAATGATCATAAACAAAAGGGGGTAGAGACTAAAGAAGAAAGGCAATGAACCTGTTTAGTCAGTTTGGTAAGAACTACAGGAACAAGATACTGGAGAGCTCCCTTTGCATAATAACGAGATGTTCTAGCAGGAGGTTTTCCCATTTCTACAGCTTCTGATTCTTCTATAGCTAAGTCAACTTCTTCATCAGAGACATTAGACCAAAACTCAATTCCTTGAAGAGCCACTTCTTTTATGTCAGATTTCATTGCTTCTAATGTAATCTGAAAAATAAATGGTTAATTTCACTAAATTTAATCATAATAAAAACATAGTTATCAATAATATAATCCCAAATTATGGCATGATGAATCTATTAATCAATCAAAATTATTAAATTAGCAATTAGGCAATGTCTATATAATTCTGACAATAGTTGGATGTTTTTATTTCCTATGTATTAATAAAAAAAAAATCTGGTAGAAAAAATATTTCTACCTTTTTCTCCTTTAATTAATTATTAAAATGGTTTGCATTTGTCCATTTTTTATTATTGCTAACAATGAGAGACGGTTAATTATTTCAAAAAAACAAAATTAAAGGTACTTTAGAGGAAACCATTATGAAAATTCAGCATTTGAACCCTGTCAGACTATTTCAATGAGGATAAGACCGAACTAATATTAAAAAGTATTTAATTGCGAGGATAAGACCTAACTAATATTAAAAAGTATTTAATTGTGAGGATAAGACCGAACTAATATTAAAAAGTATTTAATTGTGAGGATAAGACCTAACTAATATTAAAAAATATTTAATTATATCAAGTCATCCCATAGGTAATGTCTGTTTTTAAAAATGTGTCTGTTTATGTTGATATTACTAATCCCTTCTTTACAATTGAATTGCGTTTAAATATTTTTAAAGAGCATTAGGTATTCTTCTATTTATCATGTTTTTGTTGGAGAAAGTTAGTTTGAGCTGAAATTTCAATTAAAATGGATCTCTCTAAAAATCACTTATGCCATGTTATGCTTTGGGAATTTAATAAAGGAAAAAATGCTGCTTCAATTTATTGGAAACTTGTATAAAAATATATGGAGAAAAAGTCATTAGTGAAGGGCAAGTGCAGAGGTGGTTTGAAAAGTGGGTTGAAAAGAAGAGCGGGAAACCACAAACTTGAAGACGAGTCTCAGAAAGGTCGACCAATAGAGCTTGACGACGAACTCCTGCAGGCTACAGTTGAAGAAAATCTTGATGTAACAGATAAAGAAATAGCAGAAAAACTTGGATCGACACATTCTACTGTCCACTGTAATTTGCCATCAGATCCTTTTTAATTGAAATTTCAACACAGAAAACATGATAAATAGAAGAGTGCGTAATCCTTATTATGTAAACACAATTCAATTATAAAGGAGGGATTAGTAATATCAGCATAAACAGATAGGTTTATACAAACCGACATTACTTATGGGATGACCAGATACATTTAAATAACAAATTTTATCGACATAGGGTCTTTTTCGAGAAAATTGTAAAAATATGTAAAATCGGATTATATAAAATTGAACTGGTACTTCTGGTAAGTCCGCTTTGGCAAAAAAGTTGCTGTAACATCGAAGGCTTATATCTTAAATACACAATTTCGATTTCGTACACCTTGTCATTTTGGAGTTAGACCTACCACAGACACACAAACATGGAATTTAAGACCATTATGAAGATTAATTCATGAGCATTCCAAAAGTTAAAATTTAACTATTTCTATTACATAAAAAATTATTTCAGAGAATGCTCTCTAAAAGAGAAAAAAGAAAGTTTTATTTTAAATAAAGAATATTTAAAAAACTAATATTAAAATTAATGCACACAGATAAACAGAATCGCAAGAGTAAACTAATATATCCAATTAGAAATAAATCAATAAAATGGAAACAAACAAATAATACTAAGCAATTATAGATCTACAATTATTAGTCATACTAACTGGAAACAATGCCTGACCCATATACGTCTCCATATATTGGTAGTAAAGAGTCATAATTTTGACAAGACACTGAAGAGCTGCGACACGGACTTGTGTATCAGTTGACTGTGTAGCTTCACAAACTACTTCCATTAAGTAGTTACGCTCCATCTGAAAATGAATTAATTACCTAAATTAAAAGATATTAATAACTTGCACAGCATGACATTGTAAGTCTACAAGGGATAATGATAATATTGTATTAATCAAGTAGGTAAAAAGGGACATCAAAAAAATTACTTCTTAGATTGCTTAACAAACTGGTGAGCATTCAAATAAAAAAAAGTAATTTTTTATTTTAGGATCAAATTTATTAAAATGCGATGTAAAAAATCAAAACATCAAATAAAAGAATGTTTAAGGTTTTTTTTTTTAAGCCTATTTAACATATACTCAGTCACGAAAACTATTCAGTAGATAAATGTCAATCAGATTAAGCAATAATTTTATGACTACCAAACGATTAATCAATACATACATTCATTCATTACTATTAATATTAGCTAATATAATGCATCTTTACATTTAAAATAGACTTTCAAAAACCAATATGTCTCTCTCCATGATTTATAAAAAGCATGATGGAAAGAGCTATTCTAAACTGATAAACATAATTCAATATTAAAAAAAAAATACAGTTATAATAACTTACATTAGCTTAAAGAAGTTATAAGTTTGCACTTTATAATGACTCAAACAGCTTACAAGAGAATAAAAATTAAAATAAATTGAAAAAATAATTACATCTTGTTGAAAATTCGCCCTAGTGAATTCAAGTGAATTAAGGAGTGCTGTTGTTGCTGCCAGTCTAACATAATTACTTCTCTCAGCAGACCGCATTCCATGTACTATAGCTGTTAAAATTTGATTAGATTGACTAGCTAAACAATCATGTTCCTGCAGGAAAAAGAAAAGAAAAAAGGAAGATAAAAAATGTGAAAATGAAGTCCTCACAAAGAATATGTGCACTTAAAAAACAAAACAAAGAGCATACTATTTCTTGGCAAATATAACCAATCGCTTCAAGAGTAGCCTCTTTCATGATTTCAGTCGAAGAGGGTCCAGTTACATTAGCTGACAATGTTGGGATTAAATCAGGCCACTGACCAACAGGTATCTCAGCTACTGCAACGTAGGCGACACATTGAGCAGCTGAGCTAGGTCTTGTGTTCTCTGTTCCCAAAGCACCTAAGATCTGCCAATCATAAAAAAATACTTCATAATATAAACAGAACACAAAACTAATTTAATAATTAAATAATAAACAAAGAGGAATACTTACATTTTTCTTAATATACATTCTAGTTTCCTCAGGAAAAGCAAGCCACCTGGCTTGATACTGTGCTTTAATATTGGGATCTTTGGAGGTAAGGTTATTTTTGAGCTGTAAACTAGCTGCCATACGTGCAACTGGAGAGTTTCCACCATGCTGAAGAATGTGTGACAATGTTTGCAGAAACTCAGCCTGTAAATAAATCAATTAAAATATATTGACTATTTCCTGATGTTATCAATTCAAAATAATGTTATAAACCTAAACTGGTGCATTCCTAACAAAAAACATACCTAACGTTTATAAACAGTTATTTATTAAAACATTGAAGATAAATATGCTGAGGATTTATTATGGTTAAGTTCAGTACTTAATCAATTTCATTCAACATACTTTGTTTGATACATTTAATTCAATAATTCATTATCAACCACAAAAAATAAGCTAAATTAATCCAGAACGGAGCATTTCCAACTCTAAAAGAGAACTTAAGAATAAGAGAACATTTCAATTTTTCCAAATTGTTTTTACAGAAATGTATGGCCATAGAGGTCCTTTCCTTTCTTATGCACTAGATAAATACCTCTAAACATGCTTTTTAACTTTATCAAACCTCACTTTCTGTCACCAAGTCAATGTAATATTTTATCATTACAGTCTTATGAGGTCAAATTATTTAATTTTTTTATCTTGTTTTGTGCAGCTTTATCATAACATAGGTCATGACCACCAACAGGTTTTCACTCCTGGGAATATTATGATTATTGATTAATTTGTCAAGTAATTGTTTAGAATACCCAATTTTGATCTACAAAACACTAACTCTCAAACTGATAAGACTCAGAACTTTGATTCATTCGAAATATTTCATTATGTCGCTAAGATAAACCTGTCATAAAAAAGTAACAACCAAATAGATTTTACAGTTAATACGCATTATCTGTAGGAACAGAAATTACCCAAAGATCACCGCACTACTACTCTCTAGCACCATTTGAGAAAACTAACTTTGTCGCACTAGCACTCTAGAGCGCCATTTGAGTTAACAGCTTTGTATTCAATTCTATAATTCAAATTCACTGGAATTATTAAAATTACTATTGCATTAATTAGATATTATTTCAAATAATTAGTGCTGTCAACTTCCAATGGTCCAGGGAAGTAGTGGTACCCATTTAAATTACGGTAAGGACATAACCTCAACTAAAAAGTAACTTTAGGAGGGCTGTATACCTCTTGAGCGAGCGGAAGTCCACAGCTGTGATCTAATTAAAGCAGTAATAATCGAAATTACGGTTAAGCCCCGACCTCAACTGAAAAGGTTCCGTTGGTGTTTTATTTATCTCTTGGGCGGACATAGTGAGCTGAAGTGGACAGCACTAATAATTTGAAATAATATCTAATTAAAGCAGTCATAATCCCAATGAATACAAATGTTACAATTGAATACAAAGCATTTAGTTAGCTCAAATGCGGTAGCCTTCGGGTAACTTCTGCAGGAGCCACTGATAATGCGTCCCACCATCCTCCAAAGTTGCACCAAAAATTGTTACTATCCTGAGAGGTTAAATCTAGATAAGTGAATTTTTAAGATGACTATGTAAACTTAAATATAAATAAAAAAATCTAAGCAAACCTAAATACTACATTGATTAGACGTGTTCCGCAATTAACAGCAGGGCATGATATTCAGCTAGTTAATACTACATAGAATGTAGTAGTGTACTACAAGTATATAATAAAAGATCATCAGTAATGTCTGTTTAATCCAAACGTGGTGTACAGCAATATAACATGAAAAAATTCAAGCATAAATCAAGGATCTGAAGGCTGTAAACCGTAAAATTCGATCACTTTTCGTCAGTTTATTGGATTAAATTTAAAACAACATCGGAACCATAAAATGTTGTATTCATTCGGCTTCTAATAAAATGTATAATTCGGGCTTAAAATAAATTTCAATAATTATGTATAAAGGTTATATCCCTGTTTGACAATGAAACAAGACTACAAAACTTCTTATACTGAGAGCTCACCAAAAATAATAAAAAAATAGAAAATACAGTACAGAAGTGTATTAATGAACAAGTAACATTTTGCAGTATATTTTGCTTAGTTTGCATATTGTATTTTTCAAGATTCAAAACTTTGCGCATACAAGTTACTACTTTTTGATTTAATATTTTACAATTATTCACAATCATAATTATGGAAATAAAATGAATTCTGGAAACCCAATACCCATGTTGCTCCACCCTCGGCCTGAAGGGCAAGGGGTGAACTAACAAACATGCTTCTTATATGAAAACGAGTGTGAATCGGCTGAATTGAAACTCAGTGGTAGAACACTTAAGGAAACCAAACATGATGGCAGAGCCACTTCTTACTTTTCTAGAGGAAACCTGGAATGGTTTGAGGTAATATGTTATTTTACAATCCCATAACATCCCTAGTTCACTTAGGGACAGGTAGAGCAAGCAGTGAAAGGTGACACAGAACATAGAAGGAAGATGTATTTGAGAGAAAGAGAGACTGATGGACAAAACTAGTGGAAGAAGGCTATTTCTAGCTTTCCTGAAAATAAGAGATATTTGGGAGAACAATTACAACATCTCCCAACATCTTTCTCAATATTTTATACATGTTGCCAAGTACTAATGGAAAAATGGAATTATTAGATTAAAAGCTCAAAATTCCCGATGGCTGGCTGTTTTTCAAGATTACTTCCAAATTTTATTCCAAAGCTAAAAATTCAAGAATTCCTTATCTTCAAGGAATTCAAAGCTGCTGTACCCCCTGCCCAAATCATTTGGATTGAGTTATAATTTTTATTTTCTCAGCATATATGTTATCTAAACTTTAATTTTTTCCTTTTATTTTTAATAATTTTGATTTGATCTCCTTCAACTTTTCAATAGAATCTTTCTTTGTTAAATTATGAAATTGGTTCATAATTAGTATTACTTTCATCAATTTTTAATATCAACAACTGATAAACTCAAAAAATTATGGTTATTTTAGAGCAATAAATAAGGAGAGATGAGTAGGCAACTCATTATTTCCCATTATCATTAACTGACTGTATGATCCTGGTGAGTTTAAATATGGTACATACGACTTCCAATCTTGGAAACATCCTTCATTTGATTTGGATGGTCCATTCTAAATTTCTTATATGTTCTTAAACTATCACAGCTATATTTAATTGGAGTATGTTTAAATATGAATTATGTTAATAGATGCAATGATTGTTAATTTTAGAAAAAAATGATTCTGATGATGAGGAAGTATTACCCCGAAACGTCAATAAAATAAAGGATAAGAGAGTACATGGAAGTCATATATTGCCATATTATAAAATAATTGCAGCAACTTCCCAAAAAAATATAAGAAAGAAGATAGATATATTTCAATTTACAACATCGCTCAGATTCTCATAAATTTAACAGACCAATCTTTCTACCCATTGTCATTTTCAAATATAAATCAATTAGGGTGCTTGAAAACCTAACTATTACTCAGTTGACATCTGCATGATGGTATAGAAGGATCAATCAAATTAGGGATTGATAAATTGAATTTATAGAAGTGGCAAATAATTTATCAATTCCTAACTGACTATTACACTTTTTATAAATTCGCAAAATGAAATGTGCTAAACATATTCATTTGTCAATTGTAGTGTTAAAAAAAGAACTTAAGATACATTAATCATAAGAAATGAAAAATCTTATTATTTCTAAACTAGATTTAAACCAATAGTAAGTCATTCTTAGATACAAAAAAAATTTAATTTGGTTAGCAGAACACAACAATTAAAAAACTTTAATAAACGGAATTGACTGATGCTTTAGAAGAAACCATATTCTATTCTAACCTATTTGAATCTAGGATACGATTCGTATGTAATTCATCAATGAAAAAGAATATTAAAAAAAAATTCTTTATTTATGAACAGCTTCTACATTATTTCAATTTCATAGTAAATAACACTATCCAATCTTCAATAAAAGCTTTCTTATAAGTTACAATCACTAAATAACTAGAGGTTTTTCCAAGATAAGTATATTAACAACTAAAAATATTATTGCTCACCAAAATTCAAATAAAAAAAATTAATGGCTTTTACATTAAAGAAATTGTTAGTGACATAACTACATTCCTAAGTAAACATGCACATATTGTCAATGCAACATATTATTATTATAAGGAATTAAGTCCTCAAATAAAAAATTCCTTACATTAAACTAATATAAATCTGATTTAAAATGGCAAAATTATGTAAAAATGCTTACCAAATTAGTTTGTGCAGCATGTTCCAGGTAATTTTGAGCAGCCTCGAGTTCATTTTTGTCTAACAAATAAATGATGGAGTTAAGGCACAAATATAAATATCCTTAAATAGTTCACAATTTAGCTATAAATTTAGCATTATTGTAAAGTACGAATATAAATAACTCAAAACCTTATGTTGTAAAACTACATCAGTCTAGGAAGGCAATATACAACTTATAAGGGTATTGAATCATTAAAATCAATTTAGGATAGTATAAAATACTTAATAATCATTTTAAATGAAATTATCTTAATATAGAAAAAGTGGTTACTTAGACAAAATCATATGAAGAGGCAATGAACAGAAAAAAACAGTGAACATACATAACCCCCATGTTCACAAATGAACCTCTTAAACAAAAATAAAGGTCTTTCACATCATTTCCACATAATACTTACCACATTAGAATACTGAATCAAAAACAAAGTAACAAACTAGTCGGTAAATAAAAGAAAAATATAAAAGAATAATTCAAAAAGCTTTGTAGTTATCATAAATCAAAAAATAATTTTCTTAGTGGCTGACTACCCATTTAAATGATCACAAACCTGAATGACAGAATTACCCAAATTATGATAAATAAATTAAATATTAAATGCTTTAGAATGGAATACATTAAAAGACAAGGTCTTAATTGTGCAATAAGCAGAAATTTTTGGTCGATTGGCAGATTAAGGACATACCTGGAGAAACAGTCTTCTCTAAAATTTGTATAAGCTGTGCTGTAGCTTCGCTATTCATTTTCAACATCATTTTTGACACAAAACACTAATAATTTAATGATTTTAAGAACAACTTATTGTCGTCATACAATAACCGGCAATCGCCATATGCTTCAAGGACGGTCTGTATTCCTACGCTTCATTCGGTATAGTACCTCTAGCCAGCAGTCTAAAATCAAATAGTTACATTTCGTATTTTTTAACTGAAATCGTACGAAAAAAAATCTATAAACATGATCATATGAAAGTTTTATAATAAACTTTTTTCCACGTATATATGAAATGTTTACACAGTTTCGCCTATTAATACTTCACAAAACAAACGAATTATTCTATAAACTGAATTTAATAAGAAATTAAAAATATATTCAGTTGATTACATTTAATTATAATATTTTAATGTCTGGACTACTTTACTACAAATTGGCGCCAGTATGGATCACAATGACAAGGTCCGTTAAACGGGCGGACTACTCTTATGATTTCATTCAAAAACTTTACTTGTTAAAGTTATGATTTAATTTTTCCTTTTTTTTTTTTGTTGCTTCACTTAATAAATGTTTGTATAGAATAATGTTTAGGGAAAATATTCACGTAATTTGGGGAATGACTTAATCAGTTTGGATTATACCTTAACGCCATCAAAAAAGTATACCCTGTTATCTAAAACGGCGTTAACGTAGATCACTAATTGAGGAGTTTTCTATCAAAAGTTAATATATCCACTTCTCAAAAACAAAGATTTTTTTGACGAATTAATATTCTAAACCTAAAAGTTATTCAGTTTATTCCAAATTTTAAATTTTCTCATGTCAAAAAGATGTAACAAATCAATATTTTTCAATAAAAAAAAAAATTCCTAATGAGATGCTCCCCTAATAATTGTTTTGTAATAATTTTCTAAAAGTGGATATTAGGAGCTTTCTATCGAAAGTTTATAAATCCACTTTTGGAAAATTATTACAATAAAATTATTAGGGGAGCATCTCATGTAGATAAATCAATTTTTTATTGAAAATGTTGATGAAAAAACACGTATGTATTTGCCAGGGAAAAATTTAAGATTTGATATAACCTGAATAATTTTTCTGTGTAGAATATTAATTCTTCAAAAAAATCTTTGTTTTTGAGAAGTGGATATATTAACTTTTGATAGAAAATTCCTCATACATTAGCTTTTGTTAGAAAATTCCACAATTCATGGCATCGATTGGACGGACATGAGTTGTTGAAAACTTAGTCTGATTTCTAGTCTATTCTAAACATTTTTTTTTAACCATTGTTAAAATTGGCATCTCACAATTAGAAACATTTAACAACTTGGAAATTTAAATTAAATATTTGTGATACACATCTTCTATAATATATATACATTTTTCTTCTTCTTTGAATGAACCTAAAGTCTAGAGTTCAACATAAATTTTTAATTAAAATATAATTGTATATTTGAAAAACAAATTAAACAATAAATGCAATTAACAACCAAAAGTTATCAATCGCTGATTATTTCAATATCAAATTTAAAGTATCAACAATTATAAATTCCAATATTTAAGGAAAAATGAGGAGCCCGTGAAGCAAACAGTTCGTCACTGGTGTGGATGGAACGCAATGGCAATGACAAATCCCTTTGTTGTGTGAAATAAAACCGCTCGGGAACGGTCAACGCAATTGCCAACGCCAACATCAGTAAGTACTTTCACCAATGCTCCAACATTCACAAATATTTTTGATCCACATCAGTGTCATATGATTTGGCACTGGTGTGGAGCCGGAGTTAGATTCAATTCTTGGTTAGGGCGTTCTGTTTCTTGACCAACGGCTATAATAGAAGGACATGTGATCAGTATCCATATTCAACCGTCAGCTGAAGTTAAGAGATTCCCTTTTTGTTGAGGTTGTGTACCACAAGACCCCAAACTCAATCCAGGGCTGGTATAACTGAAAAATTTTTCTGACACTGCCGGACTCAAACCCGACAGAGAGTCTAGGATCTATTTTGAAGTGTCCCAAGCTAGTAGGATTGTTTAGAGCACTCTTCAGCCCTAAAAAAGCTTCTTCCTCTCCTTCACCTCAAAAGAAGTCCTCATCCTGATGTAGCTAAGGCCTAAAGACTTTTAACTTCAGCTACATTCTTTGGTCTTCTAAAATCTAGTATGGCTCAACGGCTGTATTACTTGGAATGATGCCTTTGGCATCCTAACCTATGCGGAGCACTCCAAGTTCGATAGAAGTATCTCGGCCCAAAAGTGAGGGACCGTTCCAATCTAAAATTATAACTTCTGTTGTGACAGAGAGATTTTAATTTACACTCACCTCAGTACGGAATTTTTCAAGAACATGCTAACGATTTTGCCAACATTTTCAGAACTGGCACATTTATTTTTTTTTTCTTTTCAAATCGTCCCTCGTCATCTTGGAAATCGCATTACATGTTACCGAGCCTGAATCGATAACCATTTCTAGAATAACACCACCGACGTTAATAGACAATTTTGAGAGGTTATTAATATTAAATGCATAAAAGTGGAAATTATACTCACCTTCAGTATCAACAGATTGATCGTTTGAGGCTCTGGGACATCAAACTTCTTACCCATCCACTGTGAACAGTTTTCAAGTGATGTTTTTGGGCTCTATACCTTTGAGTTTACACATATGAGGAAAATGTCCTTTCAGCTCATACTTTTCATAATTCGCTATCCAGCTTGGACACTTATCAGCCATAAAATGGCCCACTTACCCACACCGGTAGCACGTAAATTTATTTGTTTATTTTTTTTATCTTCTTCCTTCACTATGTTTTCCAAAAGATCTAACAACATTAACTTCAGATTCAGAAAGGTTAGAAGTAGATACAGGAAGATTCAGTTGTAACTGCACTCTCCCATACTATCTTGCTAATTCTTGAGTGTGTTCAAGAAAGTCTAAAAATGCTTCTTCCTGTCCTTGACCTCAAAAGAAGTCTTGTAAGGTTTCTTTACATAAGTCTTCTTTCAATCTAGACCATTTGCATATACCATACCTATGAAGCGATCCCGTACTCCTCTCGTAACTAAAAATTACAGTTTGCTTTCGAAACCTTAACAACCACTCATCAACATATTCATTGAGGTTAGGGGTCGTTGATTTACTATATCGTTATCAAACTATAGTATGTGTCTTTTGTGTATGTCCGTTCCCTACAATAGTGAGATGTGTTATAATGTTACCCGTTTCAGTATAACGCAAATCCCATTTTAGTTTCAACGTGTTTCAGTTCTCCGATGATACATGGCCGTCCGAATTGAATATAATTCAATTTATGCAATTGATGATGCTCGCTATGTACAAAGCGAGCGCCATCGTTTGATCAGTTAAAGAGAACTTTAAAATCTCTGATAGAACTAAAAAGAAAACAGATTTACATATGAAGAAAGCAGGTTTACTTAAAAATAAGAAATGGTTAAAGTAATAAATATACTTTCTCTGGTTGCTACGCAGCTCGCACAGGTCTTTCGAAGTAGAAAATTTGGTTTTTTACTGCTGGCTTGGGTCCAAACACTATAAAAAAAAAATTAGAACTACTTGACTTTTTGCAGGGTCGGATGTATAATTTGACAGTATGATTACCCAAAATGTGGTCCACCTAAGCCCAGGGGTACAGGAAAAATTTAGTGAGGGTAGACGCTGCATTCGGCTGTGAACATAAATAATAATGAAAAAACTTTCGTTACTTGTTAGTGTTGTGTAACTGTGGTTTTCATATATTACTTATTCATGAAGTTTCTTTTTCAGCATTTGCAGACACCAAGTTGATAAAAAGGAACAGTATTTTGGATCTCATCGCATCTCAGATTGAAATTAACGATCAGGGAACCAAATTATGATTTTTCGTCTTAACATAAACAACTACATCCTTCGCATTTATCCAAATAAATCTTTGTTTATAAAGATGGATGTTTCATTAATTTTAAAGTATCTTAAAGGTACAAAAGCAGATTGATATTTCCTTCAGCTGAAAACTTACATTTTGTTTAAGAGCTACGAATCTCAGAAGAAAATGTTTCATCAACAAATTATATTTTATTTCTTGTATCTAATATTTTGATGGAATAAATCTTTTTATTTTCTAAAGCTATATTTTATTTTATTATCTATATTTTAATACTGTTACAAACATGATATGCCTAGGATATCATAAATAGATTAAGAATCCCTATATCTTTGTTAGTTTATACAAGTTTTAAAAATTTAAAAAAAATCTTTTTAAGGATTAACAGTTTAAGCACACAAGCTGTTATAGGATAAAGAAGCCGTACCTTTATTTATGTTTTAGGGATTAAGTCCATTTTTTACTTTCAGCAAAAGAATTAAGAGATATAGGATTATTCAAGTGTGACATTATTTATCCTGATGTCATGAAAGGATTAAAATACCTACGTCCATGTTTACATTTCACTTGTCTTTGACAATCCAACCTGTTTACATTTAGGTAAAATGAAATATTGTAAAGGTTAATCATTTAAATTATAATACTGTAAATGAAATATCAATGTTCATACACTGAGAAGGTTGCAAAAACACGTAAATAATGTGAAGGTTATACAACCGTAGGGAAGGTTAAAGAGTATAAATAGAGCGATGGAACGATGGAGGTGCCATCATCACATGACTAAATGCTGGTATATGTTCGGCTGATCCGAAAACAAAATGGCGGTTGGGTGCACTCAGCCTCTGTAAGGTGAGTACGTGACCCTCGAAGAAGCCCTAAGCCTTCATTTCATAAAAACAAAATGGCGGTCGGGCACACTCAGCCTCTACAGAACCTTAAGTCTCTCAAAGAGCAGACAAACAAAATGGCGGCCGGATACACTCATCCTCCATAACCTGGGTACCTTGCCCTTCGCCTCACAAACAGCAGAAAAACAAAATGGCGGTCGGTTACACTCAGCTTCTAAAAGGTAGGTACCTCACCTTTCAATGGGTCGAGGAGATAAAGCTGGTGGATTAGCGTGGATGCATCATTGTAAACAAAATGGCGGCTAATTGTAAACAAACTCGCCTTGGGTGACTAAAACGTGTGGATGGACCATAGGCCAGAAGGCGTCATGGTCCTGTTACTGAATCACTTAAACAAAAGGGGCAGAGTCTAAACTAGAGTCTGGGGAAAGGAGATTCCCAATGCGAAGATAGCCAGATTCCACCCAAATCCTCCCTTCTTTTCTCTTGTTTTTCTTGCGTGATTTTACCACTCTTGTACTGAGTCGCCGTAAGGTTTTATATTATATTTCATACTATTATTTATATTATATTATATTTTATGCAACATATGGCATAAATTGAAAAAATATAAAATATCAAGAATTAACAAACCTACCTTAAATATAACAATTATAGAAATGAATAGAAAATATGATGATATCCCTTCTATTAAAGTCAATAATATTAAACAACCATTAAATACTACACAAGATATAAATAATGTGGATACAATTTTAAACCAATAAAAAAAAAGGAGCCGAGAAAAAAAAAGTATTTTATGTAATTTAAACAATATTTATATTATTGTTGGCTGCCTTTGCTCTGCATGTATTTCTAAGTTATTGTATAACAAACGTTTCATTTTTTCGTGTAAAATAAGAAAAAAATATTGTCCATTAAATGAGTTTAAATGCACAAAAACTAAAAGACACTTCCAGTAAAATAGGCTAAAAAAATTATATTTAGAAAAAGCAAGTCAGATTAGTTTTTATAGTCCAATAAAACGCTTAAATATGAATTTTCATAAAAACAAAAAAGCGAGATTTTTCGTCTTGGTTTTTCTGGACTTCTTATTCCTGCCGACGCCCGGTGTTCACATAAGCATTCATAATTCCTCAGGATTTTATCCAAATTCAACATTAAAACAGCCATTGGAAAACTGAATTTCTGATCTCTAACCCAAACCAATCACTGTAAAAATTTATGCCTTTGGAATTGAGAAAAGGTACCCTAAAATAAATAAAAACTCCTCAAACGTTTTCTTTTTTATCTCCTGTTCGAACATGTTTTCGGAGGTCGGGTTTATGCTATCTCATGTAGTTTATAAAGTCATAAACCTCTCCCATGTTTCGTGTGAATCGGTGGTCGTGTTGAAGTTATCGCAATTTATGTGATTTTCAAACAAAAATAGAAGGTGAAAATTTTGAGTAAAAAAAATTTATTTTTCGATTGCTATGAAAATTCGTATCTGAGCGTTTTTCGGTCTGCGAAAAACGAATATCAACTTTGTTTCTCTCTAAAAAAATCTGGTGCGGTGCGCGCATCACACAACTTTCGCTTACCGCCCTGTAATAATTATCTTTTTAATATAATTCTAAAGGGTTCACATAAACAATACTTGAAATAAACTCAGCAACATTCAATTCTTCTCCCACTTCGTACAATAATATAGTTTTTAAAACAATTTTAGTACAACAATTCTGTACACTACCTATATATTTTAACTTTGTCAAGTTGCAAATATATTTTAAAAGTTGCTGTTTAGTTTCTATGGAAACATTTTCTTTCCATTAAATAATGTGAAAGTAGAAATTATTAAGTTAATTTCCGTTTTTGTATTCTTAAATTACTTTGTTACATAGCGTATTGTTTACAACAGATTGGCGGATTGGTGGGAGGAGGTTCGGTCGCATCTATCTCCTTTCGGATGCGCTCGGTTATCCATCTATTTTATGCTCCTCATAAAATACACTGTATCTTTGCTAATACTTGTCCGATTTTGATGATTTTTTTTTTTTTTTTTAGATACTTTAATAACCTTTCATATAATTCTGTACATAATTAACTATAAATTGCATACTTTTTAAGCCATGCGAAAATAAAATATTCTTTTCTTCATAACTTTTTTCCCTGCATTTTCTCGGTGATTTACTACATAAATGAAAAGTTAAAGGCCTTTATGAAGAATAATTTTGGCAAGTTTCATCAAAATCGTTAGAGCCGTTTTTGATAAAAATGTAAAAAAGTGTAAAATCCATGATATAATAGCTAATTCCGGTTAGTCCGATGCGTTTTATCATTGCTAATACTGGTCCGATTTTGATGATTCTTTTTTTTATTTTTAGATAATTTAATTACCTTCCATACAATTCTATACATATTTTACCGTAAAATGCATATTTTTTAAGCTATGCGCAAATCAAATATTCTTTTCATCATAACCTTTTTCCCACCAATTCCTCGGTGATTTACTACATAAATGAAAAGTTAAAGACCTTTATGAAGAATAATTTAGGCAAGTTTCATCAAAATCGTTAGAGCCGTTTTCGAGAAAATTGTAAAAATGAGTAAAATCGATTATATAAAGTGGCACTTCCGGTTAGTCGATTTTGACGAAAATGTTGCTGTAACATGACATGCATGTGCTAACCTTAAATATGTAATTTCAGTATCGTACAGCTTTCCGTGTTTGAGCTAGAGTGATCACATACACACAGACCATTTTGCGAGACTTGGTCATTTGGATTCAGGGGACCTTAAACCATGTATTTCCGTTGAAAACTCGAATTCGAAAATTTTCACGATCGCAATACTTCCCCTTACTATGTACTTCGTATATAGGTAAGGGAAAGTAAAAATATTTTACCCCAGTTTGTTACATCGAACAGTGGTCTGAACTCTTCTATCAGTTCAAAGTTGCGATACTTATTGTGATTTAATTTTGTTAGATTCTAATTTGCACCTATATATGATAGTAAATGGATAACTTTATGGATTTTAATCATGAATAATAATAATTGCATGGATATGATGTATGATAATAATTGCATTAACTTATTTTTATAGAAAATTAAATTGTTAAACATAAATAATGACATTAATTATGAAACTTTTTGTTAATCATGAACTTTAAATCTGTTTTTTTAGATCTGTTAAAAAAATTAAAATCCATAAAGTGTAGAATGGCAGTGGTAAAATCATGTAGAAAAGCAAGGAGAGAAAAGAAGGGAGGATTCGGGTGGAATAGGCTATCTTCGCCTTGGGAATCTCTTTTCCCCAGACTCTAGTAGAGTACTAATAGTCACGCAAATAAAAAGGAAGGGGGCACGATGGTCACGTGATTAAAAAGGGGCGTGCCACGGTGGTTAAGGTTAGGTCGCGGTGTAAATTCAAATTTCCCGCCATGGGTCAAGTGATCAAATGCTGGCTTCAGATTGGCTGTTGAAAACTGTGTTCCAGCTCTCATATTTTCCCTCTGCGTCTAATGAGTACATCATAATTTTGGTAACCGGTGTGGCCAAAAACTATTGTCAGAACGACAATTTTGTCTAAAACAGTGACGGAGTACTAAATATAAATAAGTGAATACAAATGAGCACGTACTCATTCTTCAAAAAAATCAGCAGATGCTCTGGTTCGATGTGAATAAACAGAAGTTACTCAATGAAATACTTAAATACTCTATTATTATTTATTTAAAACCGATTTTCGTTTTTAAAAAACTTTTTTCAATTCTTATCACTACTATATATTATTACGGTAGTATAGATCCCTTTTCCGGCTCTCAGGAGCGATGGATTTTGATGAATGAGGTATCAAAAGAAAGGAAATTTCATGGAGATGTGACAAATTCCAATTTTGTTTCTTGAATTCTTACTAGGGCAGGGGTCGGCAACCTTTTGGTGACTAAGAGCCACATCTATATTGAAAAAACAAAAATCATAGAAAAACATAGAAGTGACTATTTTATCTTATTCTGAGGCACTTTGAATATTATGTGTAGAGGAATAAAATGCCTTAAAAAGATCGTATCTAAAATTTGGAATGGTTTTATTCAGAAATATTAAAAATTCAGAGTCACAAAATTTTCTAAAAGAGCCGCAGGTTGCCGACCTCTGTACTAGGGCTTAAATAAAAATGATGAAAAAATTGGGAGGTTTCAAAGCTTTGATGACGGAGAGTCGGGATAACTTGGGTTTAAAAGATTTTGACGCGGGCATCAAGATCATATACGCTCCTAGGGAACATATTGATGCAGCGTTTCAAACCTAAAATCTATTGCTTTTGAGATAACGCACGTCATATGTCCGCACAGCTCAAATGCCATCTTGCGTACGTGCCGTTGTCATGGAAACTATATACATGTAAAAGCAAGCTGAGCTTGTATACAAAAACATTTTAATAAGTTTTAAATTATTCTGTTAAAATGTTTAATGTTTCTATGAATGATTGAGGAGATTATATATTCTTTCACGTGTCTAACCATAAAACACTGTTAGAAAACGGTATAGCTGAGTCTTATTGCTTAGCTCTTAAACTGAAGGGATTACTAATTACTTATTAAGAAAAAAAAAAAAAAAAACCTGTACCACTACAACCCGTGAAGGGTCTTGGGCTCAGTACTTGGGGTAAGGACCGTACCTGTTTCTAAGCCAACGGACAACCGTAAGGAGGTGATTTGGCCGAGATCACGCTCAACCGCCAGGTTTTTCCCCCAATTAAGGGTACCCACTTTATAGAGGCTGGGTGAGCCCCAGGAGGGTCCCCCGATCCCACAGGGTCGATCCGCGACTGAATACAGAATAAATAATTACCTGCCTCAAGCCGGTCTCGAACCCGGGACCTTGAGATTAGTAGCGCAGTGCCTAACCCACTGAGCTACCCCGCTCCCACTTATTAAGAAAACTGTTACTTAAATATGATCATCAACTATGCAGCTTTACCAAATATGTTTGTTAAATAAACTTTCATGATAATATTATATTGTCTCTAACATTATACGAAGAAAGATGCTTCTCCAATATAACTAGATTATACTTGATTGCATTAGGGAGAAGATAGATACATGTCTAATGCGAGAGTTCTCGTTCGTGTATACTAGTAATTATTATTTTACTAGCAAGGGGAGTGCACGATGTGTCTGTCACTGATGTTGATCGATATTTTTTGGGTGATTCAACATTACAAAAAAGTCGACCCATATCGTGTTTGAAAAATGATACTGACATGGCTTTTCCAGCTAAATATTTGTTTTTTAGAGTATATTAAAGGAAAAATATTGAATGAAAATTATAATTAAATAATTATTGAAAATTATTAAGAAATAATTGATTTTTGGTCAAATAAATCTCAAAAAGTGTTTCAATTATTAAGTAAACTAGCCTTGTAGATTCTGATTTATGAGCGATTATTAAAATCTTTAAAAAAAATTGAGGTTGATATACCCTTCAAATTCCTCTAAAATTCAATTTTCTCGTTTTAAAAAAATGAATTACTCTAAAATTTACTATTTCTGGATCACAAATGATGTTTTTATATATTATATATATTATTCATAAATATGGTCTTAAACGTTAGGTTGTTATCCATGTAAATATCACAGCATAATAACATTATTGGTTATCAAGCAATAGTAAATATTACATTTATAACACCGCTGTAAATATTATTGTAGAAAAAATATATAAGTAAAAGTAATATTACATATTAGACAGACCAAATTTTTTAAAATGGAATAATTAATTTTTGGAGCGTTCTGACACGTCTATTGAGTTATATCCAAAATGTTACAGTATTATTATGTGACTACGATAATCTTTATAGCGGTGGTGTAAAAGTTACTATACTAATTTACTATTTACTGATCACAAATAATCTTGTTATTTTGAAATGTGTACATGGTCAAGAACCCAGCCTTATTCGGGTTGTCATCGTAAATTGAATTTTAGAGCAATTTGAATGGTATATTGACTTAGATTTAATGAAAACGGTATTCTTCCTCGGAGTGAGAAATATTAATAGAATATTTTTATCCACAACTGGCCTCAGATTTGGTTTTAGCACTATGAAAAATCCTTATATTCAAATTTTAGAGTTAAATCTAAAAATAAAAATATTGCCAAGAGTCTAAAAAAATTTGGCCTGTCTAATATTTAATATTACTTTTTCTTATATTTTTTTTTCTACGATAATGTTTATAGCGGTGTTATAAAAGTGTAATATTTACTATTTCTTGATCACAAATAATGTTTTTAGAGCAAATTTAGTAAAGTTACGGAGTTCAGAGATTCATTGGTTTGAAAATCTGCAGGGCTTATAAAACTGTCTTTCTTTAGACGCAACGTTTTTAATAGCTAGAATTATACCCATCAAATTAAAAATCGAAGAACAAATAAATCTATTTTTGATTAAAAAGCACAAACATGGTTAGGAAACTTTTCAAATCAATAAAAGAAATATCAGCTCAGCGCTGGATGCATCCATACCACCTTGGTATACAACCTTGTACAATATATAAATACCGAAAATACAGAAGATATTAAAATATATACGGACGGTAGCAAAAGCGACACAAAAATCGTGTGTTCCTTAATTGTATTTTTACAAGACTCCAACACTTACAAACTTGCCCAATACTGCAGACGAATTTTATTAGATTCACTAAAAACCGCGAAATAAATGACCTACTGCTATTTGAAGTGGGTTAAGGGTCAAACAGGAAATGAGATGGCGGTAATCCTTCCTCAGAGCTCTTAACGACCTTAAACCGGTCTAGATTTTAAGACTAGACTGTACTTCAAGCACGTCGAAAAATGCGCATGCCCACAACAAATACTCAAACCAAACTTATACATAATGGTCATGTAGGGTTAGGCCAGATCTCTCGCCTTTTTACGGAGAGCTATTGCTACCTTCACCGCCTTTCCCATTTCTCCTACTTTTTCAATTTCACGCGATTCATTTAAAATTTCCGCCGGAGATATGTTAGGTAGATGTTGCCCCTTCAGCAAACGTTTTGAATTACCAGCCTCTCCCTAGCTAATATATATGAAATATAGATAATTTTATGTAATTTCGCCTTTATTCAAGACAATGCTTGAGTATTGTTAACAAATTGTTGATTTTTAATAACGTAATTGGTTAGTTTTAGTTGAAGCTAAGGCTTTCATTATATCTCGAAGTTAGTAGAGGCTTCCAATGGCATCACAAGATCCTACAACTCTAATATCGATAACTTGAAAGTCATTAGAATGAACAATTTTAAAAATTAGGTTCAATTTTTGAAGTAATTGATCAAAGAGGACGAAATTATCTCACTTACTTCAAGTAAGAACATGACATACTTTTAATAAGTTTGGTTGTACGTACATTAGAGAATATGATGAACATTGCCGATTTCTAATCGACATTTGTTTTTACAATCCCTTACCTATATACAAAGTATATAGAAAGGGAGAGTGTTGCGATCGTGAAAATTTTAGAATTCCAGTTTTCAACGGAAATACACGTTTTAATGTCCACTGAGTCCAAATGACCAAGCCTCGCAAAATGGTCGTGTCTGTGAACAGTCTAGCTCAAAAAAGAAAAGTCGTAAGATAATCAAATAACGTATTCAAGATAGGTATATGGCTGTGATGTTACAGCAACTTTTTCGTCAAAATCGACTAACCGGAAGTGGCACTTTATATAATAGATTTTACACTTTTTTATAATTTTCTCGAAAACGGCTCTAACGATTTTGATGAAACTTGCCTAAATTATTCTTCATAAAGACCTTTAACTTTTCATTTATGTAGTACATCACCGAGGAATTGCAGGGAAAAGTTATGATGAAAAGAATATTTTATTTGCGCATAGCTTAAAAAGTATGCATTTTACAGTAAATTATGTGTAGAATTGTATGAAAGGTAATTAAATTATATAAAAAACAATAAAAGATTCATCAAAATCGGACCAGTATTAGCAAAGATACAATGTATTTTTTGAAGAGCACAAGACCCTAGATGGATAACAAAGCGTATCCGAAAGGAGAGGGATGCAACCGAACCTCATCCTACCAATCTGTTGTAAATAATACGCTCTGTAATAAAGTAATTTAAGAATGCAAAAGCGGAAATTAACTTAATAATTTCTACTTTCACATTATTTAATGGAAAGGAAATGTTTCCATGGAAACTAAACCAGAAACTTTTAAAATATATTTGCAACTTGACAAAGTTAAAATATATAGGTAGTGTACAGGATTATTGTACTAAAATTGTTTAAAAAACTTTTTATTGTACTTAAGCGGGAGAAGATGTGTATAATGCTAAGTTTATTAGAAGCAGTGTTTATGTGAACTGTTTAAAAGTTTTGAAGTGAACTCTGTGAAAACTTTTTGTCCCCCCTCCCCCAAGAATTTTTAGGATGTAGCTTGCATTGTAACCTCCTCTCCCCTGTGTTACACATATTTTAATTTAATAATTTTTATTGCTCTTTTTGCCAAGATCCCTCAGATTGAAAATATATGAAAGAGAACAAATAATATAATACGAAAAATCATTAAATTCAATTTTTTGTAACGTATAAGGGTGCCTTCACACCTTTACCAAACTATGGCAAGTTCCAAACCAAACCGCTAACCTGTTAAGGGGGTTTTCTTATTTAATCTGGGTCATCCCAATAATTGTAATGTGCACACTGTAATGAAAATAAAATAGTTATTTATTCACTTTCTAAATAATATATATATATATATATATATATATATATATATATATATATATATATATATATATATATATTGTAAATAGTTATAAATAATAAAGTTGAAGTTTGTAATAAATTCTCGAGAAGTCGCCATTTCACCAGGGTTCTCGAAATTTTGCACAAGGATATCAAAGACTAAAAGTGATAAGGAATAATACACATATAAAATTATTTTAATACTATAATTATTTCGTAAGAAGTGAACGTTTCGACGGCGTGAAATACGACAAAAACATTTGAATAAGCTGATTCAACTTGATATTTATATTTATATCTGCTATAGGATAGAAGATGGTGGGGACAAGAGATATATTTATTCCGTAAAAGACGAGAAACCTGACCTCACCCTACATCAACATTCTAACTGATAAGGATCCATTGGTTTGAGCATTTGTTGTGGGCATGCCCGGTGCCTTAAGTATAGTCGGGTCTTAAAACCTAGACGGGTTCAAGGTCCTTAGGAGTTCTGCGGAAGGATTACCATAGTTGGAATATATTCAGTTCCTTACTCTAATTTTAAAAAAGATAAAAATAGTAATAAATGGAAAACTTATTTGTGAAATGAAACTCCAGGTATTTGTTGACTCCGATCTGATCTATTTGAATAACTGTATAACACAACAAGGGTACAACTTTACAAGAGGGGCGCGTTACCACTTGTTCCTCCCGATCTTACGGGAATGTCGCCCGGACTAGCATACTCTAGCACCATTTGTGCTAACTAATTGCTTTGCATTCAATTGTAACATTTGTGTTCACTAAAATTATTATTGCTTTAATTATATATTATTTAAAATTATTAGTGCTGTCGACTTCTGCTCATTACATTCAACCAAGAAATAAACAAAAGTGCAATGGATCCTTTTCAGTTGAGATCGGGGTCTTGCCATAATTTTAATTATTACTGCTTTAAATGTATCAAAGCAACAACTTCTGCTCAGTCAAGAGATAAACAAACCCCAAAAGTTCCTTTTCCTTTGAGATCGGGTCCTTACCATAATTTAAATTATCACTCCTTTAAATTATTACTACAACTTCCCCAGATCACCGGAAGTCGACGGCACTAACAATTTTAAATAATATGTAATTAAGGCAGTAATCATTTTAATAATTGCAATGAATATGAAGGTTACAATAGAATGCAAAGCAGTTAGCACAAATGGCGCTAGAGTATGCTAGTCCTGCGACCTTCGGGCAAGATCGGGAGTGCCAGTGATAATGCGCCCTTGTAAAGTTGTAGCTTTTTTACAATTTAAAATTTCATATTTCAATAAATAATTGCACGAAAAGTTTCAAATCTATTTTTCACCATTCTCCTGATCATAATGCAAAAAAACGAATTTATTTATATTTATTTTGAAATAAAATTCCCTAAGAATACTAATCACTTTTTTGGTCTCAGGAGACTAAACGGGTAAATTAAGTGTGATTAAAAAACATTTGACCAATCACCACACTTCCTCTACTTTATGTAGTAAAAGGAGATCAGTTAAACAGGACAATGTACACAATGACCATTTTAAATGAATTTATACTTTTATTTACTTGCAGTATAAAACATATATTTATCAATAAAAACATAATTTAATACATTCCTTCTAATATTTAAACCTCATAACTAAACTATAAAATAGTTTTTGATTAAGTTTTTTATCACAACTGGCAGTAGATATTTATTTAGTATTTTCTAATGATGAATTATCTAAGTGCATCTCAAATATAAACTAAAATTTAAAGTTGAAAATAGCTTTACTTAATCTAAAAACTGGAAAGTTTCACAAAAACCAGTTAGGATAGTGTGCCTATCAGATAGTTACAGACATATGAAGTTCAAGCCATTGAAAAAGATTTAAATATTACTCATCTAGGAAAAACTAATATGTTTTCTATTTTTAAATTTTCAAGATCATGAATCGGATAACAAAGAAAGAACATAAAAATATAGAATATCATCCTGGCCATATACAACCATATACAAGTCAATAACTCTGAAGAGACCTTTTTAAATCTTTTTCTCTCTCTATATATTTTCTAAGCAAAAGTCTTAAACAAATAAATGAGACAATGTTTTTTATTTTAATCATTTCAAATAGTGAAGTAGCTTAAATTGAAAGGAAAAGAAAGCACTAAAATGAAAACATCTATTTTTAATTTGTTTTGGTTGGTTTCCAAGTTCTGATTAAACAGTTCCTGTTGGCAATTCCATGAACCTATTTGGATCATTTCCTTCCTACCTTTTTATTTCAGCGTAATTTTACCAAATTAGGTTAGTATAAGTAAACAACTCAAGGAAGAACATTTTAGTATGCATGTGCCTAATAATAACCTCCTGTAATTGAAACAACAATCAACTTACAAATTAGCAGGAGCAATTGAAAGAATATTAAAAAAAAAATTCAAGATGGTATATTTGATAAGATAGCAGTCTGAAGTTATGTAGGAGGAGAAGACTTTCACCCTCTGAAGCCTAACCTTCCAGGCTATGCTCCGTCCAAAAGTTCTTCTTTAAGTTGTTTGCTTATATTCTTAAATCTGAATTTTAAGTATCATTTATGTCGGCTGTTCATCTGTTTTAGTTTTAAGTAGGCAACCTTCGTTTTCGTTCTCAACTCTCAGTTTAAACATATTTGTATTGAACCTATATATTCCCTACCAATGGATCCCGTTTCGAATGAATTTTTTTATTACTTTTTCTCTTATTATTAATATAAACATAATTAAGGTTCCCATCACACAAGTAGAAACAAAAATAAACTATGAAGTGGCTTTAAAAGTCCCAAGTTTGGTTGAAGTCAAATTTTCCGACATAGAATACGAATACAAATTTATGTCTATCCTGAATATAAGTCGACCTCAAACAGAAGAAAATTAAAGAAAACAACCCCGACCAATATTCAGGCAAATACATTACTTTTCAGACTTGATCCTTTTTTAACTTTAAAGAATATATTTTCCTTAATTATTGCAAGAATTTATTTTACAATTGAAGAAAAGTAAACAAAGTTTACTAATTAGCAGCAATTACTACAAACACAGAGATAAAAAATATCATTAACGGTGTTCGGTTAAACGCAGGCAAACAAGATGAAGAAGAAAAAGGGTAAAAAAAGTCCTGAGGTAATTTAATTTTTACAACTGGAGGAGTAGCAAACTTACTAACTGCTGGTTGACTAACATCAGTAAAAGATACAATACTTGATAAACGGATATTGCAGAAAAATAAAGATGTTGAACAGTCAATGAAGCGTTGACCCCCAAGACGAGATGCTACACCAATGATATTTGCCTCTGGTTGCCATATAGAACCACTATAAGAATAGAGAAAGTCTGTCAACAGTGAGGTAGAAACTGAGCAGGACTCATGGGTAGCCATATGCCACAGATTTACAGGGACAGGTACTGGCAGCTTCAGCCATGTATCTGGATCTCCACTGGCACCAATCATATCTCCATTCCTTTGCTTCAGCAAAAGATTAGCAATCTACAAAACAATTTTTTTCATTAAATAATTAACTTAATCATAAAATCTACACAACAGAGTTATTTCATTATATGATCATGTTTCTAATAGAGTTATTTCATTATATGATCATGTTTCTAACAGAGTTATTTCATTATATGATCATATTTCTAACATCAGAAATTTTGTTCTCCTATCACCTGTTGCTGGATCCCTATCACTAAAAGCACCCAGCCCTCAAATATTACAGCAAACCAATATACGTAATAGGTAATTTGCTAGCAATAGGGAAAACCTTGAGGGCTTATATGTAACTTAACCTGTGTTTAATATTTTTTCTAATAAGAAGTATTCCAATTTTCAGAATACCAATGAATTTTGTATGTTTAAGAACACCGAATGTCAAACATCGTTGTTATCAATACATTAGTTTAAGAACATTGATGTCTGTTTGCTGTCCCAATTCATGTCTCTTATACAATCTTACATGATTTCATGGCATATGATTCACTTTAATTCTTCTTCAGTGGGCGCTACAGTCCTTGTAGGACCTGGGCCTCTGCCACCACTTTTCTCCATTCCTCGCGGTCCACAGCGAGATTCTTCCAATTTCTGATCCCCAAACTCCTCAAGTCTTCCTCCAGATCATCCAATCATCAGCGCCTGGGTCTGCTTCTTTGTCTTTTTCCTCCTGGAGTACCATTTAGCATCATTTTTGGTAGCCTCCTGAGATCCATTCTTTCAATGTGACCCAGCCCAGCCATCTAAGTCTGCCCCTCTTAATAACACCAAGGATATCCAGCTCACTGTATAATTCCATTAGCTCTATGTTGCCTCTGATTCTCAATCTATTCTGCTCTCTGACAGCTCCAAAAATCTTCCTTAAGATTCTTCTCTCCCAGACCAATAGAGCTCTTCTGTTTTCCTTGTTCATAGTCCATGTCTCACTGCCATACAGAATGACTGGTCTAATCACCGTCTCATATATTATAATTTTTGCTTTCCTGGACAGACTTTTATAAATGCGCCTTTTGCAGGGCATAGAAACATCTAGTTCCTGCTACCATTCTGCCTTTTATTTCAGCTTCCAAATTATTGTTTACCGTCACTATTCCCCCCAGGTACTTAAATTTATCACAGTTGCGAAACATTTTTTCTCCCAATTCAAAAGTATCTTCTCTCTCCCTGGTATGTCGGGATGTTTTCATATATCTTGTCTTCTCTGTACTTATCTTGAGTCCTAACTTTTGAGCTGCTTGCTTGAACTCTTCTACAGTGCCTGCTAGTGCTGCTTTAGTTCTCTCTGATATAACAACATCATCTGTGCATGCCATGTGTTGTGTAAGCCTATTATAGATGGTACCACCAGGGTTAGTCTTAATTTTAAGAATTGCCACTTCCAAGGTGAGCTTAATGGGTCTCCCTGTCTTAAGTCATTGTTAAGCTCGAAGTTATCCGATGTACCCACTCTGGTTTTGATCTTACAGCTCGTCCTTTCTATGGTCATTCTTATTAGTTTACTAGGTATCCCCAGTGACTGCAAAGCCTCCAACAGCTTACTCCTGTTTACACTGTAGTACGCCTGATGGAAGTCGATGAACAGATGATGCAGATCTATACCATATTCACTTCAATAATCCTTTTTAATTTATCTTTCTTATTATATATTTGTTTTTTAATACACTATACTATTATTACTATTATAAAAATTTGTAACATATGTCTACTCATAACATGTTTACCTACATAATAAAATTTTAATCTAAGACTACATAAGAAATCCTAAGTGCATGGAAAATATAAATGTTTAAACAAACTCTCTTATCAAAGTATTAATATATAAAGAAAAAAAATGTAACAATTATTCTTTTTTTCAGATTTCTTTCTATTTTTATTCTCTCAAGTAATTCGCTAGTATACAAATATAAATTTTTTTAATAATTTTTGAAAATATTGCTATCTCAAATCCTCGGAAGCTATAATGTTTAAAATCATTGAAAGTCAAACATCAATGTTACCAATACATCGGTCTAAAAATATATTTAGTTCAATTTTTTTTTTTGAAACTTTATTGCTGTTGATTAAAACCTAACTAGGTATTTCTTTCCAAATTTTTGCTAAATAATAAGTTTTAATTAAACGAAAATGCAATAAATATGCGTGAAATTGAAAATATCTAAACATTGAACATCCTGCTTGTTTTTTTATGTCAACATACTCTTAGTTACTTTTCTCACTCTTATATCAAGTAGAAGTACTGCTATCTAGCAGAAAATGCTGAATCTAAAGGCCAGAGCTACTCAATTTTTGCATCATTTGAAAGAGCGATTTTTTTTTTTTACTGGGACTACGTTCTAACTAAAAAATGGGTGAAAATGGAAATATCTCCATATTGCTGGAGACCCCTCAATTTTTAAAATAATATGAACAAGGACTAATCAATATTTAAATGAATATGAGTAAAGTATACGGAAAGAAAGTATTACCTCCTCTGATAGGCGAGTGCAATTTCTAACTGACTCCAATGGTATTTGCAAAATGCACTGAGTTCTGCTATTTTCTCCAAACAATATATCAGTTGATTGTGAACAATTTGGACCACTAATTACCGTTAAGTAATTTTTTTTAACCACTTTTCCTTCCTTTCAAAAAAAGAAAAAAATAATTTATTATAAGCAGATTTATTTACATATGCATATTTTTAATCCTTGTTGGTTATGCAGAGTTTGTTCCATAAGTAATGCACCCATTTTTTTTCCTGATGCAACAATTAAGCTTTAAAATGTGTTCGGTCTCGGTCGCCAACAAACTGCCAGAGAACCAGAGCGTGCTCTCCCGTGAACCTCTTTTGGCTATATAACACAGTGCAAGGTATCAAATTTTGCATTAACTTTAAACTGTCAAAATGTTTCTATTAATTCAGCAACCCTTTGGGAGTGATTGCTTGTCTAAATCACATGTTCTCCGATAGCACAAGTTGTTCAAGGAGGGTTGAGAGAAGATCGTCGGCGAACCCCATAGTGGATGCTCCTTAACCTTCTGAATCCATGATAATGTTATTGCTTGAACTCTTATCGACGGTTGAGTCTTCAATGAATAGTAGAAAATCTTAACATGAGGAAAACAACCTTTTAACGTATTTTAACCGACGATTTGAAAATGGAAAAGGAGTGGCCAAACTGGTCACAAAAGTTTTGACCGATGAATAAAAGGAGAACCAGAACTCTTGGAAATGTGCTTGGACATATATTTTAGATTTCTTGCTTAAAAGGAGTCCTGAAGGGACTCCATTGGGGCATGATTGAAAACATTGAGGCTCATGTTACATCTGCTCTAAAGGACACCCCGGAGAAAGATTTCCAGGCTCAGAAACATCACAGGAAGGCGCTATTTCGAAGATTTTTGACTAATTATACAAATATGTTCAATAAATAATTTTTCATGAATTTGGTCGCATTACTTATGGTACGCACCCAGTATATTAAATGAGTGTACGCATATAAAATGAGAGACAAAAGAATATTATTTTATTAATAATTAATAAATTATTTAACCCTTCATTATTTTTTCTGGTTTTAAAATTGAGTATCTAATTATAAATTTGACAAAATTTAAAAGTCCAGTCTTTTACAATAAATAAATAAGTTCATATGAAACAAATTAGAAATATAATTAAGACCAGAATTGTAAACTAAACAGTAGTATTACAATAAAAAAATAAATAAAAATTTTAAATACTTTTAAAATAAAAATATTGTATAAAATAGTTGGTTTCCCGTCCTTCCTATGTAGTCCAGGGATATCAATCTATTTGTTTTATTGTGTATAATAAGAAAAAATATAGCTCTTGGATTTGATTCTTTTTCCTGCTGATATCCGGTGGTGTTCACTTCAGCATTCGTAACTCCTCAGGCCTGAAAGCTGATTTCTGATATCCAACCCATACCAACAACTTTTAGATTTATGCCTTTATAAGCGAGAAAAAGTAGCATGAAATAAAGAAAAACTCCTAAAACTTTTTATTTTACATCTCTGGCTCAAATATGTTCACGGTCGGCTTTGCGCCATTTTGTTTAGCTAAAAAAAAAAGAGTACAAGAATTGTGATAAATTTATTACAAGTCAAATTACATTGCCTGGATTAGCTAGAAAGTGATGTGTACGCTCCCACGGATTTCCTTACAGCTTAGGGTGCAAAGTCTAATAAAAAATTATGTATTTTGCTAATATCGGTATGATAAGTTTTTTTGTCTTTCTTTTTAAGTTTACCTTTGTAGGTTATTTAATTATCATTCAAATGAGCATCTGGAATTATCCAGATGTATAGTTCTCAGGTAATTAGAAAAAAAAAATTAATGGGTTTCCACACAGAATACATCAGCATTGTAACTATGGTGTTCAATCTGCTGCATCATTGCTAATAGTGATCCGATTTAAAAAAAATTTTAAATGATTTCAATTGCTTTTCGAATTAGAAAATTAGCCAAAAAAAGTATACTTTTTGAGTTAAAAACAAATAAAATTTTATTTTATCATAACTTTTTTTCCAGCACTTTCTCGGGGATGTATTAAAATTTAAAGGGCTTTAAGGAGATTTTAGGCAAGATTCATCATAATCATTAGAGCCGTTTTGGCGTTACAGTCTACAGATATTGTGCAGTCTCAAATGCGCACAGGGTGGCCGATTTGGTGCAAAGGCATTGGGAGACAAAACCCTACATAACAAAAAAATAACCAACAAAATCAGTTCATCCATTCAAGAGATAACGATGGCACATATCATTGGCTGAAAATGCGCTTTTTGGATCCAGAGATCGATTGAAAAACTGCTAATAAAAAATTTCACCCAATTACAATAATTTCCTTACCTATTAGCGGTAGGTAAGTAAAAAACAAAACAACTTTTGGGAAAACTTTTTCCAAATTTATCAAAGTACTCTATGGTATGTTTTCCCAAGGTTTTGTGATCCTTTCTTCAAGCTCCTGGATATTTTGGATCTCTGACTTCTGAAGATTTTAAACATCCATAGCCATTATTCCACACAAATTTTCATTGGCTAATCCTAAAAATTGAGCTTGAAATCCTCAAACTATTGTTTTGTGAACCGGTGCTTTATCTTGTTGGAAAATTATCTCTTCTTCATCTAATGATGTAATAAATGACAAAAGAATTCTTCCAACACTTGCAAAAGGGCAGTGAAAAGATAGTCTTCACAGTATTAAAATTTATTAACGATTAGATTAATGCATAATCAACATTTCGGAGTTCTTCCCCATCATCAGGACCATTCTGTAATGCAATATGCCAGGGTCAATAACAAAATTAAATTTTACATTACATAAGAACAAAAAATTGCTACATTTTAACAAATGCATTAATTAATTAATCTAAATTTTCCTTAACACATTGTATATTTCCAAATAATAGTCAGGGTGTTTTTAAATTTTGTTTTATATAAAAACTGTATATAAATACTTTGTCAGTAGCATGTTCCACCTGCAATATCTGCATTATTTCATTGTTACAAAAAAAAAAATTCTGATGTGGACAGCACATGACTTCCTTGTATGCCTATTAAACTATAAATCAATGGCTCAAAAAGTGATCCTGAATTTGGTTGCTATTTTCCAAAGATTGCAGTATCTCGGCATCGCGACATCCATCTATTGGCACACACACACAAATAGGGAGGAAAACCAGTATTTTACACTCAATTTTAACACTTGAAACAAGTAATAAAAATGTTTAATTGGATTCGAAACCAAATTGCGTTTGTAAACTTTATTATCGAAACATATGATTTATGTATTTAATTTACATATAATTTTTTATGTAAGCTTATTATGACCTTCAAGTAAAGTACCGTTTTTGGCTCACCAATTTTAACCAATAGTAAATACATTCATATCGATATGAAAGTCCTATTTACCAAATTTGAGATGTTTTACATTATATTTTAATATAATTTTTGATGAGTCTAATATGACCTTCAAGTAAGGTACCGCTTCCGGTTTTCCAATTTAGTCCAAAATCTAATATGGTATTTATATCAATATACAAGTTATAAATACCAAATTTGAGAAGTTTTGTAAAGTATTTTAATATAATTTTTTATGGAAATCAATTATGACCTTTAAGTAAAGTACCACTTCCGGTGATTAAGCAGTGACCAAAAAGGGAGGTTCACAACTAGATTTTACAACAATCCTAAATACGAAATTTCAACTTTCTAAGGGTAACCGTTTTTGAGTTATGCGAGATACAAACGTACCTACGTACAGACGCCACGATGAAACTAGCCAAAATGGATTCAGAGATGGTCAAAATGGATATTTCCGTTGAAATCTGGAACCGAAAATTTTCGCGATTACAATACTTCCTTTACTTTGTACAAGGAAGTAAAAAAAAAGGATTCTGTAGGGGATTAACTTAATCTCCAAATACTGTATTTTGTTTACTTTATTTGTTATTATTATTCCACCTCCTATAAATTAGTTTAAAAATTTAAACATATTAAAATTCACTCAAATAAAAATATATGCATGTTAACACACACACAAATATAACATCTATGCATACATACACATAAAAACACAAACATGTACATATTTACATACACACACCTACTTATACATACACAAATAGGTATTCTTACACCTACCCATATAAACTATATCCATCCAGGCACTCACATCTGCATCCACTCCAAAAAATGTATCCAAGTTTTCATTTTATTTTGTAAAAGATTATAGCCAAAATTTATATATCTAGGTTTTCTATGATGTCTACATAATTTATAAGCATTGAAGTCAGCATTGAAATTCACCGTCTGTTTAATGTTTTAAACATAAATTAAATGTAAATCACCTCCAAAGTTTTCCTATTTCCATTGTACTTTTCTGTATCCAAAATTTGTGGCTGGTTGAAATCAAAACTATGGTTAGATTTAATACTGTGTTGTGCTAAGGGTGTTGCACTTATGTTTTTACTATTTTTGCAATTCATTTTATGTTGATTAATTGGGATACTGAATTTTATTGAAGTTTTATTCCATTATAGTTTTGGCATTTTAATTTGTATATCACATTTTATTTTTATATTGTTCCTATTTTATCCTTCATATTAGTTAACTGCTTTGATATTTTACTATTGTCATATAAACCCAGTTTCACTTCTTGAATATCATATATCCTGAAAAAAATATCTTATTTAATCAGTCAGACCGGGAATGAATCGCATTTGAAAAAAATGTTAAGGGTATTTTTTATTAATGTCCTGTTCTATATTTTTATTTTTAAGATTATCCTGTGTTTCTACAATATTTGTATTTTCAATTATGTAAAAGTCCATTATTGTTTTTTGGTTATGCTTTTCATTGTTTTATTATTATTCATGTTTTTAATTGTTGAATTTAATGGTTGTTTTATATAATTATCCATTTTAAAATTAAATTCGGATTTATTTTGTTTGATTAATTTCTTTGGCTAGAAATTTTCTATCAATATTCTATTTGCTATGATTTTTATATCATTTATATAAGGTGCATCTGTGAGTTCAATTGCCTTAGTTATGAAGTTTTAGCTACATTTTGTTTTTGGAAGTATGGGTGGTTGGAATAGAAATGTAGTAATCTATCACTTGTAATTTCTTTGTTGTCCATTTAGTGCTGATTTTATTATTATTTATCATTATGTCTACATCAAGAAATCTGATATTATTATTTATTGATTTTACAATACTAATTCTTATCCTATTATGATGGCTATTGAATTTTTCTAATATTTCATAATAATTATTTTTATCTGAAATGAGTAATAAATCATCAATTTTTTTAAATTTTATATGTATTGTTATTTATTAAGTGGTTCGTGTAAATTCCGGTCAAATTTACAAACAACACCAATCCCATTGAAAAAAAATTCCTTCAATAAAGATTTGTTTGTCTTTTATTGCAGTGTGGTCTTCAATTATTTTGCCGATTATCCTCTAACAGTTGTAAACAATCATCTAATAGCAATATTTGTAAATAAAGATTTGACATCTAAGCTTACCACTTCTTTGATATTATGAAGTATATCCAAATCGTCTAAAAAAATTTTCAATTCATAGGAATTTTTTGTCATATACATTGCAACTATTTAAATTATTTAAAGCTGGGTTTAAAAATTTAGCAAGGACTTCAGTGGGGCAATTTATATTATTTATTTTGGTTTTCTTTATGTGCTTTAAGAAGACCGTGTATCCTACATATTTTGAAATTTGTAATATGTAATATTGTTTTAGTTTTTTTTACCTATGAAACCATTTTTTTGTAATTTTGTCATATGAATATTAATTTTATTAACTAGTTCTTTGAATGGTTCTTATGCAATTTTCTATAAGTATTTTTTCAATTAGAAGATTTTCCATTTTTTTATTATATTCCTGAATAATCTGATTGTTAATAAACGTTAATACTGTGAAGACTTAATATCATTATATAACGTTAATAGGTTAATATCATAGTATTCTATTCACTATTATTTATCTTAAATTCTTCCAACACATTTTGCTAACTAACAGCATTCATTTTACCAGTAAAGATCAAGATTTGAAAAACCCTTTTCATAGAAAGTGGTACATACCATTACTTGCCACCCCAATGTGACATTCGCAACCACATTTTTTTTTCCTTTCTTAGGTTGTGTCAGTAATAATTTAAACTGTCTTAGCCATCAAAATCAAACTTGTATTCCTCACTAAAAATAACTCTGGGCCAAAGTAGGCTCTCATGTTTTGACTCTGAATGTTTTTCAGCAAACTGCTAGTGTTATTGCTAGAGAAGTTGTTAAGAGCTGCAGTTTTCTTATAATTTTATATTACAAATACCTAGTTTCAGCTTTCCATTTTCATACTAAACTGGCATTACACCACATAGGTCAAATTGCCTCACAATCAAGGCAGAAGAAGCATCAGTGTTTGAAATTACTCTCAATATTGTGTGTTTCACATGACCGGAATATCTTGGAGGCTATCCATTCTATTTTTTCCATAATTTTCTGGACCGAATTCTAAAAGGTTATAATACACCCTGGGAGCAGTTTAACTCATGACCGATTTGCCGTTGTGTCATCCCAGCTCTTTTAAAGTAGATTACCAAGCACAGTCTCAATTCATTATATTTTATTTTATTTCATTGAAGGTAACTTTCAGTGTCCAGCACCATATTCATCTCAGATTAAAACTGTAGCAATATCATGAATGGACTATTGAAGTTTTTTAATTTGAGTGTTGTACTCATGAATTTTATTCAAACATGTCTGGAGAAAATATACTAACAATATTTTAGACGATGGACTAATGTTCAAAATAACAACCCCCCTTAACAGAGTAATGATTTGAAAGGTAGAGTAATAGTCATTGTTTGCTAAATTAAAATTAGAATTACTGTAAAATTTATTAGAATAGACTGTAAAATTAGAATTACTATTGTATAATATTTATGTATAATGAATAATTAGCTTGTTTAATCTTGATGTTGTTTTTTAAATAGAGATGAATATGGTGCTTGACACTGACCGAAAGCTACTCACAATAAAATAAAATATAATGAATTGAGACTGTGTTTGGTAATCTACCTTATCAATTGGAAATAGATCATTCATTAATGCTCAATTTCAGTATGTTGAGTTCCATATGATATATGTTAAAGATAAATCCACATGAATACTCTCTCTCTTTTGGTGTGAAAAAGAGAACTGAATTGATATCCTTCCACAAATAGAAAAGTAAATTGAAATACATTGATTAGTACCCTGAGTTTATATTTATTCACATTATTCAGGTTTGTTTACATGTTTTATTGTGGTTGCATTATCAAATAAGAGCAATGACTTTGAAATGCCTTCTGCCAATTTAATAATATAAAATCTAGTTTAAAATAAGTATTTGGCAACTTATTTTTTATTGATTTTAAAAATATTTCAATTTTATCGATTGATTTTATACTTTTTCATAGGACTGTATGTAGCCAGAGAAAATACAAGAAAGAAGAGAGTTTGATTATAAGTTTCATAAGGAGAAGCCATGGGAACAGACGTACCGACATATAAAATTAATTTTATTAGGAAAAGTATGACAATAATCCAGATTTGGATTAGATAAAAAGTGATGACATTATGCAGATTATTGTTTTAGTCTTGAAAATGGACTAGTTATGTCCAAAATATCGTTAACTTAAGCCATAAAGAAAATTTGAAAGGTTATAAGTTCCCTGAAATCTAGCGCATTCATAAAATTAACTAATTTATTTTTAGTTGATGTAATTATTCTATCAGTTTCATCTTATAACATTTTACAAACTCACCACTGTTTTCATTTTTCTCATTATGTTTTTTTAATTATTTACTTTGCCAATTTTAATATCATTCACTGTCGGACCATCTCATTCCTTCATAAAAGTTTTATGGTCAACTATTGATTATTTAATTATATAATTTTAGTTTTGGTAATCATTTTTTTAAATTTCTTCTTCAAACAACCACTCCCACCTGACAATACCAAAATGCCAGTTTTCGCTTTCCCCCCGAAAAAACTTTTAACAACGCACTTTGCATAGTAATCCCTCTCTCTCTGTGGGCACTTCTGAGTAGAAAAGAGCTGAAGACAGAAGTAGGTAAGTTCGGGATAAACATCAGGGCAAGGAGGTGCTACTAAAAAATAGAGATGCTCAGAGAACCTAGTGATGGTTAAAAAAGTATTTGTTAATTTGAAAAAAATATTAGTCAATGAAGATACAGAAAACCTACAATTTTATGTTTGGACCAATAAAAGGGTTAATACCAGTACCCCTCTTCTATTTCTCTAAGTATGATGATCAACTAGATTTGGGCATTAATCAAATATAAATTTATTCAATTATTAATTATTTTTTATCTTATTTGTTATATCCGGATAACAAATTAACAATTTATTTGCGAATAACAAGTAATGGTGATTAATTACTTATTTTTAATTTATCATTTAAAATATAATTTGCCGAGTCATCAACAAAAAACAATATCAAGGGCTGAGACAAATAATCACTTTTAATAATTAATTATAACCCTATGAATCAACCCACCTTTTTTACTTAAAAAAAAATTCAAAAAAGGTATATAAAACAGATTTTTTTGAAGACATTAAACAGTGACTTAATTACTGAACCTGCAAGGATCCAGTGATGACAGGAAGACCAATCCTGTAGCCTGGAGTGCCAGATTTCTTAAAAACTACTGATGTATTGGATTGATGGGCAGGAAGAAAGTCTACTTTGAATTTTCGTTGAAATAGTGGTGTATGAGGATCTGTAGAACTCAAACCAATACGACACTGTGCATGAGTTATACCTCGGCTGCCATTATGCTTGATTTCCAAGTCCACACTTGTTATCAAATTTTTACAAACATAAGTCGATGAATCGAATTCCGGAGCAGGGAATGAGTCAACTTCATTACATTCATTGTCAGCACACAACATATATTTTATAGTGACAAAGGCTTCATCTGGTATTTCCTAAAAAAACATGAAAAAGGAGATAAAAATCACTAATGAATTGTTTAATATATTCGAAAGAGCCGTTAATTTGATTCCACCATCAAAAAACTTCTGTTAAATAAAAACTAACAAATACCATTAACATTTAAAATTACCAACTTCTAAAAAAAATTTAAAGTTCTATTAAATCTTTTCTGACAGAAATTACATTTTTCCCAGATTCTTAATGCATTACTTGCTGCACGTATGTTAGTTTATAACTAATATATTTTTATATATTTAATAAATATATATAATAAATAAATAAATATAATAATATATATTTAAATGTTCAAAGTAAACTCCTATCCTTTTAGGTATTTTTGACAACTTTTTAAATTTAAAACAAAGAAGGGGAGAGACACTAAGGCTAAACCTCACCGTTTTAGTTCATTTTATGGCCATTATGTCGAACTTCAAAACCAGGAAAATTTACAACTAAATTTTCTTTGAAACAGAATGTCTAATTTTCATTCTGTAATTTGCAACTTATTGCTTGTTAACATAGAATTGCCAATAACTTCTTTTGAAGGCTGTAGTATGTCAAATAAGGATATTAACAATATTTAAATAGAAAAAACAAGACTTTAGAATTTGAATTAAAAACAAAAAAAGAAGAAGTCTTATACAACTTTAGGAATAGATGTCTTAAAAAAATTGAAGAAAAAAAGATAGTTAAAGCCGTCTAATTAGTAAAATAAAATTTTCTCGCCAAAGGGTTGGATGGGTGGGGAGTACCTCCTACCCTAAAGGGGTAGGAGCAGGAACTGGTCGGGATAAACATTTTTACCTGTTATACTTCGCGAACAGGGACGTTGCTACAAAAAGTTGTTGAACGGGGAAGAATCTAAAATTTCCTTACAATTTTAACCAGATTTCCCAACTATATTAAATATTTTAATTAACCTAAATATATCGTGAAATTGTAATTTTTCCCAGCTCTTTTAAATTTAAACTTTTCACTTAAACATGGCGAATGCTGACACTTAACAAAAATAATTGTTTTTCTATTCAAACATAATATTGCATCGATAAAATTCCAATTTCTTAAACAAAAGATATGAACAAATCCATACAATATAACACTTATAGCTCCAACATATAATGTATAGGATGGCGTGTATGGCCAAAAATTTGAAAAATAATAAAATAAGGTTGGTGAAGTGAAATATAGCCCATTATTCTTAATCTAATAAAACATTTTTTCACCTGGCCCATAAGAAAAATGCATTGGTATTGGTTTTAAATTTTAGTAACTCTTCGAGGAAAATGTTTTCCTACTATTTTCAAAGTTTGAAATAAGTTGTCAATTCTCAAATCTCCCAACATTTTGGGATTTCCAATTACTGGGAGGGGTAACAACCCATCTATCCCTTCCTGGTTTTGTCACATATACTATATTCTTCTATTTGTGTGTTAGTAATCAAATAATTAATACCTCATGTTGGTTTGCATTTTGTTAGAAAAATAAGTGAAAATAATAGATTTTCAACACAATCTTCATTCAGATTACGTCTATCAGTCAAAAGGATAAAACTGGGTCTGTCAAATAAAACTAAACAGTAACATATTTGTATCTGGTGTTTCATAGTATTATTTTTTCTCTCAGTAATTATTTTAAAAAAAATGAAACCTACATTATCTATTTATTTTTTTAATTTTATAGCAATTTTGATGTAAATTTTTTTTCCTTTCCATTTTTTTTTTTACGTTACTGTTCTTTTTTTTTTTTGAAATTTTTTTTAAAAAAATCGAAATTTACTGATACAAGTGTGGTCTTAATTAAGTATATTTCTCTGGTGGTTCGAGGAAAGGAAATTGAGATGCATAAAATCATCTTCATACAGTGTGCGATATGTAAATCGTCTATGTTTTTATATACATTATCATCCTTAATTTTTTACATACTGAAAAATATATATAATTATGTAGGTACCCAAAAAACCTTCTGATAGCATCTTCTTTATATCCTATTTTTCTTACAAATGTTCATTATTTCAGGATTTAAAATTATTAAATGATTAGATAAGAAGTTTTAATTTTTCAAAAGAAAAGAATAGAAAAGTAAAAAAATTGACAGAAAATAAAATTAAAAACCAAAATTGTTATAACAAAATTTAATGAAAATTATCATAAATTCATCAAAGACTCAGCAGTTAAATTAATACATCACGTTGAAAACAGTCTCAAATTAAATATACATGAAGCACTTGAAATAATAAAATCCTTCAAATCCAATCCAGATTTTTGCTAAAATGACCAAATAAATATCTCCAATAGTCCAATCTTAAATTTATTCCCATCAATAACAGAAAAAACAATTACTCACCGGAATTACTGGAAAACCCCTCACCCTTAAACCGTTTACCTAAAAACATCCTGCCTACTTCTCGTTCATTGTTAGTACTATACGAGAAGAAACCAGTACAAACTATTCTGTTTGATATAATCCATTTAAACCTTGGTGAGTACCAACATGGATTTGATTTCTTTTCTTAATTAAATTCATAATTAATAAATGTTTTATAATACTGATTTATATTAATCTAATTTAATATGTATAATACCAAATATATTTTGAATTGCTTATTTTTGAATTTTTTGTGTGTTCTTAGAACTGAGGATGAATATATAACATTCGAAACTATTTTCAATAAAACAAATTTATAGAAGTGGCAAATAATTTATCAATCCCTAGTAAGTGATAAAGGATAGATGTGCACCATTTTAAAACAAACCCAAGTTCTAACAGATTCATATATAAATGGAAGGATCAGAATGGACTTACGCAATAAAACTGAATACAAACTATACTCCTTTCCATGGAGTTCCGGAAACGGAGGCTAAGCAAATAGAGCTATAGGAGCCCTATGCCCTAAATGTAGTCCGGAGTCAGAAACTCTAGCTCATGTATTGGGTAAATGTCCAAACAACAATTAGGCGAACTGCTTGAAAATGCTTCCAGGAAGAGTTTTGCTTAGATACCAAAGGTTCAACAAGATTTGTGGATATTCTGGCGTATAGTGTGACAGAAAAAGAAGCACTAATAGTAGATCCCACAATAAGGCTCGAAACGTACGATCAAGAGCAAGGCATTAAAATATAAGCAGAAAAAGAGAACATTTATACTAACATAGAGAGGCTATGGACGTGGCATCACAGATTTCAAATGAAACTTTTTGTGATACTAGGTCGAAAAATATTAGAAACGTGTCAGAGGGTTTTTGCCAACATAGGAGCTGAGAAAAAAATTATTTTATACAATTTCAACAATTTTTCATATTATCATTTTCTGCCTTTGCTCTGCATGAATTTCAAAGTTCTCACATACCAATTGATTTGTTTTTTCGTGCAAAATCAGAAAAAAATATTGTCAATTATATTAAATGAGCTTAAATGTACAAAAACAAAAAGACACTTCCTGTAAAGCAGGCCAATAAAAAATATACTGGGGAAAAGCAAGTCAGATTCGCTATCAGCGTTCTTTAAAATTGTCAAATAACAATTTTCATAGAAATAATAAAATATAAATTTCTGACTTGATTTTTCTGGCGAATTTTTTATCCCTACTGAGGTCTGGCGTTCACATAAGCATTCATAACTCCTCAGCATTTTATCCAAATTTGTTATTACAATAATTGGAAAGCTGAATTTCTGATCTCTTACCCATACCAATAACTTTAAGATTTTATGCCCTTATAAGGGAGAAAAACTAGTGTGAGCTATATAAAAATTCTTCAAACGTTTCATTTTATATCTACGGTCAAAACTGAAATTAGAATTTGTTTACGGATGTGGGGTTTATTCTATTTTGTGTAATTTATAGGTCCCCAAACCACTCCTAAGTTTCATATGGATCGGTGGAGTCGTCTTGAAGTTATCACAATTTTTGTGATTTTAGAAAAAAAACCGAAGGCCTAGGTAAGACGAATAGAGCGAAAAAGTTATATTTTTCAATTGCTATGAAAATTCGTATTTAAGGTTTTTTTGAGGCATGATAAACGAAAATAAACTTTCTCCTCCAAAAAAAATGTTTTACCCCACTTGTTACTTCGCACAGTTTTCTGAAGTACAATAATAAAATAAATTCAATAAATGCTCTAGAAAATAAATTATCATAATAGAACTTCTTTTTGTTATTGAACTTCTTTAATAAATAATTTAATTAAAACCAATAATAATAACTACTGTGCACCAGCACAGAGACCACTGTGCACTAACTGCATCCGCTCCATTAGGTACTACCAGGTAGTAAAGTTCCTCACCTGGTTTCGCAGAAAATCACATGACCTTGAATTAACTTTATTTTACTTTTTAGGATATGCAAACAATCAAAAATTGAAACTATCTTGTTGTATTATAAATAAAAAGATGATTTACCATGGCTGTATAAGACTTTTGTTTTCTAAAAAAGTTATAGTTTGCAAATTAAAAATCCAATTAATCAATTAAATTTTGTCATAAAAAATAGTTATTGGATATTTTATTATAGTGAAATTATTGAATCAGCAAAAAAGATAGTTTCATTCAGCCTTTTTCAAATAAACAGGCAATAAACAGGCTAATAAATTTCGCATGAATTTTGTCGCTATCTATTGAAAAAAAATCTTGAGGTTTAGCCTTAACTATTAGAAAAGAGGAAAAAACTCGCACATTGGCTTTAGATGAAAAAAATAATAATTTTTTTTCTGTACTAGATATGAAGATGCAACTAATGAAATAATCATAATTCTTTTTTTTTATAATAATCATATTTATTTTTTTTCTTTTATGATATTCTCTTTCCAGAGAACACAGTTTTTGCCCCATAAATATCATGGTCTTAATATTATTTTTATATTAAATTTTAAACCCTCCATACTTTTCAAAATTTCATTTAAAATCTTTTAATTATCTAAATCCTATGGTTCAATCAATATCCAGCTCTACAAATCCATGGATCCTTAAAGGTTTAAATGCCTATGGTCACGAGATGTATTGCAAATGTGAATATTGCAGTGCTGGAAAAGGCCAGCTTCTCTACTTAAGTCCTGAGCTTCTGCAGCTTGAACACCCTTACTTAGCTTCTACTGACTTTAGATACATGTCTTTAAAATATTTTTATTGGAATACTGATAACTGCCAGTTTCTTAAGGTCAAACTGTTAACTTGTTTCGCTTAAGGTCAAACTGTTCTCATCCAGCCTCCATCAACCAGTGATAGTTGGGATCCTCTGAAGTCCTGCACTGTCCTTAATATCAGATTAAGCAGATTTTGGAGCCCGAGGCTGTGTTTATATTTATGTATTTTAATAATATTATTATACTTTTGTTTTCTTTATTATTATACAAAACTTAATTATTTTTTTCCTGTATGAATTTATATCTCTATTACAAATTACTGTTAAAAGCAGTAAGTTATAAAAAAAAAAAACAACTAATAACAGTAAGATATTTTAAAATATTTTTAGATATTAATTAAATACACAAAATCTTCTTTATTTTATATAAACAATACATAAATATGTCTGTATGCAGATCAATTTATCATTCTAAAAATTGTTAATACAGTGGAGTCTCAATAGTCTGAGGTCTTTTTTTATGATTTTTTTATAATAAAGATTATTTCCAAATTCCTGATCAATACTTCTGCTATGATAGATGATTTTACAATTACGATGATTCCTGAGGCAACCTGCCTAGCTCAAGGAAGGTAGTAAGTTTGGTATCCCGGAAGACTAAAGAGTTCAGGTTTATCTGAGGCTGTTCCCTCTTCAACAATGTCTCCAAAATCAGGATCTGTCTCGCTGATGGTTTTCTTGAGCTCAGTTGACTTAGCTACGGTTAAGCCACCTGCATTCCAGAAGAAAACCATCCATTAGGTGCTGTCAAAGCCTTTAGAAAGGCTGTAAGAAGATCGCGGTATTTGAGACCTTGACAGATTTTAGCTTTAGAGATGGGCTGCTACGTTGACAATTTAGTTTGCCTATCCAGGCAGCATGTGTTTTTTTTTTTAATATTTTTTTCTTTTGAATAAGTTCATTAAGCTGACCTCAGGTGCGATCACTACTAACCCCCATTTCATTGAAAAGTGACAACTATAGCACTTTAAATCTTTGTATAAAAGTTTAGTTTTGTTAACTGAAATAAAATTTGTACAAATATCTAACAAAATACTTTAATAAAAATATCTTACTTTTAAATTAGGAAGGTAAAAATGTAAAAAAGGTACTTACATTTAAATTATATGTGTTATTTATTAGAGAAGGAGAAGCAATTATAACTTGGCCTAGGTAATATTTTCCTGAATGATAAAGGCCATAATTTAAACACTGCTCCTCTGACATAGGAATATTTTCTAAACATTGACTCTCAAAATTTTGTAAATACAGCATTAATTTGTTCTGGCCACATAAAGAGGATGCCAATGGAGCAGGATAGGCTGAAAATTTTAATTATATCAATATAACTGAAACACAACAATATAAAATACTTGATCAATAAAGAATTTGAAATTGTAATGAATCAAAATGGACTCATAGATGATAATGGAATTCAATGAAAAAATTAAAATAAATAACAACATAAAACCATAAAGTATAAACAGATAAATATTGTGGAAGTTGATATTGCAAATTAATATTGCTGAAATTATACACCAAAATTTTTACTTTTTATAGAATTCTGAAAAAGACCTATCACCAGTTACAATATCTATAAAAACTAAAATAAATTTAATTCATTTAAGAGGGTGAAATGATAATTATTATTTATACATTTATTGATTAATGCTATACACAAATCATACTTTCAGCATATCTAAATGTAGTCTCCTACGTGATCTACAAACTCTTGCCACTGATTTGGAAGCTTTAATATTCCTTGTTCATAAAAAGTTTAAGGACGAGTTGTCAGCTAATTGCGCACGTACTCCTAAACTTTTTCATAACTTTCGAATAGTACTCCTCCAAGTGATTCTTTCAATAGTGTGAGCAAAAAATATTCATAGGGAGACTCAGTGAAGACAATACTCTTTTCTCAGCCAGAAAAGTTTTTTTTACTCAAATAGAGTTTTACTTGTCGATTTTCTTCACGATCAATAACAGTTGCTTATTATTGCCAATTAGTTTGCAAAAACCGCCTACCAAAATTTGTAATCCGCCTACACATAATCCTTCTTCAAGACAATACCAGATCTTACACCACAATCTTGCCTAAGGATAAATTTTAAGAAATGGATTCAGAAACCCCTTGAAAGAATCACTTGGAGAAGAATTATTCAAAAGCAATGAAGAAGTTGAAGAGCATGTGTGCAATTGGCGACATCTCTCCCTCACTCTTATTGAACAAGGAATATCCAAGCATCCAAATTGGTGGCAAAAGTGTGTAGATCAAGCAAGAGAATACATTGAGAAATGCTGGAAGTATGGCTTGTGCATAACACTAATCAATAAATGCATTAGAAATAATTACCATTTATATTTGATTCACTCTCGTATTAGATTGAGATTTTAGTCTTCTCTTAAATTCATATATTGAAGTTATATAAAATAGAAATATATTTATATAAATAAATCATTAGTTTTACCTGTTAGATCTAGGGAAGATGGTAAAAGTAGTATAAGAGCCAGTTGCACCAATCTCGGTTTAAACTAACATAAGGTTAACTATTATATTAAATACTCCATACAAGATATTCTCTATAGCCAACTACTGTATTATGTAGAAAGGAAGCTTGGAGATTACCAAGATGAATTCAGACAAAATAGATCAACTATTGACCAAATTTTCAGACAAATATACGGAAAATGAAAAAGTTCCGCAACACAATGTGGATCTTATTCATAGATTTTAAGGCAGCATGTAATACTATTATGAGAGAAGAACTCTTCTGGGCAATAAAACAAATCAGTATCCTTTCCAAGCTCATCAAGCTCACTATATGCACAATGCAAAATATAATCAGCAATGTGAAAGTTAACGGGAAGCTAACTTGTGCATTTTATAACACTGGGCTCAGACAAGGTGACCCTTTGGCTCCTCTCCTCTTTAATATCAAGGAAACTGAATAAATGTGTCCTTAGACGAGAAGGAGGAGATCTCTTAAGAAGTAGATTAATCCGTAGCACAACAAAGCTCAGATTATATAAAACATTAATAAGACCGGTTGCGACCTACGCATGTGAGATGTGGGAGTTAAATGAAGTAACAGCAAGGAAAATAGACATAATCGAGTGGAAATTATTAAAACGAGTTCTAGGCCCAATAAGATAGAATGGAGAGTAGCACCAGCGAAAAAATCAAGAAATTTATCACATCTATTTTAAATAGATCATGTGGTCAGTGCCACTGAGCTGAAGAGGTGAGGGATAGTTTGTTTATCAAGCCTGATCCTATCGGTTTCTCCGTGTAAACATAAGGTACAATAAAACATAATAAATTTTCGTTCTTTTTCGTTAAAAGACGTTCAATTAATTTATTTTCCTTCAATTTATATTTATCAAAACTTAAAATGGTCAACTGCAAAATTTGTAATAAGTCTGTTAGATGAGACGTCAAAATGAAAATTGAGTGTATAGTCCGCCAAAATATCTTCCATATTAAATGTGCTATGTACGATATTACCAAACCAGAAATTAATTAAAGATGGTCATGCACCCGATACAATGTTAGAGCTACTGAGGGGGCTCCTGGAAGAGATAAATGAGATGAAGGCTAAGCTTCAGGACATAGAGGAACTGAAAGAAATAGAAGACACTCTCCAGAAGCAGTCGGAACTCTCTTTTGAAAATATGGAAGGACTACACAAAATCGAAAAACTCCTAGAGCGTTGAGCTGTGCCCAGATGAGCTGTACCACACCATACAACTCAGGCCTAGACAAGAAGGAACCCCAGACCCTGTTATGGTACGATTTGTACGTCAAATTCTGAGATAAGCTTGTGCGGCAGCGAAGAACCAAGAGGGACTTTTCTACGCGTTATTTGGGTTGGGGGAGAAAATGAGTCACACCGGATATCCCTCAGTTAAGCAATGATGCCAGCTAATAAGCACCTTTACTTGGTAGCCAGACTAAAGAAGGTAACAACCAAAATTAAGTGCGTAGAGTTAAAGTCAGTTATAGGCAGGCATCAGCCATCAGGTGACCTAGCGGTGATCATAAGTAAGCCAAGTAACCTGGACATGCTCAGCTGAATCCAGTATGCAAGTCACCTCAGTATTGACTTTTTTTTGTATGTCAGGTATTTTATTTTTTTGTACCAAAGATATTTTATTTTTCTGTATCAAAAATATTTCATTTTTATTTGTATTTTTTTTTACCACTTTGGTACATACGAGTTTATTTTATTGGAATACTTGTCTTTATCTATCAATTTATTTTTTATTTTAATCAGAGTTACCTTTACTTTTTTATAACTTGTAATCTAATCTTTTATAAAGATTTATTTTTAAACTCATATCAAATTGCTGAAACTTTATTAGTATACTTACTTCAATTTTTATTTTTTATTAACATTCCATGCTATCTTAAAATGGAATACTACATAAAAATTTGTCACATCCCATTCTTCTACCTCGATCCTTTTTCCTGAAATTCCAATCCCTCAACCATGACTAATATCCTGAACTCCTGCCACGTCAATCCACAATCTCTTATTGTCCACTATGATGAATTCCAAAAATATTTCCTTCACAATTTTTACAAAATAATAGCTATATAATTATGGTAATCCCGGTCTGTGGGGCAATCCCCCAATTAATTTGGTAATAGTAATTGCGCTGGTTTAAGAAACTGCTAAATGATAGTGGACTATATTAAATGAATAGGTCATTTATAGAAAATAAATCTATTGTTTGGGTAATTTTAAATAAAACATGGTTGAGTGAATAAATGGTCTAACGAATCAATTGCATATGGTATGGAAAAATGGGGTTCAGTGCCAAATCCAGGTACAATTTAAATGAATGTATTAGCAAATTTTGCTAATAAAATAAAAAAAATATATATATATATATATATATATGTATATATATATATATATATATATATATATATATATATATATATATATATATATATATATATAAATATATATATATATATATATATATATATAATTTCAATAGGGGGTCGAGGTGGTCGAGCGGGTTAATGCACTTACTCACAAACCCAAAGGTTGTGAGTTCGAATCCCGGCACCGGCATGAATTTAATTTAATTAAATTAAATACTTCAAGCAATTTATCCCACCACCCGGGTATGTGAGGCCCGTCAGCCTATTTGGAGGCAACTCACAAAAAAAAGGCCGGGCGTAGGAGTGATGACCCTACCCCGTGTACCTAAATTGAGAATCGCGGTGTGGTTTGAATACCACATCGCGTGGCCAAGGATCTCCACGGTCTACAGAGCCAACAAAAAAAAAAAAAAAAAAAAAATATATATATATATATAATTTTAATATGTTGGTAGGTCTATGATATTCCATTTGGTTCTTGGTCAAACAATCCATTTAGATAAATCTTACTTCAGGTCTTCATCCTGGTTCTCCCCTCTTTCTCTCTTCTTGACCTCTTTTAGTCCTGGCTCACTATCTCAACCTGATTTCAAAATGCAGTATAAAAAAAAAGATGCCACAAGAGCAGAGTTCAGACTTGCAGCCTGATCTGAACTCAGCAGGAATAATCACATCTAATCCAGACATCCTGTAACCTGCATTCTTCCAGTTCTCATGGTTCATTCTAGTTGCCCAGAGCAGTCTTCCTTACTTTAATAGTTAATTAAAATAAGTTTTCTTCCCTTAACAATGGCTGTATCTGAAACCTGATTAAAACTTCCATTCCTACCTCCCAACTATCCCTTGCCAATTACTCTTTCCTACATCTTTTTTTTCCCCCTTCCTAGCCATTTCTGGGGTCGTTCCGTGATCTTTCCTACATCATGATAGATCTGATTGCACAGGAGGTGGAGTCGGGATATAAATCTATGATGCCCTCAGGGCCAAAATCCTCCTTCAATCCCCTTCTCTTGACGTTCCTTATCTGGAATATATGTTTGTTAAAATTTCAACCATCTCCTCTCCTCTATCATATGCGGTTGTGTATCGACCTCCTCGTGTTCCATTTGACAAATCCTTCCTTATTGAAATGTTCTCCATTTATTCCTATGTTATTATCTCTGGGGATTTTAACGTTAACATGCTTTGTGAATCCAGTGATAAATCCTTTCTTACCGACCTCAATCTTTACCCCATTCCTTATTTTTCTACCCATCACACGCAATTTTCTGACACCTGGTTAGACCTCCACATCTCTGACTCTCCTATGAAAATCCTTTCCTCTTCCCAGCACCCCGTTCCACTTTTTTCGTCAATATTATCAAGATATCCCATGACCTCCCTGTCAAATCTTTTACTCCCAAAGTGGTATCATATCATAGCTTGGACCTCCTCTCCTATGAATCCCTTCAGCCTGATCTGGACTCTGTCCATAGGGACATCATATACTCCTTTACCTCCACTGATTCTATGGTTTCCACCCTCACCTCAAATTGACAATCCATGTTAGACATTCCTCCCCTTAAAATCCGAATCTTACGCCGTCCCACTGGGCCTTGGCTGACCTCCAAAATAAAGGAAATGAATTGAAGGGAGATAGCAAGACGAAAAATTTAGTCAAACCAGCAGACTATGCGTCTTTCAAATAACTTCGTAATGGAACCCAATCCACATCCATTCCGTCCTTACTAATGATTCTGATTCCAAATCCAAATGGAAAATACTTATTTAATATATTTATTTAATATAGCATTTCCAAATCAATTGTCACCTTTTCCATTTCAAATGTAACCTTTTCCGTTTCAATTCTAAACCTTTCCAAATCAATTGTCACTTTTTCCAATTGAATTGTAACCATTTCCATTTCAAATGTAACTTTTTCCATTTTAATTGTAACTCAACCAGACATGAATTAATTCAATATTATTTATTCTATACTTAAAAATAATTATTTTAGTTACAATAACAACTTTTGAAATAATTTCAGTATATTCTTTCGACATTTTTTTCGTGCTATATTAAGTGCTAATTTAAAGTAGATGGTTTGAATTTTTAAATAAAACTGTTCATTTATTTTTGAATATTTATTATTTTTTATTTATTTAGAGGCGGGAGGGTGGATTTCATCGATTCGGTGATCATTAGGTTTTCGCAGTTGTTAATGCCAAATTAACTACCGAAATTTTGTTCGGCCACGAGAGAAATTCTTCGGTACAGGTATCGTTTACTAGGTTTTCAAGAGCGCTATTTTCTAATAAACTATCGGATTTCCGACCACACATGCGTATTTCGCTTTTCCATTACTGTTATGTTTTCTATGATATAGGAATCGCTCATTAGGTTTTCAAGGGTTCTGATTCCATTTCTAGAATTGGATTTAGGACTGCGCATGCGCATTTCGCTTTTCCGTTGCTATTGAAAATTTCTATTATAAAAGAGATCGTTTTTAGGTTATCGAGGGTTATGATTCCATTTTTTAGTTCGATTTTGGATTTCACAGGCGCGTTTTGCATTTCCGTTACTGTTGGAGTTTTCTATTATAAAGGCATCGTTTATTAGGTTATCAAGGGTTCTGATTCCATTTTTTTAGTTAGGTTTTGGACCGCGCAGGCGCGTTTTTCATTTCCGTAACTGTTGTTTTCTATGATATAGGGATCACTTATTAGGCTTTCAAGGGTTCTGATTCCATTTCTTGATTTGGATTTAGGATTGCGCATGCGCATTTCGATTTTGCTTTACTGTTGGAGTTTTCTATGATAAAGGAATCGTTTCTTAGGTTTCGAGGGTTCTGATTCCATTTTTTTAGTTTGATTTTGGATTGCGCATGTGCGTTTTTCATTTCCGTTACTGTTGGAGTTTTCCATTATAAAGGGATCGTTTATTAGGTTATCGAGGGTTCTGATTTCATTTTTTTAGTAATGTTTTGGATTGCGCATGTGCGTATTTCATTTCCGTTGCTGATGGAGTTTTCTATGATATAGGGATCACTTATTAGGCTTTCAACGATTCTGATTCCATTTCTTGAATTGGATTTAGGATCGCGCATGCGCATTTCGCTTTTCCGTTGCTATTGAAAATTTCTATTATAAAAGAGATCGTTTTTAGGTTATCGAGGGTTCTGATTCCATTTTTTTAGTTAGGTTTTGGATTGCGCATGCGCATTTTGCATTTCCGTTACTGTTTTAGTTTCCTATTATAAACGGATCATTAATTATCGATGGTTCTGATTCCATTTTTTTAGTTAGGTTTTGGATCGCACATGTGCATTTCACTTTTGCGTTACTGTTGGAGTAGCTATGTAATAGGGATCTTTCATAAGATTTTCGAAAGTTCTGATTCTGTTATTTGAATTGAATTTTTTATCGAGCATGCGCATTTCGAATTACTATTACAGTTGACATTTCTTTAGTACTGGTATCGATTTTGTTAATTGGAATTGTGATTGTGCCAGCGCTCTTCTTTACTGATACTGTTGAAGTTTTATTTGTTACACAAATCGTTAATTCGGTATTCGCGGGTTCTGATTCCTTTTTTCCAATTTTATTTTTTATCGAGCATGTAAATTTCAAATTACAATTATATTTGATTTTTCTTTTAGTACATCATCATATAAAACCTAATAAACAATAACTTTATCTAGAAAAATGTAGATGACACCGGTTATCCGAAATGAGCATGTTCGATAAGATATACAATTCCTAAAACTAAATCAGAACCTTTGAAAATCTAATTAACGGCCCTTATAAACAAAGAAAAGTTCAATAAGAAAAGTAAACCGAAATGCGCAGTCGGGTACAAAATTCCGATGGTTACTTCAAAAATATGATGATTGATAGCTTCATAAACGATACCTGTACCAAAGAGATGTCAACATTAATAGTAATTCGAAATGTGTATGCTCGATAGCAACCATCATCAAAACCCTCGATAACCTAATAAATGATCACTTTATAAAAAAAAACTCCAACAGCAAAGGAAATGAAAAACGCGCATGCGCAATCCAAAATCGAACTAAAAAAATGGAATCAGAACCCTCGATAAGCTAATTAACGATCCCTTTATAATAGAAAACTACAACAGTAACGGAAATGCTAAACGCGCATGTGCAATCCAAAATCTAACTTAAAAAATGGAATCAGAACCCGTGATAAACTGATAAAACGATCTCTTTATCATAGAAATTTTCAATAGCAACGGAAAAGCGAAATGCGCATGCGCGATCGGAAATTCGATAGTGAATTAGAAAATAGCGCCCTTGAAAACGATACCTATACCGAAGAATTTTGAAAACTAATAATTAAGTAGAAATACTCGTGGCCGAACAACATTTCGATAGTAAATTGACATTAACAACTTCGAAAACCTAACGAGCGATCACCGAATCAATGAAATCTAAGCTCTCCCCACTAAATAAATAAAAAACAATAAATATTTAAAAATAAATAAACAATTTTATTTAAAAAATTTAAACTACCTACTTGAAATTAGAAAATTATCTAATAAACGAAAAAATGTCGAAAGATAAATGAAATTATTTCAAAAGTCGTTAATGTAATTAAAATAACTATTTTTCAATAATAGAATAAATAAAATTGAATTAATTCATGTCGGGTTGGGTTACAATTGAAATGGAAAAAGTTACATTTGAAATGGAAAAGGTTGCAATTGAATTGGAAAAGGTGACAATTGATTTGGAAAAGGTTACATTTGAAATGGAAAATGTTACAGTTGAAATGGAAAAGGTGACAATTGATTTGGAAAAAGTTTACAATTGACTTGGAAATGCTTTATAAAATACAAGAATCCAATAACCTCAGTTCTTTATCAGTCACCCTGAATGATCTCAATGACCATTTCATTCTTCACCTACTGCCACCATTATCCAAGTGATCCTGAATTTAGTTACTAGTTTACGAAAGGTAGCATTATCTCAAAATGACAATCAGCGCCATGACCTCTATTGGTGTCTATCTAATGACACCTATACACACACCACGGTAAGCATTTTAAAAATGTTTAGTATGGACCTTGAAATGTGCTAATCCATGGAAATCTCAAATTGTGATTTTTAGCATGATTCATATTCCTCCCTTCCAAGAAGGCAGGAGGTAAAAAAAAACAAAAATAGTTTCAAGTAAAGTACCAGTTCTGGCTATCCAATTTTACCTAAAATCTAGTGTATTATTTATAATGATACAAAATTCTTCTATACCAAATTCGAGATGTTTTGCATTATATTTTAATACAAGTTTTGATGAAAGTTTATTGGATCCTTCAAGTAAAATACCACTTCCGGTTTGCCAATTTCAACCAAAATCTAGTATCTTAATTATATATATTGTAAAGTTACGTTTTTCGGAAAATAAATAAATAAACTTATTTTCACTTTTTTAAATATATATTTGTTTTATTTAACTTTGACTCTATTCTCAGGGCAGGGTTACTAGAAAATCAGACACAGACACACAGAACTATTACTAATACAAAACATACTAAAACGTGAAGCGTCAATATATCTTAAATTTAACACTTTCTTCTTTGAATAACGATATAAGATCTAACAAAGTATTTGAAGAACGACTACCGTGGTCTATGGGATATAATTAAAGTGTGTTACCAAATGATGTGAATCTTAAATTTGGATGAAGTATTACGGGAGCTCTTAAGATGTCTGCTCCGGTCCCTGGTCCCACAACAATAGCTACTCTCCTTTTGTTGTCCGTTACACCACTCACAGGTTTCAAAATGGCCAACTGCCATTTTGATTCTCCAATGCGAATGGACTATTTATTATTTTCTGAAGTTTTCATTTGATCAAAATCTCTTCTACTTCTTTTTGATTTTCTTAGATCAGGTTTATTGGTGAACTATTGAAAAATTGATGAATTTCATCCACTCGCTCATTATGGCAGTGGTTCTGCTGAAGTCCAAAATGGAGCCGCCATGTTTTTAAATGAAGGCATCTATTTGGTTCCATCTATGATGACAAACACACTTTTCATTATAACTTATGATGATTGCAGTCAGGATAAATAAATGTATTATTTTCCTGAGAATCCCTATTTCCAAATAGTAAATCTAATTTACGATACCTAAAAACAATTATTTACTACGTACCTAAAATCTGAAAAAATGTGTATATTACAATATTAGTCTTATATACCAAATTTGAAAAGTTCTGCATTATATTTTAATATAATTTTTTATGAAAATCTATTATGACCTTAAAGTAAAGTATCATTTCTTGTGATCATGTAGTGACCAAAAAGGGAGGTTCACCACTAGATGCTACAGCAATCGCAAATACAAAATTTTAACTTTCTACGGTTAACCATTTTTGAGTTATATGAGATACGAACGTACGTACAGAAGTCATGACGAAACTAGTCAAAATGGATATTTCCGTTGAAATCTGAAAATTTTTGCGATTACAATACTTCCTTTACTGCGCACAAGGAAGTAATATAATAAGTATAAAAACTAAATTATGCTGATTTGAAAATGAGTTTTGATAAAATATTACGATCAAGTTGAGAGTTCTATAGAAAATCAACTCCAACAGACATTTTGAAATTCTGACTTATACATACTACCTTTGCCACCCTCCATGGACATATACAATTCATCATTAGTTTTAATTATTATACATACAATGTATACATCATGATTAAGCCAGAGTTATAACGTTAACATCTATGATAAACTCACCCATTTGCCGCACTGTATTAGTAGAATTTATAATAATCCAAAGTGGATCACCATACTTGTAGACATCCTTTTTCAAAAAGTTAATGAACAGTGGAGGATGAAGGATTCTCCAATAGTAATGCCTGTTTCTTTGCCAAACTTTTTCAAATACTCTTTCTGATTTAATTATCTAAAAAAAAAAGTTTGGTGATTGAAAACTTTTCCTTTCTGCTTCTTAAATATTTGCAGAATGTTCTATGAAATGTTTAAATAAAAACTTCAATATGCCAAATGACTTTTATAAATATGAAAGAATTATTGAAAAATAATTATTTTAATTACATTAACGACTTTTGAAATAATTTCATTTTTCTTTCGACATTTTTTCGTTAGTTAGATAATTTTCTAATTTCAAGTAGGTAGTTTAAATTTTTTAAATAAAATTGTTTATTTATTTTTAAATATTTATTGTTTTTTATTTATTTAGTGGGGAGAGGGTAGATTTCATTGATTCAGTGATCGCTCATTAGGTTTTCGAAGTTGTTAATGTCAAATTTACTATCGAAATGTTGTTCGGCCACGAGTATTTCTACTTAATTATTAGTTTTCAAAATTCTTCGGTATAGGTATTGTTTACAAGGTTTTCAAGGGCGCTATTTTCTAATTCACTATCGAATATCCGATCGCGCTTGCGCATTTCGCTTTTCCGTTGCTATTGAAAATTTCTATGATAAAGAGATCGTTTTATCAGGTTATCACGGGTTCTGATTCCATTTTTTAAGTTCGATTTTGGATTGCACATGCGCATTTAGCATTTCCGTTACTGTTGTAGTTTTCTATTATAAACGGATCGTTAATTATCGAGGGTTCTGATTCCATTTTTTTAGTTCGATTTTGGATTGTGCATGCGCATTTTGCATTTCCTTTGCTGTTTGAGTTTTCTTTTATAAAGTGATCATTTATTAGGTTATCGAGGGTTTTGATTCCATTTTTTAGTTGGATTTTGGATTGCACATGTGCGTTTTGCATTTCCTTTACTGTTGGAGTTTTCTATTATAAAGGGATCGTTTATTAGATTATAGAGGGTTCTGATTCCATTTTTTTAGTTGGATTTTGGATCACGCATGTGCATTTCGCTTTTGCATTACTGTTGAATATTTTTATGATAAAGGAATTGTTAATAGGTTTTCGAAGGTTGCTATCGAGCATGCGCATTTCGAATTACTATTAATGTTGACATCTCTTTGGTACAGGTATCGTTTATGAAGCTATCAATCATCATATTTTTGAAGTAACCATCGGAATTTTGTACCCGACTGCGCATTTCGGTTTACTTTTCATATTGAACTTTTCTTTGTTTATAAGGGCCATAAATTAGATTTTCAAAGATTCTGATTTAGTTTTTGGAATTGTATATTTTATTGAACATGCTCATTTCGGATAACCGTTGTCATCTACATTTTTCTAGGTAAAGTTATTGTTTATTAGGTTTTATAGGATGATGCACTAAAAGAAAAATCAAATATAATTGTAATTTGAAATTCACATGCTCGATAAAAAATAAAATTGGAAAAAAGGAATCAGAACTCGCGAATACCGAATTAACGATTTGTGTAACAAATAAAACTTCCACAGTATCAGTAAAGAAGAGCGCTGGCACAATCACAATTCCAATTAACAAAATCGATACCAGTACCAAAGAAATGTCAACTGTAATAGTAATTCGAAATGCGCATGCGCGATCCAAAACCTAACTAAAAAAATGGAATCAGAACCCTCGATAACCTAATAAACGATCCCTTTATAATAGAAAACTCCAACAGTAACGGAAATGCAAAACGCACATGCGCTATCCAAAATCAAACTAAAAAAATGGAATCAGAACCCTCGATAACCTAAAAACGATCTCTTTTATAATAGAAATTTTCAATAGCAACGGAAAAGCGAAATGCGCATGTGCAGTCCTAAATCCAATTCAAGAAATGGAATCAGAACCCTTGAAAACCTAATAAGCGATTCCTATATCATAGAAAACTTAACAGTAATGGAAAAGCGAAATATGCATGCGCGATCGGAAATCCGATAGTGAATTAAAAAATAGTGCCCTTGAAAACCTAGTAAACGATACCTGTACTGAAGAATTTCTCTCGTGGCCGAACAAAATTTTGGTAGTTAATTTGACATTAACAACTTCGAAAACCTAATGATCACTGAATCGATGAAATCCACCCTCCCGCCTCTAAATAAATAAAAAATAATAAATATTCAAAAATAAATGAACAATTTTATTTAAAAAATTCAAACTATCTACTTTAAATTAGTACTTAATATAGCACAAAAAAAATGTCGAAAGAACATGCTGAAATTATTTCAAAAGTTGTTAATGTAACTAAAATAATTATTTTTAAGTATAGAATAAATAATATTGAATTAATTCATGTCCGGTTGGGTTACAATTGAATTGGAAAAAGTGACAATTGATTTGGAAAGGTTTAGAATTGAAACGGAAAAGGTTACATTTGAAATGGAAAAAGTTACAATTGAAATGGAAAAAGTTATAATTGAAATGGAAAAGGTGACAATTGATTTGGAAATGCTATATTAAATAAATATATTAATTATATTAAATAAGTATTTTCCATTTGGATTTGGCACGTCGGATTGCGGATTGGGTTCCATTACGAAGTTATTTGAAAGACGCACAGTCTGCAGAACTTCCACTGTTCTGACACAGGTTTGGCACTGGGAGCTGGCACAGCGGATGGAAAGCGAGAGAATGCTTACTATGCACTCTGATTTTCAAATATGAAAGTATATTGACTCTGATTATAGTGTCTTTATTGACAAAACAAAACATCATAGACCCAATAATGGTGTTAACTGTTACACAGATGGCTCTCTCACAGCCCATGGGTCTGGAGCGGGTATCTGGAGAAAAGACAAGTCACTAAATGGAGTCTCAATTCCACAAGGCATTTATACCACAGTAAAAGTAAAATCAAGGCGAAATATGACATCAGATCCAGGCAACACTGGTTAAGGAAAAACAGCACCATTCTTGGATGGTCCCTACTCCAAAAGAAGTGAGAAACTATTGAAAATGGACAGGGTCTCACTTAAAACAATTACAGCGATCTATACTGGACACTGTAAATTGAACAGTCATATGTTCAAACTCAAGCTGACGGGATCACCCATGTATAGATTCTGTCATAAACAGCTTACCACACTATTTGTTTGTGTATCAAGCTCTCAAGGTTGAGATTTCTGCTGTTCGGTTTGGGCCACTTTACCCAAAGCAGTGTGAGCTAATCAATCCAACAAATCTACTTAGATTTGTGGATCAATCAACCTACAAAAGAATGAACTACCGGCACAAGCGTTACACTTATGAGACATTCAGGGAGAAAAGAAAGGCTGAGAAGAGGATCCACCGCAGGAAAAAAAGGGGATGGGAAAACCGAAGGAAAAGATCATGGAACACAAAATCATCACCCATTACCTCTTCATCAGTCTGCCTACGATAGCCTGGAGAGACCAGCACTGTATCAAGCTCTGGAACAGCTGAGCATCCCAAGAAGCTAATTTTTGCCTAGTGAAAATGACGATGATGGGCTCTAAATACACAGTGAGAGTTGGCACGTATTTTTCCGAGCAAGGCGATTTAATTTGAAGCAAGGCGATGACCTGGCATGTCTCCTCTTCAACCTGGCAGGAGAGAAAGTGAGGAACTCAGGCATATAAACCAAGTACATCATGTTTGAGAGGCTCGTCCAGCTCTTTGGATATGCGGATGACATCGACATAGCAGCAAGATCCGAGAGGACTCTGAAGGAAGCATTCCTTGCCCTCGAAGCTGTTGCGAAGAACTAAGTGTCAACAAAGCTAAGACAAAGTATATGAGAATAAGGGAAGGAAATGTGGAAGGTCGCCAGGAAATTGGCCCCTACAAGTTTTAGTGTGTGAATAACTGTATACATGGGTTCCGAGCTCAACACCCAGAACGATATCTCCAAAGAAATCCAGAGGAGGATCACCGCAGCCAACAGGTGCTATTTCGGCCTGACTATGCATTTTAGGAGCCGCTTCTTGTCCAACAAGAGGAAGGTGAACCTGTACAAAACTGGTGCGCCCGTGCTTACCTAGGGCTTGGAAGCATGGGCAATTACAAAGGCTGACGAAGAAAGAATTGCTGCATTTGAGAGGAACGTGCTCTGCCAAATATATGGGCCTAATAAAGAGCACTGTAGGCGGTGTAGAAACCAGGAGTTGTTGATCGTGTACAAAGATGCAAATGTATAAAAATTGGCTTACTTCGATGGGCCAGCCACGTTGCCAGAATGAACCCTGATGAAATCCCTACAAGAGCCATGAATGGAGAGCTCCATGGAACAAGAAGAGTCGGAAGACCAAGAGTGAGATGGCTGGTCAGCATAACCGCAGACTCGAGGACACTACTCAATACCTCACACTGGAAGACTGCAGCTCAGGACTGTGCCAACTGGCAGAGGCCCAGACCCGACCACGGATTGTTGCGCCCTAGAAGAAGAATATATTATCCATTCTGGTCCAATATCTTTTGCTATTTTTCTGGCAGTAGCATAAAATTTTTGTTCTTTGCTGGTCCAGGTGATTTTTGACCTCATTCGAAGTAAAGATTTTAATGTCTAAAAGCTTTTTACAGACCAGAACAAATAATAATCTGAAGGTGCCAGATCTGGAGAATATGATGGGTGTGGTAGTAAATCTCATCCAAGCTGTAAAAGCTTTTGGCAAATTACCAAACTTGTATGAGGTCTTGCATATTTTTGTGGAACCATATACATTTTCTTAAAACCTTTAAGAATTAAACCTGGGTTTTTCAAATGACCATGAACGGTCGAATTCGATAAATTTAATCTCTCAGCGATCTCACGAGTTGTTATTCGCCAGTTTGCATCAATTAATGTCTTTATTGTGTCTTCATCAGCTTTAACTGGCCTTGCAGAAAGTGGTGCATCTTCAACATCAAAATTGCCAGATCGAAATTTTGCAAACCACTTTTGGCACTGGCGTTCTGTTAATACATCTTCTCCATACATATCGGATAATTCTTTTCTTGCTTGAACAGCATTTTTACCTTTTCGATAGTAAAAAGATAAAATATACCAAAAATGCTGCTTTACACTTTCCATATTTGAAAGGGCACCAACCAAAAACTAAAGCGTTGAATCAATCGAACTAACTATATCAGCTGTCAAAATATAAAATGATTATGCGGCTTAAGAGTGAAGTTGGCTGTGAAAAAATATAATTAAGTCCCCTATTGGGAAAAAACGAAATTACTTTCAGAACAACCTAAATCTCACCTGAATCTAAGCAGAAAATACCAAATTATCTTGTAAGTTGCAAATATTTTAGTTTCTTATCAGCTGATATTTAATTTGTGTTCTGTCAAATTTGTTGTTTTTATCCTTCAAGGCCAGTCAGTAGAGGGTTTGCATGATGCAAAAGGTGGGATAGAATTTTTTTTAAACTTATTTATATGGGTGCAAACATGTAAAAAACAAAAATGCTAACACGGGTGACCTTGGGAGAACTTTTGGCAGCCAAAAAACTTTGAAATTTTAGGGCCTTTTTTTTTTTTTTTTTTTCTTTACCTATAATTCCTTAATGGTGCATACAATCGAAAAAGTTATGGCATAATTTAAGAACATTAAATTCTGCCTCAGATAGGTACTACAACATAATAATTTGGTTAAGTGGTCTGGTTGAGAATCAAGGTCAAATGATGGCGTTTTTTCCAACTTAATCAAAAACTAGGATACAGGCATATTAGCTCAGTAGAGATATTATTTTGGACTGCAAAAGGTGGAATAATTTTTATTATCTGGAATGTTGTATGTATTGCCCTTTGTAAAAAATTCAGGCTTTAAACCTCTTTCTTGTGCGTTTTCTGCCATCTTGAAAAACCACTAAGAAAAAGTACTTTTTCCAGTTATTCATCAGTAACTCGCTTCCAGTGCACTAAAGGAAAAAATATGTCATTACCAATTTTAAAGCATGTTAAATTTCCTACAAGTTTTGTATCTAATATTTTTAAAATAAAAATTGGAATGACTACTGAAATATGGGGGCATAAAAAGTTGGAAAAAAAACAAACTATTTTTTAGTGCAGTTTAGTGAAAAATACATAATAACCAACCTTGTAAAGAATTAAATTTTTCCTAAAAGATTCAAACAAGATATTACTCTCAACAGAGGTCAAGATGTATTTAAATAACAATTTTAGAGGTAGTTGACTGGAAACTAAAAATATCATCTGCTATTCAAATTAGTATTCCTGAATGTAATATTGTCATTAATCCATTATGTATGAATGAACTAAAGGTATACATATTGGATTAATGATGATATTACATTCAGAAATACTTATTTCAACAGCAGGTGATATTTTTAGTTCACGATTTCAAAATTATTATTTTAGTTATCTTACCATCGAGTAATATCTTATATGAAATTAAATCATTAAAAAAACCAAATGAAACTTTTTGTTTTGTTTTTTTTGATGGCCCCATATATCAGTATCTATTTTGAATTTTAAGAAAATATTACAAACAAAATTTGCAGAAAATGTAAAGTTCTTTAAATTGATAATGACACATTTTTACCTTAAATGCAATGGAAGCGAGTTACTGAGAAATAATGGAAAATAGTGCTTTTTCTAAGCGGTTTTTCAAGATGTTGGAAAAACCACAAAAGGAGGAGGTCGAAAACCTGGAGTTTTTATGAGAGGAGCAATACATACAACATTCCAGAAAATAAAAATTATTCCACCTTTTGCAGTCCAAAATAATATCTCTACTGAGCTAATATGCCTGTATCCTAGTTTTTGACTAAGTTGAAAAAACGCCATCATTTGACCGTGATTCTCAACCAGACCACTTAACCAAATTATTATGTTGTAGTACCTATCCGAGGCAGAATTTAATGTTCTTAAATTTTAATTTAATGTTCTTAAATTATGCCATAACTTTTTCGATTGTATGCACCATTAAGGAATTATAGGTAAAGAAAAAAAAAAAGGTCCTAAAATTTCAAAGTTTTTTGGCTGCCAAAAGTTCTCCCAAGGTCACCCGTGTTAGCATTTTTGTTTTTTACATGTTTGCACCCATATAAATAAGTTTAAAAAAAAATCCTATCCCATCTTTTGCATCATGCAAACCCTCTACTGACTGGTCTTGAAGGATAAAAACAACAAATTTGACAGAACACAAATTAAATATCAACTGATAAGAAACTAAAATATTTGCAACTTACAAGATAATTTGGTATTTTCTGCTTAGATTCAGGTTGTTCTGAAAGTTATTTCGTTTTTTCCCAACAGGGGACTTAATTATATTTTTTCACAGCCTACTTCACTCTTAAGCCGCTATCTTAACCGTTAATCTTAACTAGGATACAGGCATATTAGCCTGTATCCTAGTTTTGACTAAGTTGGAAAAATCGCCATCATTTGACCGTGATTCTCAACCAGACCACTAAACCAAATTATTATGTTGTAATACTCATACAAGGCAGAATTTAATGTTCTTTAATTTATTATGCCATAACTTTTAACTTAACATAACTGAATACCAAAATTACTTCAACTTGCGCAATCCAAAATGATATCTCCACTGGGCTATGCCGATCCGAAGATTGGGAGATCGCCAAATTCGAGGGATGAACTTGACCAAATTTAAAAATTTGATACTCAGAGAATGCAGCATTTGATAATCTACAACTTATTGAATTACTTTTTCTCATAGAGTACTTAGTATAGGAAAAATAATTCCAAATCGGCCAAATAACCAAAAAAATTACTTCACCTTGTTAGTGGGAATCAAGATTAGCAGAGTCCGTCCAAATTTCCAGAGCGAAACCCACTCTGGGGAGGGAGGGATCGAATTGGGGGCAGGATATTCACAAAATAACTTGCAAAAATTAAGACGAGTAAGATATTGTCTCTTATAGTTTTTCTGTTTTTGAATCAAATGAGACCACTCCCATGAGGTTACAGTCAATAGTTAAGAAGTGATTACAGATTCTGTGAAAACACAAACAAATCACATTTTGCAGCTGAACTACAAAGAGCAACAAAAAAGTTTGTAATGGTGTATGGTCAAATTCCATACAGAAAAAAAAAAGAAAGTTTTGTTTGTCTTTTTTTAAAGTGTCATGTTTTTTGTTGAATTGGAAGCAATCACTCAAAAACTACTATTTATTATCAAAACTATTATAAGGCAATTAAGTTGCAATTGTACCATAGTAAAGTAGATAAAATTCCCTTTAAGAAATATAGTTCAGCTATATTTATACAAATAAAAACTTAATAAATATAGAAGTTTTTCTAGCAGAGGGATTGGGAAAAGCATTGACAAGTAAAGAGTGACTTAAAAAAAAAAAAACTCCCCCCCCCTGAAAATCCTCTTACAATGGATTTAGATTATAAGAGGATTTTTTGGGAGAAAGTATTTTGTTTTTTCCAACCCCTATGTTGGGCTACAGGTACCACACTGCCAGAAAAACTTCTATAAAAAAAACTTCTTACCCTAGAAGTAGAGATTTCTTTTTTGACTGGACCATAATAGGCTCCTCATTGGCCAAAAAAGTGTTGTGTGAAATTAGTTTTACCTGATAAAGAAGTGTTTCCAGAATGAAATTTATTAAATTCACTTTGTTTCTATAATAACGTAGAAGTATAGAATAACAAACTTTTTTGTGAATTAAAACAAAACTTTGAAGAAAAAAAAATCATTAAATTAACCAAAACAATTTTATATTAATTTAATGTATTCTTTGTGAAATAAAACAAAACTCTACAAAAAAAAAAAATCTGAAAATTGAATATAATAATTTTGTTAATTTACAATATTTTTTATTTATAAAGTTTTATTTCATGTCTCAGAAAAGATTTTTATTCTGTATTTCCGCGTTATTTTATTGACTAGCAAGAAAGTAAATGTAATAAATTTTATTTTCAAAACAATTCTTTCTCGGGGAAACCTAATTCCAGCCCACATTTTTTGACAAACCAGGACCCAGTTCTAAACGAATCCCAAAGGAGACCTCAACTTCATTTAAACAAAATTAAAGCTTAATAAAATTAGAACTTTTCCTAGAAGTGAGATATTTGTAACCCAACAGGGGACTGAGAAAAACGTTCAGAAGTAAAGAGTGATTTAAATAAAAATTTTTTTCGCTATTGATGCACACAAGTCCCCTTACAATGGATTTACTTAAACCAAACTATAATTCTTAAAGGAAATCTTGTCTACTTTATGATGGCTCAATTGAAACTTAATTATCTTGAATAGATAATACTTAGTAGATCTGGTCTTCACTCTGCGACAAGGAGGAGAAGAGCAGAGAATTCAGCATCCGTATGCAACATTTATTCATAGACTTTAAAAGTGGCTATGATAGTATCGACCGGAAAGAAGTATGCACTGTCCCCGAACTCAGGATACCCAACAAGCTTTCGAGGATGTGTCGGGTTAAGATGGGGGACGTAGAGTGTTATGTAAGGGTACAAGCTGAAATAAGCGAGCCACTTTCCTCGGGGAAAAGGTTTCTGTCTTAAATTTGAATAAGACTATATAAATGATTTTATAAAGAAAACAACAAATAAAACAATATAGTTTTTATGCAATGAAAATAAAATAAGGGCACAAAAATAATTTAAGATTTAATGAATAAAGCCCAGAAGAGGCACAAAATTGAGTCCAAAATGTTGTGAAAAGATAAAAAAATAAAGTATGATGGTTTTGTTAAAATAATTTTCAGAAATCTTATATCACTACTATATATTATTTCGGTAGAATAGATCCCTTTTCCTGCTCTCAGGAGCGATGGATTTTGACGAGTGAGGTATCAAAAGAAAGAGAATTTCACGGAGATGTGACGAATTCCAATTTTGTTTCTTAAAATCTTACAAGGGGCTAAATAAAAGTGATGAAAAACTGGAAGGTTTCAAAACTTTGACGACTGAGAGTCGGCGGATCGAGACGGGATAAGTTGGGCTTTAAAGATTTTGACGCCGGCATCAAGAAAGATCATATACGCTCATATGTTTCCATGAATGATAGAATACTACAAACAGAAAGTGGTATAGTAGAGTCTTATTGCTTAAATGTTAAACTGAGGGGATACTTCCCAGTAGGGAAAGTTAATTACTTATTAAGTATTAACTATTATTTGAGCATAGTTATTATAAACTATTATAAAGCTTCACCAAATGTGTGTGTTAAATAAACTTTCTTGATAATATTATATTGTTTATCGCTTATACTTCGATTTCATTAAGATATGTAATGCGAGAGTTCTTGCTCGGGAATGCTAGTCAAATATAATTTATAGATACAAAAATCTAAACGTTTTATTATTATTATAGAATATAAATTGAGCTGGTAGCATTAAAAAAATATATAATCTTCTTTCCAAATTGTGTATAAAAAAATAAAAATTGCAAATAATATCTTTGATTGGAAAATTAGATCTTTAAATTCGTCCTCATTGAATCTTAGCCATACTCTTCTTTTTTTTGGGGAGGGGGAGGAGGGGTGAAATTAATCTTATAATTAAATGCATGAGTAAGTATGCTTCAAATTAAATCTTCACAAAACTTCTTTTTTTTTTGAGGTTGTTTGGTTTACAAAACGGCGTGGATTAGTGAGAATTCACTATACATCACTAAATAATCACATGTTAAGCACAAAGTGAGAATGACTTTGTTAGAAAACTTTGGCTAATGTTAGAAAATTTTCATCACAAAATAATTGAAAAATCTTACCTTTATTTGCAAAAGGAATTATTCCAGCACCACAACAAATGATATTTAATTTATTTTCTGCATGGAAATGTTAGAATAAAAATGTATAAGCTTGTTTACAATCATCTAAGCTCACATAAAACACTTGAAATGAAAAAAAAAATCGACTAGGGAGGTTTTGAGAGCCAAATTCACATGCTCTCTACTTTTAGCCATTCTCACCCTGACGGACGGTACCAATATATCCAAGTAGGAATAAAAAGAGAATTCATAACACCCTTTAAGGAGGTGACAATCCTGGGCTCCATGTTGAATATTTCAATGTAGTATTTTTTGTACTTATCTCAAGTAAGACAAATAAATATATCTATTTAATATAAAACTTACACCTTGTTCTAAAAACCAGTTTCGTTCAGGAAAATTATCTTTTGAAATACAAAAGAATCCATCTTCTGATTTGAATATTCTGTAAGGTGTGTTGTTTTTGTAGATAATGCTAGTAGAAATACAATGACCAACGGTGGGAATTGCCTTTGCCATGATGCACTCTGAAAAAGCATCCCTCTCCCATTTGCTACAGTCCATGTCACAGCAGCAATTGATATTACAAACTCCTACCTGGAAGTAAAAATGTTAATATAAACCACAAACAAATATTTGCATCCATGAAATTATTTTTGTAAATGTTAAGTATAAGTAGTAATATAACAAGGAGGTAAACCCAGTAAAGACTTAAAGTGCTAAACAGAAGGATCCCCAACAACTAAAGTCCAAGGGGTGAAATATAGAGGATAATAAACATTTCCATTGCTTTAAGAAAATTTTCATTAGCCTACCAGACTCAGGTTCTGGCAACTTGTATCAGTGCTAAGGCTGTTATTGTTGAAAGAATGGGTGGTAGATTAATCTCAATATGCAATGGCAGCCAAGCAAAAGTTGGTGCATGCAGTGACAATGCAATAATAGTAATAGACTGCAAGAATATAAGTAATAGCTTAGAATATACTAGGTAGTGAAAAGGCAGATAAAATAGCTGAAAAGAACTGTGAAAAATCTCCTATTATATCTGAACCCATTTTTGGAGAAAGGGTTAACTAAACCAAAAGGAGAATAAAGATAGCTATAAGCCAGATCTTATTGGCAGAACATCAATCATTCTCTAAGCTGTTTCTGAAGGGTAACAGAAGTAAAGCACCTCTGCATATTAATCTGACAGGACTCCTATGCCATAGAACAGATACAGTTCATTTTGATTGCACCTATGTCACAGATCCTAAGCGTAGTGGACCAATTAATCAGCCAGTTACATAGAGGTTTGCACAGGCTACAAAAGTGCCTTAAGATTATTAAATGAACCACAATAGATCTCGAGGCTGTGAGAGAGGGGAAGGTGTTTATTCTGTATCACCTTTGTTCATTACTCCACATATCCTCATAGATTAACTTTTGAGTAGCATAAATTGGTGTTAAGATATAACCATATTTGTGGGGAAAAATTTAAAAAACACCCTCAAATAACTACTAAACAAGAGGGAAAAATATTTATTGAGCATTTTTTGTTAAACAACTTTTTTATCATTGTTTATTTCCTATAAATTGTTAACATTTTTCTAATATTAAATAACTTACTGTGATATCACAAGAGCAAGGATTTTCAGTAGAACTATGATCCTCTCCTCCTTTATTAGCACCAAGGGGTGTAGATGATGTAGTACTAGTTTTTAAATTAGCAGTAGACTCAGTTACTAAAGTAGGCACTGTTGAGAATTCACTTGGACTATCCGAAACAAATAAAGAAACTTGATCTGTGATATGTTCAGTATAACAATCAGATGTAGAATTTTCACATATGGATAATTCCGAAGTTCCAATTTCTTCAGTTTTTAACTCTGTTTCATTTGCGATAATGAAAATCTCACAAATAAGAAAATATGTAATATACTTATGAAAAATCATTTTGATCAAATACTTAAAACACAATTTAGTAAGTTTCAACACAATTTAGTAAGTTTCGACACCATATTTCTGAAAGTTTTTCTGAATCACATTAAGTTCCAAAATGACAGATCCCATAGGCTCAGTATTCAATCGAAATCTATCGGCACCACTAAATATGATTTCTGGACTTCGCAGCTGTGGACCACCACCAATGAAATATTCAGTGAATTTATCATAAAATTTACCTGTAATTTAAATTATATTTAATGTACATATCTCGAAACAATATTTTAGTATATACAGGATTAAATTAAAGCATATTTAAAACTTCAACTAATAATGTCCATAGAGTTAAACACAGAAATAAATAAGAATAGAGAAATCGGTGCCCAAATAAAAAAAATTAAAACACTATAATTTAAAACATGATCATATAAAGCAGCATAGTCTAATGCCCAACATAGTCTCACAAGTAAACATTACTTTGGATGAATTGAGTTACAAACTGAGACCTATGCCATCTGATAGTGCTAGTCTTGATCAGAACCTGAGCAAAATTTCGGGTGCAATTACAAAAAATAGAATAAACTAGAAAAGACAAGTGCTACTTGAGAGATGCTATTTTGACACGGACACAGATTTAGTCCTTTTAGTTTAAAAAAATTCTCTCGTAAGCAGACAATAGGGCAAGAAAAGATATAATTTAGCAAATTAAAGTTCTGCTAAAGTAATTTCCTAGAATTTTATTCACAGAACGGCAGAGTGGGTGTCCTCTTTTTTGTTTGTAAACAAATCATTACTGTTTTAATATCCCTCTCCAGTCTGTTTTAACAATTATTCAATTGTCACACAACCCAATAAATAGGTTCATCCAGTGTGCTAGTGTGAATAATATAAAGCCTATTGTGATAATAATAATAATACATATAGTGTTATTAATAATATAGTGTCGAGTTTTAAAAAACCTGACAATTTAAAATGGCACAAAAAAGTTTTAACTTTGAAAGAAAAAATTATTGAAAAAAGATAAAGAAAGTAGGATTCAGGCTTTAATATTGAAAAAAAAAAAGTGGCCAATGCTTTAAAAAAACAAAAATAAATTTGCAGCAAGAAGAGCAGGGGAATATAGATTCAAAAATAACTTTTTAAAAAAACAGGAGGCTTTGAAATTGATAAGTTGGTGTATGAGTGGTTTTGATGAGCAAGTACGGCTAACGTACCGATTAGTGGACCTTTGATAAGAGAAAAGGTGTTGGAAGCTCCCCAAGCATTAGGACAAACTGAATTTAAAACTTTCATCGATTGGTTAGACAAATTTAAAGGTAGACACGAAATAAGTTACAAAATACTAAGCGAAGACTGAGTTTATTGACTTTATTAATCCTTTAAATACAGCCTTAGGGCGTTTTTACATCTTACAACTAGGATTAAGTTATATACTATATATATATATATATATATATATATATATATATATATATATATATATATATATATATATATATATATAATTAAGTAAATTAATTACTAAGAAAACTTTTTAAGATGTTCTATGAAATTCTTCATCAACGTAGACTTTCGCTAGTAGTGCCCAGAGTTGTGGCTAGCAGTTAACTACTGCTTTGATTGAATAAATAGGGAAATATATTTCATTGGCACTGCCTGACAGTCTAGGCATGATGTTATAACTATACTACTGCTGTCTTCACTGTTCCAGAAGGAGTCATACTGCCACAGTCACCACAGTTCATTGTTTTCACTTAACAAAAAGGGATTTAATGATTATGATGATGAAGGTCTTGTAGAGTTCGTTAATCGACATCAGGGTTTTTGTGACCACAAACATAAGGACTGCAGAAATGTAATAGTAACAAATAATATCTGGAAGAAGATAGGAGAGGCTTTAAATTAAGATGGTAAATATATTTATTATTAAAAGTTCTTCTTTTTTGATACAATGATTCATAATTACTTGACACCAATGGCTGTAAATAATTTTGTAACAATAGTCAAAATACAACAATAGCTATTATCAATAGTAGTACTGTGAAACACTAATTAACCAACTGCATTTCCCAAGTATTTCTGTCATGGGTGCATTAAAGAAAAATATCTGATGTGGACATCCCATGACTTCCTTATACGCCTATTAAACTAAAAATCGGTGGTTCTAAAAGTGACCCTGAATTTGGTTACTAGTTTCCGAACATAGCAGTAACTCAAAAACGACACACGGTGTCCAGCTACTGAAACATACAAATACACACAAGTTCTTGTTTCTTGAGGTCTTATTCCGTTGTCATTTTCTTTCAGTTGGTAACAAGTTCTCAAGAGATTTTTTCATTTTCCTTGACAACATTAGAACTGTCTATGTCACTAGATAAAGCATTGGAAATCAGCAGTTTCAACATTTTAAGTGGAAGAAACCGCTTAACTTATATCTTATTCTCCTACTGCAGACTTGTTCAGTTCATAAATGGATAGGAAAAAAAGTATTTTACACTCAATTTTAACACTTAAAATGAGAAACAAAATTGTTTAATTAGAGTGGAAAAAAAATTGCAATTATAACCTTTATCACAGAACCATATGATCTCTGTATAAATGTCGATGTACCTTTTGATATAAGTTTTCTATGATCTTCAAGTAAAGTACCCTTTTCGGATCTTCAGTTTCAAACAAAATCTATTATATTATTTATATTGATATAAAAGTCTAATTTACCAAATTTGATATAGCATTTGCAACAATTACCGCCAAAACAATTATGTAGGTTAGTTGACATCCGCATGATGATATAGAAGGATTGATAAATTATTTGCCACTTCTATAAATTTGTTTTATTAAAAACTAGTTTCGAATGTTATACATTCATCCTCAGTTCTAAAAACACACAAAAAATTCAAAAATAAGCAATTCAAAATATAGTTTGGTATTATTATACATATTAAATTAGATTAATATAAATCAGTATTATAAAACATTTATGAATTATGAATTTAATCAAGGCAAGAAATCAAATACATGTTGGTACTCACCAAGGTTTAAATGGATTATATCAAACAGAAAAGTTTGTACTGGTTTCTTCTTGCATTGAACTAACAATGAACGAAAGACAGGTAGGATGTTTTTAAGTAAACGGTTCAAGGGTCAGGGTTTTTCCAGTAATGCCGGTGAGTAATTTATATGATAAATGTACAATGTATATGTATGAATGTATAACATTCGAAACTAGTTTTCAATAAAACAAATTTATAGAAGTGGCAAATAATTTATCAATCCCTAATTATGTAGGTTGTTTTATAGTTATTTACCTACCATGTCAGAATGTTTATGATTACTAAATAAAATTATATTTTATAACATTGATTATAAAATCTTTAAATAAATTATAGTACTACTTCATTTTACCTCTTGAAACATGATTGATGGATAAAGAATCTAGGGCCTCACTGTACATGGAATGTCGAAAGTAGCCAAGTTTATCAAGTCTATAGGTATTATTATTCGTTTCAGGGAATGAAAGAATAATTTATATATTAGGGACTTGAATCAGTTCTCGCTGTTTTTTCGTGAAAATAAATGCTTTATTTAAAAAAAATAGTAAAGAACATGTCATTGAAAGTATTATCCATCGCTAGCCACTACTTTCTCCCATCTTTCTGGCAGCATACGAATACCATGTCGAAAGAACGACTCATCTTTTGAAGTTATCCACGAATCGATCCATTTTTTGGCATCTTCATAAGATTGGAAGTGCTGCTCAGCCAGGCCATGAGTCATCGATCGGAACAAGTGGTAATCGGAAGGACCAATGTCCGGTGAATACGGCGGGTGGGGTAGGACTTCCCATTTGAGCATTTCCAAGTAGGTTTTGCAACATGTGGCCGAGCGTTGTCATGCTGCAAAATTACTTTGTCGTGTCTTTCCTCGTATTGAGGCCGTTTTTCCTTCAATGCTCGGCTCAAATGCATTAATTGTAGTCGATAGCGATCTCCCATGATGGTTTCGTTGGGTTTGAGGAGCTCATAATACACTACACCCAGCTGATCCAACCAAATACAGAGCATGAGCTTGGAACCATGGATATTCGGCTTTGCCGTCGATGCTGATGCATGGCACGGTTTACCCCATGATTTTTTACGCTTCGGGTTATCGTAGTGTATCCACTTTTCATCGTCAGTCACGATACGATGCAAAAAAACTTTCCTTTTCTGCCATTGGAGTAGTTGTTCACATGTGAAAAAACGCCGTTCGACGTCTCTCGGCTTTAATTCGTACGACACCCAATTTCCTTGCTTTTGAATCATTCCTAATGCTTTTAAACGTTTGGAAACTGTTGTGTGATCAACTCCTAATGATTCTGCAAGTTCATTTTGCGTCTGAATTTTTTCGGTGCGCCAGAGCGTTCTTTATCTTCAATATTAAAATCATTATTTTTGAAGCATCTAAACCAATCTCTGCATGTTGTTTCCGATAGAGCATGGTCGCCGTAAGTCTCCACAAGAATTCTATGTGCTTCAGATGCAGATTTTTTTTAAAAAAAGGAATGCAGTAAAATTCCCCACAAATACTCTTTTTTTGGCACAAAATTTGACATGTTTAACGCTATGGAAATGTATGTTGTTTACACTTTGGCGGAATAAAATATACTGTGATTTCGAGTCTAATGGTGGAGTTTCACGATAAAGTTGGCTATAGTATTGCCCGATGCAAAAAGACTAAGATAACACCATCTGTCGGGAAACAGCGAGAACTTATTCAAGTCCCTAATATATATAAACAACGATAATTATGTGTTATCCTGTTGGTCGGTTATAGGGTTTTAATTCATCTAAGTGCAGTGAGAGCCTATGATTCTGCCAGGTTTCAAGAGTTATTTAAAGTAGTAGGAGTTCTACTGTTTTCTCGGATCGGAAACTATTGGATTAATTCGAATTAATTATAGAAAACTGCAAAAAGTAAATAAATAATATAAAAATGATTTTTATTTTCTGATTTCTTAGTTATAAAAATAAACTTAATATACAATATAGTACAATAAAACCAAATTAATTCAAAACTTTAAAAATCTGATGCGGTGCAAGCATCACACAAGTTTCTCTTACCGCCCTATAATAATTATCTTTTTAATATAATTTTAAAGAGTTCAAATAAACTCTGCTAAAAATAAACACAGCAGCATCCACTTCTTCACATCTTCTCCCACTTAAGTACAATAAAACAGTTTTTTAAAGAATTTTAGTACAAGAATTCTGTACACTATCTATATATTTTAACTCTGTCAAGTTGCAAATATATTTTAAAAGTTTTGGTTTAGTTTCCCTGGAAACATTTTAATTCCATTAAATAATGTGAAAGTAGAAATTATTAAGTTAATTTCCGCTTTTGTATTCTTAAGTTACTTTATTACAGAGCGTATTGTATACAACAGATTGGCGGATTGGTGTGAGGAGGTTCGGTTGGATCCGCCTCCTTTCAGATGCGCTCGGTTATCCATCTAGGGTCTTGTGCTCCTAATAAAATACACTGTATCTTTGCTAATACTGGATGATTCTTTTTTGTTTTTTAGATAATTTAATAACCTTTCATACAATTCTATACTTAATTTAATATAAATTGCATGCTTTTTAAGTTAAGTGCAAATAAAATATTCTTTTCGTCATAACTTTTTTCCCTGCACTTTTTTGTTGATATACTAAATACATGAAAAGTTAAAGGCCTTTATGAAGAATAATTTAGACAAGTTTCATCAAAATCGTTCGAGCCGTTTAGGAGAAAATTGTAAAATCCGTGATATAACTACTTCCGGTTAGTGCGATGCGCTGTATCTTTGCTAATACTGGTCCGATTTTGATGATTTTTTAGATAATTTAATTACCTTTCATGCAATTCTACACATAATTTACCATAAAATGCATATTTTTTAAGCTATGCGCAAATAAAATATTCTTTTCTTCATAACTTTTTTCCCTGCATTTCCTCGGTGATGTACTACATAAATGAAAAGTTAAAGGCCTTTATAAAGAATAATTTAGGCAAGTTTCATCAAATTCATTGGAGCCGTTTATGAGAAAATTGTAAAATCCGTGATATAATAGCTACTTCTGGTTAGTCCGTTACGCTGTATCTTTACTAATACTGGTCCGATTTTGATGATTCTTTTTTTGTTTTTTAGATAATTTAATTACCTTTCATACAATTCTATACTATTCTTTCCATTAAATAATGTGAAAGTAGAAATTATTAATTTAAAGGGAGAAGTTGGTCGGGGGGTGTGGTCAAAGAATTAGACTACTATAAGCGAACTTATATAATTGTGCCGACGTTTCGGCATAGTTGGCGCTTGACCACATGCCTCGCAGCCCTGAAGATGGCCTAAAACTTAGGCCGAAACGTCGGCACAATTATATAAGTTCGCTTATAGTAGTTTAATTCTTTGACCGCACCCCCCGACCAACTTCTTCCTTTAAATATAAATATACGGTCAACAATAACTCCCTCCATTAGAAATTATTAAGTTAATTTCCGCTTTTGTATTCTTAAATTACTTTATTACAGAGCGTATTGTTTACAACAGATTGGCGGATTGGTGGTAGGAGGTTTGGTCACATCTGTCTCCTTTCGGATGCGCTTGGTTATCCATCTAGAGTCTTGTGCTCCTCATAAAATACACTGTATCTTTGTTAATACTGGTCCGATTTTGATGATTCTTTTATCATTTTTTAGATAATTTAATTACCTTTCATACAATTTTACACATAATTTACCGTAAAATGCATACTTTTTAAGCTATGGGCAAATAAAATATTCTTTTAATCATAACTTTTTTCCCTGCAATTCCTCGGTGATTTACTGAATAAATGAAAAGTTAAAGGCCTTTATGAAGAATAATTTAGCCAAGTCTCAATAAATCGTTAGAGCCGGTTTCAAGAAAAGTTTAAAAAAGTGTAAAATCTGTGATATAATAGCTGCTTCCGGTTAGTCCGATGCGCTGTATCTTTGCTAATACTGGTACGATTTTGATGATTCTTTATTTGTTTTTTAGATAATTTAATTACCTTTCATACAATTCTATGCATAATTTACCATAAAATGCATACTTTTTTAAGCTATGCGTAAATAAAATATGCGTAAAAAAAGTGTAAAAGATTATATAAAGTGGCACTTCCGGTTAGTCGATTTTGACGAAAATGTTGCTGTAACATCACATGCATGTGTCAACCTTAAATACGTAATTTCAGTTTCATAAAACTTTTCGTTTTTGAGCTAGAATGTTCATTTTGCGAGATTGGTCATTTGGACTCAGGGGACCTTAAAACGTGTATTTCCGTCGAAAACTCGAATTCGAAAATTTTCATGATCGCAATACTTCCTCTTACTATATACTTCGTATATAGGTAAGGGAAAGTAAAAATAAATGTAATAGTATTGTGAACATATTTTAAAATAAAGTACATCTTTATTTTCAAAGTTCTTAAATTTATAAGTCTTATATATATTCCCTGTTCTTATTAACAAAGAAAAGTATCAGTTCTTTTCATTATTTTAATCATTTATTTGTTGGTTCAAGAACCAATTTTTAAATGTTTCTTGTACTTAAAAATCTTTAGCTTAGGAGAAACCTCTTTGAGGCATTAGAGCGATGTTTTTGGGTAAACTTATCATTGTCTAGTTCGTAGAAATATTTTTTTCACTTTTCTACACAGCCATCTCTGAGGAGATTGTGTAAACAGCAACAAGCAATGACTAGGTTATCACATGTTTCGTATGTAAGGTTTTCTGATGTATAAAATACTTGAAACACCTGACATAAAAGCCCAAAAACATTTTCAGAGACTCGGTGTGCTCGTGATAGTCTATAGTTGAAAACAAATTTTGATCTATCTTGCTGGGCATCTGAACGAGTGTACGGTTTAAGAACATCCTTTTGCAGCCGGAATGCTTCATCGCCAACTAATACAAATGGCATCTTGATTTTAGTCAATGGAAGCTTTTTATTTAGTGGAAATATATCTCCTTTCATAATCATTTTTCATATTACTGATCAATTGAAAATGTCACTGTCTCCCTATTTTCTATAAGAACCAACATCTACCGCAATGAATTTGAGAAATTCTGTAAAGATAGGTATCAAACATTGCACATTACTTGCAATGATTTACGAACTATCACAAATTGGTAGCTTTGTGATATCCAAAAAACATATCCAAGAGACAGAGAACTTTCTCCTGTAACTAAAAACCTGTAATAAAAACAATAATTATAATTAATACATGATGCACAAATCATAATGGTTATAGTAATTGCAATATTTAAAAATATTTATTTCAATTTCAGAAAACCAGTGTAAGAAGAGGTGTAAGGATATAAGAGATAATTATTAGAAAAAACAATTAGGCAAGAAAAGTTGCCAACAGGGTCTGCTGCACAACGTTCATAAAAAAAAATGGGTGTTGTTTGAGAGGCTCATGATTTTAAGAGATACCGAAAGAGAACGACCCTCTTTCTGAAATGTTCCTGAAGAGAACTCATTAGCTGGCGAACTAAAACCTGAAAAGATGGAAACTCCACATGCTAGTGCTACTTTTCGTAAACTAGTGACTCACTGTATGCATCATCTTCATCCTGAGTTAACATTTCAGGGAAAAAACAGCCTGAAGACGATGATATAGACCTGTTCATAAGAAGCATTACAGCGTCAATGAAGAAATTACCACCTCACCTCATAAACAAGGAGAAGATTGACATTTTGGGATATATTACAGAACATTCAGATTGTTCTTCAGAAACAGTAATTGTTTGTAAAGAACAGTGTGAAAGTCTATGATAATAAATTAAACTCATATAAATAAAATAAATTAACTTCTTTAATAGCTCTTAATTAAAATTTGTTCTGTACTAAAATATGTTTCTTTATTTGTTCTTCATTAAAATTTGTTGGAAAAAAATTAAAGTACAGAGTAGTTTATTTGTCAACCATTTTTCTTCTCAGGATTTTATCTTATTTAGCAGAAATGTAAAGAAATATTGAAAAATATATCGTCGCCACAACGCATAACTAATGAATGTGAAAAATCACATTTTTGGAATTCCTTACTTTTAATAATTTACCAGGAGCATATTTGCAAAATAAAACGTTATAAATACAAATCTAGGACTCAGAGAAGTTAATAGGCAAAGAGGTAGAATAAAGTAAAATAAAAAAAAATATATATATATATCCGCAATGGGCATGTTACCAAAGTAGCTATATTCACGTTCATTAGTTATGTGTGGTAGCAGCGATTTATTGTTTGATTTACCGTAAAGTGACTGCCAGTTTATCTTCAGCGTTCATTGGAGCTTTTCCAGTTATATCTCCTTGCACTAAGCTTAACAAAAATCAAATTGGGATGGATTTATTCTAAAAAAGTTTCTGAATTTCTTCTCATCACCCCGCAAATGGCGAGTAATTAGCGTAGCATAAAACCCTTCACTTTTCCGAGTTTTGAATATACTGTTAACATTAGATCGTATTAATAACATAATTTATTCATCTTCTTCCCCTTCTAATAAAAATAACAAACAGAATTACATCCATTTTGCTAACTTGTAAATAGCTTATTTCCAAAGCTAGGAGACAATTATTTAAGCTAAACTACCAACCTTGGACAAATGAAACGTCGCAATTACTGAAAGGTCTGGATTATAAAAATTATATTTATATCTTAAACAAGTAAATTCCTACCGAATAGAATAATTAGGAAAAAAATAATTTAATTCCGAATTAATTATTTATATTGCCAAAATCTAACATTTTTTATTAAAAAAATCTTAAAAAGTGCTGTATTATTTTATTTTTATATTCACCGATTATTTTATTCATAAATAATAAAAAAAACCTCAACAGACGAACTTTTTTCATTGTCTACAACCGAATTTGTACATAAAAGCAATATCTGTAAATAAAAGTCATCCATCTATAACTTGTATGTATCTAAATAATAAAGAATCCTGAATCATAACCATAATGTATGTTACCACTTTTGGTTTAAAAAATCTTAATTTAGTAGGACAAAAATTGTAATTAATAATATTCTACCACCAAGTATTACATACAAATTAATTTAATGTTGACACCGTGAGTTAATAAAATATCAGAATGACGAAATATTAGTATATTCCATCATAATATTAGAGAGATGAAATCGTTAATAAATAATCAGAGTGATGAAATAGTTAATAAAATATCAGAGTGATGAAATGATAATAAACCCAACCATAGTATCAGATTGACAAAATAGTAATAAATTCCATCATAATATCAGAGTGACGAAATAGTTAATAAAATATCAGAATGACGAAAATAACTGAGTGTCGAAATAGTAATAAATTCCATCATAATATTAGAGTGATGAAATAGTTCATAAATTATCAGAGTAACGGAAATGCCTGAGTGTCGAAATAGTAATAAATTAAATCATAATATTAGAGTGATGAAATCGTTAATAAATAATCAGAGTGAGAAAATAGTTCATAAAATATCAGAAGTGATGAAATGATAATAAATCCCATCATAGTATCAGAGTCACAAAATAGTAAAAAATTCCATCATAATATCAAAGTGACGAAATAGTGAATAAATTATAAGAGTGACAAATTAGTAATAAATTATATCATAATACAGAGCGAAGAAATAGTAATAAATTTCTGTTTTAACTTTAAATTAACCCAAAATTGTTGTTATTACTAAAATGTAGAAAGATATATTGAGGCACAATGGGCATGGTCGCTCACTACAAACTAATCCCCTTCTTTGGCTCAATCTACACAATGCATTTGGGTAAGTTTATCATCTCCATAACTCTTCCATCTTCCTAGAGTATGATTATAAATATAGAAGGTAACAATTAGTGACTACGGTTGGCAGGTGCTGCCAGCCGCTAACGTGGGCAGTACCAGAAAGTCTACCTTCACATAGCAATAAGATTAACCAGAATCATGAGGTTTTATTTATGAAAAATTCAGGAATTTTACCAAGAGTGTGTGGCTTTGGTATAAGGGAAAAAAATTACAGAATACTTACCATGAGGTTTCCATGTAGGACAGACAATTAAATGTGTTCCTGGAGATGTAGGCACAAAAATATAGCCATAACCACAGACTTCACTTCGTCCAAATTCATCATAATGGAAAATTTGTAAATGAATTTTAGGCCATCCTGTTCAAAATTATTATTACATAAATAATTATTAACATACTGTTAAATAACAATGAAAATTAATTTCACCTTAACTATAAATATTAAGAAAAATGTTTCATTTCTGCTGGTAGTGAAGGGATTATCTAATGAATAAATAAAATTCGTCTTTCCATAATCAAACTATGAGTATATCACAATGCACCAACACACTCTTTTTTTGTCCATTGTAATTAACACAGCATATGTTTGATGGAAAGAAATCGATAAAAAATTCTTACGAATTTTAGTCACAGAATGGATGATTAGTCTTCATAAGACATACTTAAACTTAGTACATACTTAATAATTTTTTTAAAAAAATTATTCTACACGTTTTTGTTAACTTTTATTCAATTGATAAGCATGAAATAAATAAATTTTATAGTACTTCATAAAAAGTCTTCACACCAGCACGTTTAGATGAGGGTTTTCTTTCTATCGCTGCTTAAAGGTCTATGCTGTGAATAAGAGAAGTTGAATCTTAGAATTTAGAGAAACCAAGTAGAATTAAAAATTATCAATTTTTATCAATAGGATTGAAATAGACCAGTTAATCAGGGACTCTGGTCGGAAATAAGTGTTGGAAAGCTGGAAATGGTTTTCCTCTGTTCATTAGACGTCAGAAAATAGCAACTTAAGTTTTCCCCGCTCTACGTGGTGAGCTAAGGCGGGAGAAACCTCCGAATTTTCGGACGTTTTTCAGTTTTTGGCCTATAACATTTAAACGGCGAACCGTAGACAATTTGATTCTATTATAAATTAAAGAATATCAAATTCTGCATAGAATGAGTACTTCAAACGTTGGATTCGGTTTGGCAGAAAAATCAAAATAGAAAATCAAAAAACATCGGAACCCCAGTTGAGACCAAAAAGGGATCTCAGTGGAAAATTGTGGAGAAGTTCTAAAAAATTTTCATTACATTTAAATGGCGCACCGTAGAGAAAATTTTATTCTATTATAAATTAAAGAACATTAAATTCTATGCAAAATGAATACCTCAAACATAATAAAACAAATTTTGAGTTACAATCATAACATAGAAAATTTTCAGGACTTCCCCAAAACTTTCCATCGAGAGCTCTTGTTCTTTGATTAATTTAAAAATTCAGCCTCATAATTTAAAATCGCATTCACTTCAAAACGGTGCTTCCAAACAAAAAATCTTTATAATTGACATAGTAGGAAATTTACTCTTCTGTAATTTAGTATGTATAAAATACATATTAAAATTTATCCGAATAATATATGGTTTCCAGATATGAGGAAAAAAACAAAACATTTTTTTAATAAATATTTCCAGGAATAATTCAAGGTAACAATCGAGATCATTACCCTACAAAACATAAATGAACAAATTTTCAGAACATCTCAAAAATTTTCTAATTCTAATATTTATTTTATACCAAATTAAAGAAGAGTAAATTATCTACAATTTCGATTCTCAAGACTTGTTGTTTCAATGGAGACGTGGAAAAGATCTGAGGGTCATTTGAGACATGTATCCTGGAGGTGGCAAATACAGTATGTGGAACGAGAAGAATATCTGGTAAAGGAAAGCAGACTGATTGGGGGACTAGTGATCTCCAAAGGTTAGTTGCTCAGAAAAAGCATACATGGAAAGCATCAGTTCAAGATAGTTGTGAAGTAAAGCTGTATGTGTATGTGCTTACCGAATAGCTAGGAACGAATGTAAAGTTGAGTATAAAATACTAACCTTACCAACCTTAAATACATAATTTCAGCATCGTACAACTTTTCGTTTTTGAGCTAGACTGATCACATACACACAGACACACTGACCATTTTGTGAGACTTGGTCATTTGGACTCAGGGGACCTTAAAAGGTGTATTTCCATCGAAAACTCGAATTCGAAAATTTTCACGATCGCAATACTTCCCCTTACTATATACTCCGTATATAGGTAAGGGAAAGTAAAAATAGAGTTAATAATGTATCGGGTAAAATGATAAAAATGAAAATATTTTATATGGAAATATTTGGAGATGAGCTAATGAATATACATGGTTGGAGTGTATGCTATTTGCCGTGCTTTATCTGGTAAAGTTTATATCCATTCTAGAGAGCAGGTTAAGACCACTGCTGGAGCATGACCTGCAGGAAGAGCAAAGTGCTTTTGGGACCAATAGGGATACTCAAGATCAGATCTTCACCTTGAGTAAGGTAATAGAGAGGCCCTGGGATCGTGACAGGAACGTCAATCTGGAATTCTTGGACCAAAGGCAGCGTTCGATTTAGTGTCCCGGAAAGAAATTTAGGAGTCTTTGGAGGCAAAGAACATTCCTATAAAGCTTCTATAAAATCAACTTGCCAGAAGCCAAAGGTGTTGTGTGCATAAATGGCCAGGAATCAGGAGTGTTTGGATCGAAGAAGGGAGTGAAACAAGACGACTCCCTGAGCTCCTTCTTTTTATTGTTTTTATGGATGAGATCGCTTCCATTAGCAAAAGACGCAGAGCAGGAATGCACATAGAACTTACATCCTGTCATTATACAGTTTCTCCTGTTTGCAGACATCGTGCTTATTGTGACAAAATCGTCGTGCAGACACCGATTCTCCCAAACGACTTCAACAGACATTAACCCAGTGAAATGAGGAATTGAAGAGAAAGGGAATGACTATTAATAACCAAAAAAGTTAAGTCCTTCAAATCAGTAGAACTCAAGATGTCCAGATTGTTTGTGGTGAAGAGGTGGCGACAGACATACCTTGGAACGGTGATCAGTAGATCTGATAAAGTGGATTTGGAAATCTCAAGTAGAATTTATAAGGCAAATACACGTACTGCCAGATCTGTATTTATGTTTTCGGAAAAAGAAAGGTGGTTAACGAGATAATAAGCTCCACTTATTCAAGTCTGTTTTCCTTTCAGTATTTCAATGGAGCGGAAAGCTGGATTCTGAACGAGAGGCTGCAAAGCCGTGTTACTGCAGCGGAAATGAATGAAGTTTCTTAAGAAAATTGCAGAGAAAACACGGAGGGACTGTGACCGGAGCGACAGGATTAGGGAAAAGCTAAATTCTCGGTGATGGAAACTCTGGAGAAGATGTAAATAAGATGGTATGTATAGACATGTCTGCCGCATGGACCACCACAGAGACCCATTAAAGACCACAGAGGAGAGACCAGTTGGAAGACCAAGAGGGCAGCCAAGAACCTCCTGTATCAACCACATGGAACAACGAGGGCGATGCAGAGGGAAGACCATAGGAGAAATGAGGAACCTTGCCAGAGACAGAGATGTATGGCACAAATGCCTCTCCCCCCCTCCCCCCCTGAAAGGAAAAAGAAGAAGAGAGGTTTGAGTATAGCCATGGGAACAGCAAGTATAATCATTAGTTTTAAATAGGACGCTTTTAAATAGGATGATGCATGTGAAGTTTAAAAACAATTGTCTGTATTTATGAATTTTTAAATAATATAGAAAATTAAGTTCTTGTACAGTGAAAAGGGAGAAACTTCTGCAGAGGGATGTATGGGTCTCAGAGGCTGAAATGGAGCATAGCACTCATATGCATCGTGCTTGCCACTTGGACTAGCTGGAGTCCTGGGGGGCCCCTGCCGTGGATGAATGGGTCTTGTCCATGAAGTCCTGTTGCAGGATGAATGTATTGTAGCACCACCCGTCTTGACAAGAAAGATCAGAGAAGTGTGTGGAAGAAGAGGGGCCTACTGGTAGATAGTCCCCAATCCAGGTCAATCAAAATGAACCAAGCTGAGGCAAGCAGTGGTTTCATAATAACTGTAGGGAACCTATTCTTGACTCACTTTAGTATAAAAGAAAATAAAACAAATAAAATGTTGGCCATAACGAGTATATTGTTGCAAATATTAGATATAATTATGTCTGTCTGAACTTATAAGGGGGCTCAAGGAGGTGTGAAGCCTCTCCACTTCAGCTCCACTTTCAACTTCCTGAGGCGGGCCCTTTAAGCTGAGGAAACCCTCCTGAGGTGGGGTATAAAATCCCTGTGGAAGAAGTGGTCAGTGAACCAACAGAATCTCAAACCATCAGGCCCGGAACAGTGTAAGTTAGCAGCAGGACTTGCACCTAGGAAGTGGTGGTGGATGAACTCAGAAGTGGAGCCAACAGCAGCCTTCTAAAGCACAGTAAGATTGTCTGCTGTGAAAGGGAAAGGAGCGACACCCCAAAATCAATATCACCAGTCCTCCTGGTATGGGGATTTAGCATCGGGCCAACTCCCTCACCTTAGAAAAAATCACTGGTCATGACACACATAATCATAAGAATATCGGATTGACATAATGGTAACCTTGGCATTAATAGGAACAAAAAGAAAAAGGATTTGACCATGACTACCTGGAATATCAGAACCATGTTGCAGCAAGGAAAAATGAAGGAAATTGCCAATGAAATATTAAAATATAAACTGGATTTGACTATACTCCAAGAAAATCGATAGACAGGTCAGGGGCATGTTAATAAGAAGGAATATACCCTCATTTATAGCAGAAACACGATAAAGAAAGGTCAACTGGGCACTGAATTAATAAATCAATTAGAAATAGTTTATTGAACTATGAAGTGATAAATGGTAGAATTTGTAAACTAAAGTTTAAAAGAAAATTCAGAAATTTAACTCTGCTACATACGGTACATGCACCTACAGAAGAGAAAGATGGGAGGAAAAAATGCTTTTTATGATGCTTTAGGTAGGGATTGTGACACCCTTCCAGGATATGATGCAGTTGTCATATTAGGAGATCTTGAAGCTCAAAAAGACAAGGAAAGCTAAGTGGAGTGGCAGGGATATTCACCCTACATGATACATCAAATGATAATGGCCACCGTTTGCTGCATCCAGAAAGTATATAATAAAGAGAAAGCATATAATAACCACTTCTAGATACCTGGAAAGCCACGTCAGATAGAACCATCAATCAGATAGATCCTGTACTAGACTCTTCCAGGTGTGCCTCCAGTATTATTGACGTTAGAGCTTGTAGAGGGCCAAATTGTGACTAGGATCATTACGTAGTCAGAGTAGTTTTTAGACATAGACTAAGTAAAACTTGTAGCGGTCAATAAAAAATAAAATATATGTGTACATTATATATATATATATATATATATATATATATATATATATATATATATATATATATTAAGTATTAAAGTACTTAATATACAAATTGATAAATCTAATTAAAATGTCCAGTGTATTCATAAGCTAGTATATTCGTTGGTAATCAAATTGGACCCAAAATCATGTTAAAAGTAGCGTGAGGCAAGTAAATGTCGTCAACCATACTCTTCAATTTAATTTTACATAAAGCTGTAGGTAGAATCTTACCAACTGGTAAACTCTTAAACCGAGCTTTGCAAGTTGCTGGCTACGCAAATGATATTGTAATGTATGAATCTTTGATAAGGTGTGTAATGGAGTGGAAACCTGGACCCTGAAAGATTCAGACTACTTAGCCCTAAGGGTCTTCGAAAGAAAAATATTAAGGCGTATATTTAGTACGGTGTGCCAGCAAGGCACTTGGCACAATAGGAAGAACAGAAAAATTGATGACCTCATAGGGCATGAGGACATAGCAAGGTTTGCCAAATCGAGAAAGATAAGTAGGCATGGCCATATAGAGAGACTACCGGATGAACTTGGTCCTCCACTTGCTTGGAAAGTGTTCCCTCTCCAAACAATCATTGAAGATCTGGAGGAGCTCCTTCTCAACATACAGGGCACTATTCCTGAGGACCGCCAGTCCTGGAGTTTTCCCGATCCTCTGTTTCTATACGGCCAGACGAAGGTCCCATATATCCCATGGTGGGCTTAGGTCGGTACATGGCTGGTATTACGTGGTGATGTCTACTTCGCTGTCCTGCGACAGGTAATTTCTGGGGTATGTGAAATCGAAATACATCGCTGCAGCTTCTTCTAGGGTGGTTGCCTGGGCTCCTACCACTCTAAGGGAAGCCACCAGAGGGAGAAGTAACTGCTGCATGCAAGTACTTGTGTAGTTGCATGCTCACCAGAACAGTACAGTACACACTTTAGGGCAACCTTCCCTAGGTGAATTCTCCCACCAGAAGGAGGCATGTTTGGTAACTTTTAGGGGCAGCCCCCCAACCATTTCAGGTAAGGGAAAGTAAAAAGAAATTGAAGGGAAGGATATACCTTGGCGGCAGAAAGTCTCTTTAAGAGAACCACATATCTAGTGAGATTTGCTAATAACACCTCACAGGAATTCGAGAAGGCTGCAGTCTTAGTCCCCTACTATTTATCTTAGTTATGGATTCTGCCATTAGGAAGGTCAAGGAGAAAATTAAAAGTTAAAGGGGTAAGTTTTAGCTAGGATACACCAGGCTGAGACCAGCAAGGCTCTCATTACGTGGTTTTGTCGACGACATTGTTATTTTTGCAGAAGATGACAAAAATCTCCAGTTCAATCTCAATAGATTAAAAGAAGAGTTACTGGAAATCAACATGAGCATGCATCCTGTAAAATCGAAAGTGTGTATTGTATTCTAACAACTGAAACCACATGAACCTATTTACTCAATAAAATAATTCGCATTCGTATACTTGACTGCATTTGCTGATAAAATTATTTTTTCTGCATTTATAGGTTTTGTTTAGTTTTCCAAATTAATACAGGAAATTATGTATTAAAAAAGCTTCAAAACTGAATTAATCATCACAAAATTATCTTGTAGCTTTTACTCGTTGTAGATTCAGTAGATATAAAATCTGGATTTGAAGAAAAGAAAAAAAAAAGACCTCATAATCCCGTCTATTATGATCTCAAAGCATAATCCCGTCTCAAAGCATATTTGAGACTGCTCTACAAGGGAGGAGGGAAGGAAAAGGAATCGCCTAAGGCATACAGGCCAATATGCCTCCTCCCTTTCGTCAGCAAAGTTCTGGAGCATTTATCGTTATTTGACTTCGCCCAATCCTCAGTGCAGCTAGCCAACTCATGGCAAGGGAACCACAGATGCGTTGCTGAGAGTGCTTAGGAATGTGGAGGAGAGGGCGGAGAAGTATGTGATGCTGCTACTCTTCAACATCTCCTCGCCTTCGACCACCTCCACCTCAACAGTGTGTGGCTGACCAGTTGCTGGAGGAACTAGAGGAAAGACGGTCCTTACCAAGGCCTATGTCGATGACCTGGCGGTCATAATGGCTGAGGATAGCAGAGCCAGACTGAAAGCACAGGCAGAGAGGTGTGCCAGTCTAGTGCCAGAATGGTGCATGAGGAGGAAGCTGAGCATGGCTGCATCCAAGACCTAGGCCATGCTCGTAAGAGGCTCCACAGACAGGACACACTCTATCATACTACTATAGAAGGACGGATGGTGAGGGGGTGACATACCTCGGAGTGAAGAAGAGGAGAGAATTGGACATCACCTCTCACCTAGAGTACCTGAAGGATAGGGTGACCCTGTCAATAAATGGATTAAGCAGGATTGGGGGTGCATTTTGGATCCTCAGATACCCAGCTACAACGAATATTTACAAGGGAGTGGTCCTGGGTATCCTGAGGTATGCATCCCCAGCGTGGAACCAACACCTCACGCAGCTGCAGAGGAAGAGACTGGCCACAAATCCAGAAACTGGCTCTGCTTAGGGTCACTAAGGCCTATAGAAAGCTGTCGCATTAGGCGGTGCAGGTGCTAGCGAGTTGCACCACAGTTCCTTATCTTTAATGTACCAACAATTAAATCATTCCCAAAAAGCATGTAGAATAAGAATTTTTTTATAAATAGCATAGTTCATTGGTGGCAATGGCATGCGCAAACCCCAGCGCTCTACCCCACTGTCGCCCAAATCCCGTATGACCGAAAGGTCAGGTAGGGGGAGAAAAAAAAAATCTTATGTGGACAACATATGGCTTCCCTGTACGCCTATTAAATTATAAATCGGTGGCTCAAAAAGTGATCCTGAATTTGGTTACTACTTTTTGAAGATTGCAGTATCTCAAAAACGACACTTGGTGTCGAAACATCCATCTATTGATACAAACACACACATACAGACAGGTACCCTAACATACTCTTGTTTCTGGAGGTCTCATTCCGTTATTATATATCATTTTCTTTCAGTGGGTAACTAGTGTCCAAGAGATTTCTTTGTGTTCCGTGACAATATTAGAACTGTCAATATCACTAGATAAAGCATTGAAATCGACAGTTTCAACAATTTTGAGTGAAAGAACCCACTTAAAATTAAAGCATTAGAAATCGACAGTTTCGACATTTTAATTGGAAGAACCCACTTAACTTATTCTTATTCTCCTGCTGCAGAGTTGTTCATCTCACAAATGGGGAGGAAAACCAGTATTTGCCACTGGAAAAAAAAGTGGCAGCACCTTGCCAAAATGGCATCCAAAGATGGTGGACTAACCAATTTGACTTGATTTAATATTTTGATCACTGTCATTCAGTATTTGGCATAATTTCACCATAATTGACTTTGTTTCAAAGGCAACTTTATCTGAGGAACTATTAGACGTACAAATATCAATTATCACTCAAATTAGAGCTAGTTAAATGCACTATTATAAAGTAGTTTATAAAAATTATCTTCGTAGAAAGGACAGCTTCCATATTTACCAAAATAAATTCACAAAATGGTTATCTTTGGTTTTTTGGAAAACAAAAATTTTTTTGAAAGACTACCTCGGAAACTAGTAAAAGCAAAGAGCTCTGTTAGGGCTCAAATATTAGAAAAATCAACTTCCATAAAAAAAAAAAAAAAAAATATTTTTTGCGTGTTTAGCAGTATTCAAGATATTGACCACGGAATGAAAAATAAGTGAAAGTTTTACTGTTTTTCTTGAATAAAATGCTGACATTTTTTAATATAGCGGCTTTGGAATGGAAGACAAGGCTTATTTTCCTTAGAATATCCTACACTTTCGTAATTCACAATCAAACCTTCTACAATGAGAACCCAATTTCAGCCCTGGTTCCAGATCTTTATATATCTATTATATAATTTAGCCTGATAGAAGGGCTATGTCGCTTAATTAGGATGTGGTGAAAGTATGAGCCTGGATTGATTTATTATTATAATTCTTTACGAGAAGGCCTGGCTTTGACGTTCTCAGGCCAGAATAAAGAATGTAAAAAAAAAAACTTGAAAAAATTGACTTTGATGGTGTTTTTTCAAGGTCTAAGCCAATTTTTTTATTTTAATTTCTTATGATTCTCTGCCTATTTAGCTTTCATTAGAATTGGAACCCTTTGGAATTATATTAATGCTGATTGAATGAGGACAATGAGCCCTCAGGTGACTATGAGGCTATGGCTGGTGGAAAAGGATTATATTGCGGTAAAGATTGAAGATAATCGATTGAAATTTTTATGGATAGCACAACCTTCATAATAAGTATGCTTTGCTGATGTTCTGAGTTCCTTGTCAGATTCACTCGGAAATAGAGAAGGCCACTGAATGAAAAAAAACAAATCTAAAATTTCGTCCCAGGTTGCATTCGATTAATAAAAGTGATCTCTCCGCTGACAAAGAAGCTTTAAAAAAATGAAATTGGTCAGGATTAGAGAAAAGAATGCGACCCAAATCAACAAGTTTATTGATTTCTTTGACCAAATATTGATCTTCAAAATATAAATTAGGATAAGCAAATCAAGTTAAATGTTAACGCTGGAGAGAATTAAAGAAAGGAATGTTGAGATATGAAGAATTAGAACAGATAAAATAATAAAATAATCAAAGAAAGAGAAAAGTTTAAGCTGTAGGTGGATTGCTAATTACAATGGCAACATTTAACATCTGGAATTCAAAATTTCAGAATCTAAATAAATGTTGCGATTGATACTGGAGGACTAAAAATATGAATTAAATATGCTAGTATCTGGTCCAAAGAACCAAATGTGACAGTCACAGATGTTTCAAAATTTAGAGATTACTACTCGTGACACCCTTACTTAGCTTTTTAACTATTTGCACATACCATTCTACCAAGTCATTAGACTGAGGATGCCTAGGGCTGATCACATTGCATTTAAAATCCCACTGTTTCGAAAAGCTTAAAAAGGTAAAATTGGCAAGATGAGTTTCTTGATCCGCAATAACTTCACAGGGCCCCCCATGAGTTGAGGAAATTTGTTTAACCCCACTGTTAATAGATAATTTAATTATGAAGTATACCTGAGATTAAATAGACAATGTAAGAATCATTTCAAATAGTGTTTGGGTAAAACAAATATTTTATTAACTTTTATTACAGAGGAAATTTCTATGTGAGAATTATTTCTAGTGCGGTCTTCTAAAAAAATATTTAATACCTGGTATACCCTTAGTGGCGAAATGTATATCAATGGGATGAGACCAATAAGTTATTTCATCATATCCTGGATGATCAACTTGTGTTTGCCCTTCCTTTAATCCCTCCAATAATTGCCATCCAGAACCTAAGTTTCAAAAATTAAATTTTATAAAATAATACCTAAAGTGAAATATAAACATAAATTAATTTATAACGAAGATTTAAAAAGTATGATATCATTTACCGACGTGGATTCCCCATTTACAAAATAAACTCTTCTTACGAAATTTTTTTGCACCAATGATTTGTCCAAAAATGTATAACTCTGCCATCAATTAAGAACATTCAGTTTAAATATACAAATCATGAAGTTTGTTTATTTCCGAGCGCCTAGGTAACGGGTGCCAACTGTAGGGCCATTGGTTTTCTTTGCGTAAAAAATTCAAAAATATATTTAATCTACATGAAAGATTGAAAGATAATTTAAAATTATTTATACAAAAATTTAGGGTTATTTTTTGTTTAATTTTTTTGTTTAACAACAAATCAAAGGACCCGTGAAAATTCAATACACCAATCTTGCTAACCGGCAAGGGAGGTTTTCATATGTGCCGGAGTGTAGTTTAACAATTTTTATTTCTGAAATTCTGAATTTTTTCCTCTAGCAAATAGTACACTAATCTATCTAGTATTTCTCCCCTAAGCTATCGCACAAATTGAATATTCGATTTATATACGTCCATATCATGCTGTGAAATATATCTATTTGTTCTGTTTTCTATTTCGTAATAGACTTTTTTTTTTTTTTACAATTAATGTCACCATGAAATGTCTTCGAGAGGTAGATTTGGTCCTTTGGTGGGAGCCATTGATGAAGGAACAAGTAGTGCAAGATTCCTGGTGAGTGATCTTTCATCAATTTTATATTTGCACTAGGAATGGTGTATGGTCTTATAACTCTATCATTTTTATTCCACGAACCTTGCTTCAGGGATCAACCAATTTAATCTGAAAGAAGTATAAAGGGGGTCACTGACAATCACTCCGCATCTATGGAAACAATCATGAGTGTGAAATCCTATGTGGAGTGGTTGGAGTAGAGGTAAGCAGCTGGATTTCCATTGGCCTTAAAATCCACAGCTTTATAACAAAATCCAATCACTCCAACCAATCGTGAGTGTGGAAAAGGGATGGAGTGGAACAATCAACTGCACTGTTTTTCGTTTGTGCTATACCAATAATAATAAAAAACTGTTTGTGAATAAATGCAGTGTTGTTAAAATGTATTGGTATTGATTGTATAAAATATTGGTATGAATAACTTCTAAATGTTTTTACAAGTAATTTTAATGGTGAGAATATAGTTGACCATTGAGAATGTATGTAGGAGAATCTTGGCTGGGGGTTTGGTCAATAAATAAACACTCAAATAAGAAAAACTTATAATATGTGCTGCACACATATTTTAATAAGTTTTTTCTTATTTGTGCATTTATTTATTGGCCATACCCCCAACCAAGATTCTCCTACATACTAGTAATTATGCTAGAAAATACTTATAAATGTTAATTATAAATATATAAACATTATTTCTGATAGGCATAAAATGTCCACTAATTTTTAATAGTTTTTGGAGAAGGGATCAAGATTAAATTATTTAACATTTTTGCTATTGTAGAACCACCATTAATTGCCATATTATTGCATGTTCACGTGAGCAGAAATCACCACATATCGGTAAAAAATATAACAATGGAGTGAAGTGATTGTCAGTAGGGTCCTTGAAATCGTTTTCACTCCAAGTACTCGAGCTGTTCCAATTCAGTTCTCTATCGTCTGTGTTCTATGCTCTATTTGGAGTGATCGTCAGTGTTCTATGTTCTATTAGGAGTGATCATTAGTGTTCTATGTTCTATTTGGAGTGATCGTCAGTGACTGCCTTAAGATACTGAAATGATCATACTTTAATATTAAGGTGCATTGAAGCATCTATTAAGCTGGTGATTTTGGTTCTAATATTATATTAAAATGGGCTTTGCTTATTACTAAATGAAGTTCAATAGAAGTTTGTGAATATTCTCAGTTTCTGTTAAATTAATTTTAATGGATGAGTCTGAAATCAGGAAAAGTTCTCTTTTTTAAAACAACTGGTTTATTACAATTTTTAATTCTTGATCCTAGATTTATATCTGGCTATAGTTGAAATTTTGAATTTTCTGTTCTATCATTGTTGCTTTGACTCGTGTTAGGAAATCTTCTTGGGGCAATCCCAGCCTCTTAATTTAAAGTGGGTACCTAGTCTTGCAACTCAATCCCTCATTGATAATATGGAAATTCTAACCTCAAGTGAAGATGAGGTGGACCCAAAAATCCCTGAGCAGTGTTTCAAACAGTTTTAAAATATTAGGCAACCAAACTGTCATTTAAAATTTTTAAATTACATCAAATTCGTATTCAGGAACATCAAAAATCTCTGAGCAATTTAGCGGGTTCAAGTGGACCAGTTCTTTAGATTTTTTTGTAGTCATATTGAAACTGTCATGAATTTCAGAAATTCTTTATCAGGAATCCAAAACTACCAGTTACTGATTTGTATGAGAACTGAAAGTATCCTCGACCATCTGGTTAACAATTTATCTTTTTTTCATTAGTGTTCTCTATGATGTTTGATGCCATACTAGACCTTTTACATTGGATTTTCAAAATAGCCGGTTTTATTTGAAAACCTGTCATGCTTTTATTTGAGATCTGGGATATTTTCACCCAAACTTAATTTTGTTGACTAGAGGTGTCAAATTTGACAAAGAATGACCCACATATATTTTTGTATATATCTGAAAAATGTTACTTTGAGTTGTTCACTCTGAAAAGCTAATTTTTAGTCATATTTTCCCCAAAAATAGTATACTTTTGTAGTGTATCGAAGTTCATTGAAGGAGAGGAGGTGGGTTTGCATTTTAAATCCTTTTCATAACCTCTAGAACATGGCTTTGGTGGAGAGGGTTTGTCTAGAACGGGGATGTGTAATATATTTATATTCATTCTCTGCTACATTTGGCCACTTCCAGTATCCCTCTTTGGATCAAATGAGCTGAAATTTGAAATAAACGAGTATGTATTGTTGTTTTCTAGGCAGAACAATACCATAGAAGTGGGGATAAATTTCAGTATGTCCAACTGTTGTTCTTAGTTTTTCTTAAAAAGTTTTGCGCACCTCTGCAGCTCTTCTAAATTGAATTAGAGGGTTGAAAATTTGATGTGAATTGAGTTGAGCTAAGTGCCTGTTAGAGGTCTCAACTTTTTTCTCCCACCCCTGTCATTTTAAAGTTGTCAATTTTGTATTTTAGTGAAAATATGTCCTTAATGGCAGAACTCTGTTGTTCACACTTTTTTTTTTATGTAGCTTAATATATTATTTCATCAATTTTGTGCCTTAGATTGATTTAATCCTCATATACTCGTATTTGGATATTGAAACATATTGTGCCCCTCTCTCCCACTCTTACCGTGTTATTTTCCAGCATATGTTTTCTGGGCAGTCATCTGACAGTCTCATAATCATTGGTGTTAATAGGTTTTGGCATAATCTTAGATGTAGTTAATAGGATTGTTAATGAATAGGTTGATTATCTGGTTGTGAATAGCTTAGAGCTACAACCTAACTTGCCATTATTTAGATTCTTTGTGATCCAATTGAATATTTTTATCCGACTACAGTGAAGCCACAAGGAGGTTAATGTGTTTAGCTTGACCATTAGTGGGTATGTAACTATTTTCAGAGCTAACAGCTTAACCGATTTTCAAGTTTAATGGCTCAAATTATTTGTTGTCATCCCGTGAATGTTTTGAAACATTTTGAGCTCAAAATACAAAAAAATGTTTTATAAAATGTGTTAAATCTGTCTGTTTGAGGATATATAACGATTTTTTGGGAGAATGGCTCAACTGATTTTCAAGTTTGATGGGTCAAATTACTCAGTGAATTCCCTTGAATGTTTTGAAACACTGTAAGCTCAAAATACTTAAAAACTATTTCATTATATTTTAAGTATTTTTGGCTTTTTATTGATGTTTCTTATTATATTATTTCTAAGTTCATGATCATATAGTAGTAAATTATGAATAGTCAATAATTGAAAAACTAAAAGTGTCAAAATAAAAATTTAATTTAGCATCAAATAAAAACTACGACTATGGAAATAATTTTTATATCTTACAACCGTATTTGTCCTAAGGGATGGAATGTACTTGCATATTTACTTACCTTGGTGTAGTAGTCGGCTGCCTTCCACTATACATTATGGCCCCTTGCAAGTGCATTCTGTCCCATTCATCTGTACATGCATACAAAAAGTATATTAATGTATTGAGTAAAGATGGGCTCTCATTTTCGTTTGGATGTAGAAAGCACCCAACTGTAACACCAAGTTTCAATATTCATGGGTATCAACTTCACTAACAACCCACCAATGCACTTTAGTAGATATGCAAGGAAATTCTGTCCTTTAGGACGAATAGGATTGTAAGGTATAAAAATTATTTCTGTAGTGTTGGTTTTTATTAAATTAAATTTTATTCTTATTACCTTTTATTGATATAATTATGTTCAAATTATTGATTAAACCAAAACCTATTTCTTACTTAATGTGGGATTATCTATTCTTATCTCACCCATTGTTTGTTTATCATTTTTTTATGCCAAGCATTAGAATAAAAAATGCTACAAATTATTTCACAATGGTTTATTATTTCCAAATAGTTATATTTCAAAAATATCTGGTGTGTCCATTCACACATCTTTCCTTATCACATTGGTTTAGAGCCCAGATGATTAGATTATCTTTCAAATGAGCATCTGTAATGTTCCGGGAGATGCAACATTTTCGAGTTATCAAAAACTAAACAAAGGCGAACCGGTATTCTGCACCGGAGAATACTTTATAAAACATATCTACCAAGTTCAGCCAAGAAATTAACAATAGGATAATGGCAGGTAATAGAGACTACTTCACAAACCTGAAACCTCAAGTCTCAACTATTGTCTAAAGCAACCAAATTAAAATTATATAAATCTCTTATAAAACTAGTTGTCACGTATGAAGCGAAAACTTGTTGTTTGTCCCAAGTTGATTGCCATTAACTTAGAGTGTTTGAAAGAAACTATCAAAGCAAGTAGGCTAAGATGTGCAGGACATGTAATCACAATAGAGGTTGAAATGGTACAGAAGAAAATGTTGGAGGTGTACTTCAGGGAAAACAAAAAGAGGAAGATCAAGAAGCAGATAGTAGTAGAGTATGGATCTAAGGAAGGATGAAGTGGAGAGAGATCTGAGGAAGCTGGGATTTCACAATTGATAACTCAGGAGGCCAAGGGTGATGCTGAACTATAGCGCTGGAGAGTTAGTCTGCAAAGTTCAATAAGCTTTATCTCACCTAATACTGGTCCGATTTCGATGATCATTATTTTTGAGAATTTTATCATCTTTCGATTGACCAAAACAAAAACCAAAATATTCGATATTTGGATTCTATGTGTCTTGAAACGTAAAACCTCAAATTTTGAGAGGGGTTTAAAAAAATTTTTTTTCGTGATTACAAAGGTTCATTTTTGCAAATAAGCATTTATGTAGAATTATTATTTATTTTTTTAGGCCTTTGTATACTGATTCTAAAACACTACATTTTCCCTCTATCTTTACAAATAGCCGAATTACAGGTGTATAAAATCTCTAATCGACCACCATTTTGATATCCAACGAAAATTTGGATATTAATGTTGAATTCCGAGGATCATCCTGGGGCGACCTGTGACTTTGGGCCCAAATCTCAAGAAGTATTGGAGAAAAGCAACGAATGGACCGATTTTTGGGTTCCATGTATCTTGTAATTCAAAACCTCAAATTTTGAGGGGGGTTAAAAAAAATTGCTTGGCTGATTACAAAGGTTCATTATTGGAAATAATAAAACAAAATTATGTTCTGTTGTACCTTGAATTTTAATAATTAATTATATTGTTCTGTTTGTTTAGGTGTTTGCTGCTGACACTGCCGAGGTTTTGACTTTTCATCAAATAGATATCAATCAAATATGTCCACAAGAAGGTTGGGTTGAGCAAGACCCTCTTGAAATCTTGCATTCCACCATCGAGTGTATCAATGTTACTGTTGATAATCTAAGAAAACTAGATATCAATCCTAATGATATTGTTGCAACAGGCATCACTAATCAAAGAGAAACAACTGTAGTTTGGGATCCTGTGACAGGAGAACCGTTATATAATGCTATTGGTTAGATTATTTACTTGGTTTTATATGAACACAAATTTAGTTAACAAAAATATCTATTTGAATGATTACTTGAAATTATATTTGCAAGTGCAGTGAAACTCGCTAGTGAATAGCTGTAGGAACTATTCATTGTCTATTTCAGAGAGGTTTCTATTCAATAAACTTGAATGCCTATCTTGTTTCTAATAATACTATTAGATATTTACTGGTGCCTTGAGATGCCAAAGCTTCTTCTGAAGAAACCCATCTCTAGACACAGTTATTTCTGGACCTCCTACTGTTTCATTGTCCAATTTTTTGTTCACTACAGGACTGTTCCCAATAAAGAGGAATGAAAAATTCTTTTTTTTTTTTTTTTTATTCAAATGAAATTTTTTTATTCCATAGGATCGAGTTTAGGATCCCGATAAGCTTTCTTTCTCGAGATATTTTCTCTGAAATATCTTTATCGCAGGCTTCTTTTTCATTGATCCGCACTCCTATATACTTAGTGCATGATCTGAAAATTGAATTCCGAAATGAAACCGAGATAAAATTTTTATTTCTTGAGTTTATTGATTCAAAGTCAAAAAGATTTTTTGTTCAATCGATAAAAAATCTTGTTGGTATTCCGAGAAATGTATTGTAGCTAAATGAAGTTAATTTGAATAAAAATAATATTGTTAAAGCTTGTTTTTCTTTTATTTGCCTCATACCCTATGAAGTGACATTTCATATGTTCCAAACCCAATAACTCATGCATATATAATTTTCATAATACATTCTGCTATTATAACTATTTATTTTTTGTTTGATGTGTTAATGAATTATTTCCATGTTGATGTATATTGAACTTATTTTTTTCCAATGAAGAGGTTTAACAAAAAAAAAAAATAGATGAGAGAGTTAAGCTCCTTGTCCATTGAGCTACCTACTACTCCTATAACAGGTTGTCCAGCAGTCTTGAATTTCTTGAAGATCCGGACTTCTGCTAGAATTTTTCGTATTGGGAAAAAGTTGGGAATTCTGCTTGAAAAACAAACAGGCATTGGGAATTTTTAGTTTTTAGTCTAATAATTCCATATTTCCATCAGTGCTAAACAACAAGTTTACATAATATTGAGAAGGTTGATGTAGTTGTTTCCCTTACGATCTCTAATTCTATGAGAACTAGCTAGAAAAAGCTAGAACTAAGCTAGAAAAAACCTCATTGCACTAACTTTGTTCATCAGTCCCTCTCTTTCAAGCACATACTCGTTCCTATGTTGTGTCTCACCTTACTGAGTCGCTCTACTTTGCACTAAGTGAACTACAGACGTTATGAAACAATTTATTTGGGATGAATAAAATAATTTATTAGCTCCAGAAAGCTCTGAGTTTCAATTTCAACCGATTTACACTCATCTTCTTATAATATGTTCGCCGGTTCGTGCCTTGTCCTTGAGGCTGAGGGTGTAATGACAAGGATAAAAAAGAGGGTTCCCAGGATTCATTTTATTCCTATAATTATGATTATTTTGTTATTCATATATCATTTTTTTTTGTTTTGTAAAATAATTTTATGAATAAAATGGTGGTGGAATTTATCCCAATACGTGAATTTTATTATTTACATTTGAAATATTTTGTACTGTATTTTCTAGTTGTTTTTATTTTGGGCAATGTGTTGAGCCCTCACTTAAGAAGTTAAGTAACAATATTTCATTTTCAAACAGGATTACAACCTTTATTCATTCTCAAGTTTGCAATGTACATATTATCATAAGCCGGCCCAATACATTTTAGGGGTTCCAATTTGGTTTTAAGTTCCGATCCGATAAATTGAAGAAAAGTGCTTTGAATTTTATATTTTGAAACCTTGAAATCCTTGAATAATGCTTAATTTTTTTCAAAGTAAATTCAATTATCTAAGTTGATCACCCTGTAAAAAATAGCAATGTACAAATCGTGCACACAAAATACAAGCCTGTACAAAATAAAACCAATGCACAAAAAATTTGTTGTTTTTTTTCAAACAATATGGATTTAAATGGATTGGAAATTCTTATAAACTAATTTACATTCTCTTGAATAAAAAGGAGATGATGGAAAAGAAGTTAATTGAATGTCTTCAAATAGGTAGCATGAGTTAGGATGTTGAGAGGGAGAGATTTCCATAGGATGAGGAGGAAATTAGTAAGAATTTATTATTTGATCTATTGGGAAGAGGAATAGATGTCATGAGGTCGGTATCCAGTGAAGATTTTGTGTAAACAAACAACTCAGTATTTTGTTCAAAATAACTTCCTTTAGCTTCAATATTTTTCTCCTAACATTTAACAAGGAAAATGGAGGCAACCTGTAAATAGCTGATATTGTGATGGCCCCAACTCTGAGATGAGCAATTATGTAATTGGGCATTGTCCAATTACTTTGGAAATCATGGAGTGCAGTTTCGAGCTAAGAGAAAAAAATATTTCTTTAAATACTACCGATAAAATATCCCAAATATATTATTTCATATAAGATTTATATAAAAATTATTAATCTAAAAAAAAATCATTATTCTATTTCAGTTTGGCTGGATGTCCGAACTAAAGAAACTGTTAATAAATTGGTTGAACAATCTCGGGAGAAGAATGCTGAATGCATCAAGCATCTATGCGGGCTTCCAATAAGTACTTATTTTAGTGGTACTAAACTTCGTTGGCTTATTGATAATGTTCCAAGAGTGGCTGACGCTGTTAATAGAAAAAGGTGCCTGTTTGGAACTGTGGATTCTTGGCTTATATGGGTATCAGGCTTCTTGATTGTTCATTTTAATATGCCAAATGCATTCTTTATTTATTATATTTGTTTTTATAGAACTTAACTGGTGGGCCAAATGGTGGATTACATATTACGGATGTCACTAATGCATCAAGAACAATGCTTATGAATATTAAAACACTCCAATGGGATGCTTCTCTTTGCAAGTAATTCAATAAAAGATTTGTTTTATTTTCTTAGTATCTTTAAGAGTATATTTAATATTTTTAAGTTTAATTCCAGTATCTAACTAGGCATTGTTTCATTCCAAATACATGTTTATTTTTATAGGTATTAAGGAATTTTTGAAAGTTTTTTATTCATGCATATCAACAAAGGTTTTTCATCACCAAAAATTTTCAAATTGCAGTAATTTGGAGACCTTATCCTAGTTAGAATAATGCAGTTTGCCTTTTATTAATCAAATTATTTATTTATTTATTGTTTTTAATATGAATTAAAATTTCCTATGAACCTTATCATTTTTCTATAATCATAGATATATTATCAGCCAGGGCTCAATCAACGTAAATAAATAAAACATAAATTCCATCATGTTATTTTCTTTATTTTTTATGCTGTTTTCTGTGTCACCTGGTCTGTATTTAAAACTTCTCTTCTCTTTATTATTTATTTCAAATCTTGAATTAGATGAAAATGCATAGAATAATTTATTCTGAAGGAATTGGTCATTCTTCAAACGCCATTTCCATCAGTTCCTGAATGTTTCGTATTGTTTAGCTTGGTAGAATTTGTCCACACATGCTAAATAGAATTCCTATCTGTGTTGTATGAAAGCTTTTTTATTTTCTGATTATCAGTTGTTTTATATTAAAAATGTACCTAGAAAGGCCAATCTTCACTACTTGTGCTCTTGTACAGACTTACAATGCTTATGATATGATAAGTTACAGTAGTTGCTTACTAGTCTTGGGGCATCATATCGACCACATTATTCATAAGCATGAGTCACGTGGTTATATCTATATTAACCTAGCTCGATTAAATAATAGTGGGGTAGGTATTATCTCCTAACAAATGTTACACTGTCTTTTTAAGAGCTAAAGTTAAGATTCTAGTATCTGATTAGCCACTTGTTTTTGCTTCCATAAATCTTTGAATGTGTGAAACAGTTCTGAAGATATCGATAAAACATGTCTAAACAGCCAGTTTGTCATTTGTGTTCTGTATGATGAATATCTGGTCTTCTTTTGTACATTGTTAATATGGAATTTTGCAAAGCAGCAATATAGAATCCCTTATATTGTAACACAAGATTAATAGCCTCCTAATTATTTTAAACTGAAGTTGGGTTAGCACTGAACTAAACTGAATTAAAATAGCTTGAGTTTGTTTATATTAAGATTAAACCTAGTCATATTCTGATCCAGAGCTACAAGAAGTATACCTAAATCCAAAATTGGAATACTATAGTGCAGTATGCCCATCTCTTTAATATTAAAATGGTAACCAGAAGGTAGGAAGAACATACTTTTTTTTTTCCTATGGATGAACTATGTTTGGAAGAGAACCAAAGGGATATATAGGAGTTGTTGATATAAGCCAGAGGTCTCCAAACTTTTTAGCCTAAGGCCACACTGGCTCCTCCAGGAAATACCAAGGGCCAAGACCTAGCCAGCTCATCATACCAACGTATTCATGTCGTTCATTACAGTTAAAGTGTTCAGTTTCATTATGTTGTTATTATGTATCAGCTATTGTGTTTATTAATTGGTTGCTTAATAAAAGAACTTTTACCCGACTAGGGTGAAGTCATAAGGAGGATAATGTGTTTAGCTTGACTGTAAGTAGGTATGCAACGATTTTTAAAATTTAATGGCTCAAATGATTCTCTGTGATCCTGTGAATGTTTTAAAACATTTTGAGCTCAAAATACTAAAGAAATGTATTAAATGGATCTAATCTGTCAATTTGAGGGTATCTTAACGATTTTTTGAGTGAATCGCACGACCGATTTTAAGATTCGATGGCTCAAATTGCTCAATGAATTCCCGTGAATGTTCTGAGCCATTTCGAGCTCAAAATACTGAAAAAATATTTCATAATATTTTCAGCTTTTTGTTCATTTTTCTTATTATATCATTTGTGATAATATGATCATATGGTAATAAATTATAAATAGCCAATATTTGAAAAATTAAAAACATTAAAATAAAACTTAATTTAATAAAAAATAAAAACCTCAATTACAGAAATAACTTTTATATCTTATAACCCTATTCGTCCTAAGGGACGGAATGTACTTCCATATCTACTTAAGCATTTATTGTAGTAGTTAGGTGCCTTCCATTATACGTTATAGCTTTTAGAAAGTATACTCTGTCTCATACATCTGTGCATGTCAAAATACAGAAAACTCCTTACATCTACGCATGTAAACATACAGAAAATAAATTAATGTATTAATTAATTTTCATTTTCTTTTGGGTGTGGAAGGCACCCAATTACGACACCAAGTTTCAATATGTTTCAATTCATGGTCGTCAACTTCACTTACAGCCCACCAATGCACTTAAGTAGATATGTAAGTACATTTCGTCCCTTAGGACGAATAGGGTTTTAAGATATAAAAGTTATTTCCATATCAGGGGTTTTTATTTTTTATTAAATTAAATTTTATTTATTATATAATTTCATTGTAAATTTTATAGTGTAATGGGCCAGATTGGTTGTGCTCACAGGCCGTAGTTGGGCCACAGGCAGTTGTTTGGAGACCCCTAATATAAGAAAATGTTAAGAATAAAAATCTTAGATAATTATGTATCTATCCTTGAAACTTGTGTATTTCTGGTAGGATCGTTAGCATTAAAAAAAAAACTATTTGAATTGGTTTACTGTCAATAAAATGTTTGTTGTCACATATGTATGTCTCAATGGAACATTAGGGATTGTAGTGTGAGGTAATGATTAATAATAAAAATAAATTATATTACTGAGATGTGGTTACTCTAAAAGAATTTGCCCACTAGTTCTTGTCTTGATCTAGTACTGACATATTAAGTTGTTATTAGCTATTTGGTTAATTTGTAAAATTATTATTTCAAATATGTTACTTAAATTTGAAATACAATATTGTTAATACCGATAGGCTTATGTTATTGACTCTTCTTATGCATTCACCCTAAGTAAATGTATTATACAATCATAAAAATACGTATTGATAGTTTATGTTTTATTAGTAACTAGTTAATACCAGGATACTGAAGAAAACTGTTATTCATTAGCACTCTGGTGTTAATCTGTTGGTTTCATTGATACAATTTTTTTTTTTTTAAACTTTACTTAATTTATTCTCATACATAAGAATTGAATATGATTTTTATCTGTATCTTTTTGTATATCTTTCTGTTATTAAGTTTTATTTAATTTAATAAAGATTTAAATCATTTATAAGCATTAAATTATTTTTGAATTATTTAAATTTAACATTTCTAATAATTATTCTTTTATTAAAACATATTTTAATTGTTCTTAAAGCTGAACTGGAGTAAAATGTTCCTAAAAATTTCTTTTGATAGATTATGGTTGACTTTATTTGTATAACCAAGATAATTATTTATTTGGAGATCTGTCAAGGTGAATTATAATAAAATAAATCAAAAATTGGCTTGATTTTTATTACATTAGTTAACATTTTAGTTAAACCCTGTAGGTAAGCTTTAGGACTAGAACGAAGAATATGAAATCAAAATTATAACGATAATGACAATAGACTTGATATTGTGTTGATTAATGTAAATATGATATAATAGATATTGCTGTGCCAAATGTTGGCAAGACTAGTTATTATGATATGTTATAACTTCTTAAGATGCAGATTGTGCTATTTTTTTTTTCAGTGAGATTTTTTCTCATATTCTCATTCTGTTTTCAATATTTAATAGAACTCCAAAATAACTGTGCATTTTTATCATGAAAAAAATTCTTGTTCTAACTTATTAAATTTTTTCTTAGGACCTCTTTTGAAACAGTTCAGGTAAGAATATTTATGTTAGATCTTTTATTATAAGTTTTCACGAGAATTTTTAGGTCAGAACTTTTATAGTAAGAGTTCTCGAAAGAACTTAATCACAAGAATTTTTATGATAAGAGCTTTTCCAAGAACTTTTATGATAAAAGCTTTTCCAAGTACTTTTATGATAAAAGCTTTTCCAAGAACTTTGTGGCCAGTACTTTCATATAAAAGTTCTCGATAGAACTTTTTAGTTACATCATTATAAAAGTCCTCATTATTAAAGTTTCTACTTAAAAGTGAATTCTAAATGACTATAGGTATGGTTTGCATTGGCACAGGAAAATATTCTGTTCTTAAATTAAATTAATTTTCTGTTCAATGTTAACAAAAATAATTATGAATTTGTTTGTTAATCATTAAAATTAAATCTTTATTTAGACTATTTTTGCTTTTGGTATTATTAATATTATTATTTCTGTTGCTTTAGTTTCATATCTTTGTTGTAGCTCTGAAGATGGCCTATATGTTGGCTAGTGTTAGTAAGAAACAACTTTTTATTTATTGTTTTTATAATAATTCACCTTGACTATTCCCCAACTAAATAATTGTGAATTTTTGTATAATTTTTATGTTTTTATGGCATTGATTTCTCTATTTACAAATGCAATTATTTTAGAATTTTCAGCCAACTTTTTGAATAGCTATTGTACTTTTCTTTACCTGCGTACTTTTAAATTATTGCAGATTTTTTTCAATTCCAATGTGCGTCCTGCCAAAAATTAAAAGTTGCTCTGAGATATACGGGTATCTAACACAATCTTCTTTAAATGGTGTTCCCATTTCAGGGGTAAGTTGAAAGTTTTTAAAATATTAGTCTTTCATATTAAGGTGTTTGTAGCTGGGATTATAATTTAAGGGATTAAATTAATTATTATTATTTAACCTAAAAATTCCCATAAATTGATCCTATAAATACCAGGAACTTATATTTTAATTATTATATATATATATATATATATATATATATATATATATATATATATATATATATATATATATATTCATTTGAAACTTAGTTCAATTGTTTAGTTTTTATTGATCTTAATAGTATTTATAATTATATACTAGATTCATAATGGCTTACAAAGCTATTTTTACTCTTTAGCTAAATAGTTGAGCTTAGGTGTGATATGAGATTTCCACCCAAGATTCATGCATGAATTTACCTTGATAAAGAATCTTAAAATTGTAATAAAATCAGCTTGTCCAGCAGCCTTTAATTCCTTGATGGAGACAGGGAATTTTTTGCATCGGGAAAAAATCAGGAATTATTCTTGAAAAATAGCCAGCTAGGCATCGGGAATTTTTAGTTTTTAGTAGGAATCGACTGATATAGAAATTTTAACCGATATCTGTATTTCAAAGACCGGTATATCGGTCTATCGGCTGTTCATTTATTTCCATCATGGCTCGTCCTGTCTCGCTTGGAAAATTCTTCATTCATCGCCATTGTGTATAATAATAAGCACTTATAGTTGTGGGTGAGACGATTTTTCAGATGACGGATCCGGAAAACATCCAGGGTGATGCTGAGCCCCCAGACGCGGAAGAAGTGGAATGTGCCCTATTAAAGCTGAAGAACAATAAGGCACCAGGCCTGGATGGGATTCAGCCTGAGATCTTGAAGTACGGCGGAGAGGCTTTGAGGAAGATGCTGCATGACAATCTGGGAAACGGAAAAATGCCAGAAGAATAGACCAAGGCCATGACATGCCCATTACACAAGAAAGGAGATCAACTGGAGTGTGCGAACTACAGAGAAATTACCCTTCTGTCTTGCGCCTACAAAGTGCTCTCAAATGTATTGTTTGCAAGACTTGCTACATACGCAGAAAGAGAGCTAGGACCATATCAGGCAGGATTTAGAAAAGGCAGGTCAACGACCGATCACCTGTTTACAATTAGGATGACCCTGGAAAGGTGCATGGAGCACAAAATCATCACGTATCACCTCTTCGTTTACTTTTTTGTTTACTGCAAGTCAGCATACAACAGCCTGGAGAGACCAGCACTGTATCAAGTTCTGGAACAGCTGGACATTCCCAAGAAGCTAATTCGCCTAGTGAAAATGACTATGAGGGGCTCTAAATACGCGTTGAGAGTTGGCATAGACCTCTCCAAGGAATTAGAGGTCAACAGTGGTGTGAGCAAAGGTGATGTCCTGGCATGCCTCCTCTGAAGACGCATTCCAATTGAAATCTGGCAGGAGAGAAAACTGTGAGGAGCTCAGGTATACAAACCAAGTACACCATGCTTGAAAGGCTCGTCCAACTCTTTGGATGTGCAGACGTTATCAAAATCGCAGCAAGATCCAAGAGGGCTCTGAAGGAAGCATTCCTTGCTCTGGAAGCTGCTGCGATGAAGCCAGGACTAAGTGTCAACAAAGATAAGACCAAGTATATGAGAATAGGGAGATGAAATGCGGAATGTCACCTGGAAATTGGCCCCTACAAGTTTGAGTGTGTGAATAGCTTTGTATACCTGGGTTCCGAGCTCAACACCCAGAACGATGTCTCCAAAGAAATCCAGAGGAGGATCACCGCAGCTAGCAGGCTATTTCGGCCTGGCTAAGCACTTTAGGAGCCGCTTCTTGTCCCATCAAGACGAAGGTGAACCTATATAAAATCCTGGTGCGCCCGATGCTAACCTATGGCTGGGAAGCATGGACAATAACAAAGGCTGGTGAAGAAAGAATTGCTGCATTCGAGAGAAATGTGCTCCACAGAATATATTGACCTATTAAAAAAGGAGAGTACTGGAGGCGCCGTAAAAGCCAGGAATTGTCGTTCCTGTACAACAACGCAAATGTCGTGAAACGTATAAAAATTGTCCGACTTTGATGGGTTTGACTGGACAGGATAACCGTGAACTCAAGGACACTGCTCAATATCTCACACTGGAAGACCTCAGGACCGTGCCAACTGGCCGAGGCTATTGGAGGAGGCCCAGACCCAGCAATGGGTTGTCGCGTCATAGAAGAAGAAGGGAATTGTTGTGGAGTGTAGGGGGCAACACTGAGGGAAAGGCAACACTGGAAGCTGGGGAAGGTTACAGATGTTATGGGTAAGTTTTAATAGATACATGTGGTAACCATAAAGGTGTGATTAAAAATAAATATACAAATTTTATGTTCAAAGTATTAATTATTATTATGAACACAAGATGGTGGCAGCGGTGATTATCGAGTGAAGTTAACTAAGTTAAAGAATGGAAAAATTTGTGGCCTACAACATACCGTCACCAGAGGGCTTCAACTTCTCGGCTCCGCAAGAGTGGTCCAGATGGAAAAGAAGGTTTCAGAGATTCAGATTGGCACCGCAGCTATACAAATGTCCTGAAGAGGAACAGGTAAATATCCTTATTTACTTAATGGAAGATAAGGCAGATGATATAATGCTCTAGCTCAAACTGACTGAGGCTGAAAGCTCCGATTACAGCATTGTCTTAAAGTGATTTGATAGTTATTTCTCTCCTAAAACTAACATTATCTTCGAGAAGGCTAAATTTAATAGTAGGGTGCAACTAGTTGGGGAACTCGTAGCTGATTTTATTACAGAGTTGCATAGTTTAGCAGAAACATGTGCCTACCAAAATTTAAAGGAGGAACTCATTCGGGACAGAATAGTGGTAGGAGTTTAAAAAAAAATTGAGTGAAAAGATGCAGATGGACCAAAACCTTACGTTGGGGTCTGCTGTGAGACTCTAAACAATCCGAGGGGGTTAAAAAACAACTTTAGTCTTTTGGCAAGCCTGACTCATCTATTGACCTAGTAAGGGGATCCAAAACACCTATTAAAAACATGTTTCACTTTGTGGCTTTTCCCCTCATGATCATTCTAAATGTCCAGCAAAAAATTTTGAATGCCATTATTGTAAAAAAAATAGGTCACTTTATGAAAGCATGCTGGGAAGGAAAACCCGGCAACCCCCCTAAATAGAAAAGAACGGGGTCCTAAAAAGGTGTAGAAGATGAATGAGGTCAAGGAGGCAGAACAACGAAACATAGAATATGACTCCTCAACCTCAGGATCCATTTGTATTATTCAGTAAAAGGGTTCAGATCACAACAGACTGGACGGTCCACCTGATGGTGGGCAAGCGGCGTGTCCTATTCAAAATTGACACAGTGAGTGATGTATCCGCTATTCCAGTCAAGTACCTTCACCAAACTCAGGGCCTTAGAACCCCTAATAAAATATTGTCAGCTGCCAATGGGGTGAGACTTAAATGTGTGGGCATTATAACTGAAAAGATTTCATATTTGTCAAAAACCATTTATAATGATATGCATTCTATAGAAAACTATAAAGACCACTGCTAGATAAAGACGTAGTTGTAAAATTACATTTACTTGCCCATGTAAACGAGATAAATAACATTTAGGGTATTGACCCCAATATTAAGAAAAATCATCCAAAGGTTTTGGTAAGATCCCAGGCGCTTACAAAACAGTTCTTAAAGAGAATAGTTCTCCTTTTGCCATTACATCACCCAAATGTATACCGATCCCGCTTAGGAGAGTGATTAATACCAAAAAAGACGATATGGAACAAAAAGGAATTATTGAGAAGGCCACTGAACCTACCAGCTGGTGGTTGTCCCAAAAAAGATAAAAAACGCCACTTACGATGTCAGACTTTGTGTTGACCTTAGACACTTGAACAAAAGTATGAAAAGAGAGTTTTACCCCGTACCTGATGTGACATACTCTCCTAGCTTGGTAGGAAAAGCGAGGTATTTTTCTAAGTTGGATGCGGAAGCAGGGTTCCACCAAATAGAACTCCATGAAGATTCACGCAACTTGACAACATTTATAACTCCGTGGGAGCGATTTCGCTTTGCTAGAGTTCCTTTTGGAGTGACTTCTGCATCAGAACACTACAGAGGAGAATGCTGGAAATCCTGGAAGGTTGTGAGGGAGTTATATGCCTCATTGACGACTTACTAATTTTTGGAGACTTTGAAAGAACATGATGAGAGACTCGAAAGAGTGTTAACAAGATTAGAAAAAATTGGGATGACTCTCAATAAAAAAATGACTCCAATTCGAAAAAATGTATATAGATAGAATTCTTGGGGCATCTATTGCATAAAGATTACATCCATATACACCCAGAGAAAGTAAGCGCAGTGAAAAATCTAGACCCTCCAAGAAATATTAAAAAGATTCAATCGCTACTAGGGATGTCAAATTTTCTAGCCAAGGCCATCCCTAAACAAACTGAATTAGTTGTACCTATCAGCGAGTTGCTTAAGCAGGGTAAGAAATTTGTGTGGGACTAGCCTCAGACTTGATCCAAAAAAGACTTGACTTCTGCTCCAACATTAGCAGTATTTAAACACAATAGTGACTGTTGACGCATCTGAGTTTTGTATTGGAGGTGTCCTACTTAAAGAAGAGGAAAAGATTATGAGACTCGTAGCTTAAATATTGCGGGCATTCGTCCCTTGCAGAGCAATGATATTCACAATTTGAAAAGGAGGTCTTAGCTGCTGTATGGTATTGCCATCGCCTTCAAGATTACATCATTGGGCCGGAATTTACAACCAAATTATCTGGGAACAGCAAGAAGATCCTGAGTGTAATGCCGTAAAGAAATTTTTAGTAGAAAGGTGGCCTCAGCGGAGCTCACTGTCAGATAAGCTTATACCATACTTTGAAAAGAGACTACTATTTTCAGTGCATGAAAACATTCACTTGATGAGTAATTGAATCATTATAGGACTAGAATCATTCTAATCAGGGTTCTAGAAGCCTTAGACAAAGGGCACCTTGATATATCCAAGTGTTGTGCCAGGGCAAGCGCAAATATCCCAAGAAATCAAACACCTTGTGGAAAGTTGTTTTCATTGCGCAACAAGCCGAACTTATCACAGAGAAACTCTTATACAGATGAACTTTCCAAACAACCCCTGGGAGGCAGCTGCGGTGGACCTCTTTAAAGCTTGGGGGAAGTGTTTTTTAGTAATAATATACCGCCATTCTCGATATCCAGAGGTGGCAGAAATGCCCAATTTGTCAATGGAGTAAGTGGTAGAGAACATATCAGCCAAGATGGCTCGCCATGGTATTCCCAAACAAATGATGAGTGATTGCGGTTCACAGTTTCAGCCATTTTGGCATTCGAAAAATGAGAAATTTCAGAAAAGATATTGGTTTCAACTGGTTACTAGCACCCCAAAATACTCCCTATCCAATGGCTTGGCTGAGGCCGGAATGAAAATAGTTAAAAATATTATCAAAACAGAGGATGACTACCACTTAGGCCTTCTGGCATATAGGAATGCCCCACTGGAAAACGGATAAACACCTGCTCAATGATTCATGGGCAGGCGATTTAGAGACACAGTCTCCCATCATTGACAACAAGCACAAGCTTGCTGTACCTTCAGGAGAAGAAATAAAAAAAAGGGAGAGCTGAGGATAGAAAGAAATTATAACAAATCTCATCAAGTGCGTCCCCTACCTCCCTTGACCCCTATGGGTAAAAGACCTGAACATAATTGGCAAAGTGAAACTCAGCTCATCCAACCAACTGTTGAGACAAATGGTAGCACAATTCGAAGAAACAGAATTAGCCTTGTTCCTTTTAGTCCAGCCAAGTCGCCTTTTAACATCAACATAATAGCAAGAGGGAAATACAGGAGCAAAGAAATTCCCTTTCAGACAGGGCTAAGGACCTACCACTCTCACCAAGTATAGCCCAGGACCTTGACAAGCAGGACACAGGACCTGGCAATGTCACGGCATAAAACCCAAGATCAGGCGACTGAAAACTGGTCTCAAGATCAAACTAATTTGAAGGATTCGGATCACATCACCTTGAGGAAAGACTCATCCAATCTTTAGCTGAGGCACTCTACTAGGGTTATCAAACCCCGCAAGATTTTGGACTTGTAAGGGGGAAGATGTTGTGTAGTGTAGGGGGCAACACTGGAAGCTAGGGGAAGTAGCAGATGCTAAGGGTAAGTTTTACATGTGGTAACTATAAAGTTGTGATTAAAAATAAATATACAAATTTTATGTTCAAAATTTTAATTATTATTTTAAATACAATTATCAATTATGAAATAAATGAAAAAAATATCAGAAGAATATGCCAAAATTATTTCAAAATTCATTATTGAACTTTAAATAAAATAAAAAATTAAATATTTATGAATTAATTCAAGTCCATTTAAATTAATTTGAATTGTTAAGAGAAATTGATGCTGGATAATTTATTCACTAGTTCCCAACTTTCCTCCAACTTGATCCTAATCGGACGAACCGTCAAGGAAAATTCGTTTGCGCATGCGTAAGTGAAAGCATTCGATAAAATTTATACTAAACCATTTTTACACTAATCCTCAATTTTCCTTCAACTTTCGACCAAATCGGACGGTTCGTTTTTGAAATATATATGTGTCAAGGAAAATACTTTTGCGAATGCGTAAGCGAAAGTGTTTGATACAATTTAATAAAATTTATACTAAACCATTTTTATACTAATCTTCAACTTTCTTCTAATTTTCGACCAAATCGGACAATCCGTTTTCGAAATATGTATTTGTCAAGGAAAATACATTTGCAGGTGTGCGAGTGAAAGTAGTGAATGGAGTCTAATAAAATTAATATGGAATCAGGTACCAACCCGCACAATCCGTGGAAATTTCATCAAAATCATATTAATGATAGTAGGTGTTATTTTGGTCATGAATGTTACTATATATCAGTGCTGCCAGATTAGTTGTTTCTCCCTAGATTTAGGGATAAACTCTCATCTTCCGAGTTTTTTCACTCTCTGTGGTTTTTATTTAAAGTTAGAAAATTTCTAGTTTTTTTTTTGTTTTTTTTTCTCGTGAAAAAGTTTTAGGGGGATTTTTAGGGTTCTTTTTTTCAATCTTTTGTTAAATGTCTACCATTTTTAGCTGAATAGAAACTAAACACTAGAAAAGGTTGGTTTGAATGTTAGGGTTTTAGCAACGATTATTGTAAGTTAAACACATTTGTTAACTTCTCTATTTCACACAAGCTAATAAAAATACATATAATTTACGGATTTTGTAAATTATTTTGATAACTTTATTTTTTTTATTTTTTGTTGCATAATTGACTTGGTCTTTACTGTTTTAACTTTTCATTTATTTCCTGAATTTAATTATTATTTAATTGAATTCATGGCTCACATTATACTTGCTAATATCAAATATATTTTTATTCGCTTAATGCTAAACCTATAACGGGATAATTTTGACCAAAACTTTTGAATTCTGTTTTGCAGATTATATTCAATTTTAGTCTTGTTTTTAGTTTGTTCGTAATCATTACTTTGACTTAGTCTTAAAACCAGTTCAAAACTTCTTAAAATAATAAAATAAACCTTAAAATACTTTTTTAATCATTTATTCTTAATTTATAATTAAAATTGGTAATTTTGGTTAAACTAATAGAAACAATGGCATAGCTAGGTCAACTGGCACCCGGGGCAAACTTCTATATTGCTGCCCTCTCCAAGGTCTGAACTAGGGGGAGGGGACAAAGAGCATTTACCTCAGGCACCAGAATTTAGAGGGCGGGAATTTTCAAGCGAAAGTTTATTTTTAGAAAATTTCGATCCTGCTGCCCGTTCCCTGTCCCTATTCCTGAATATCTGCTTCTAGGGAAATGTGATACCGATAAAGTACCGATACCACTAAGTATCGAATTATCGAAAGAAATATTGAATCAGCGATATCGATGCCATAATGACCCTATCTGCTTATTATGTACATTATTATACACATCATTATTTCATTTTTACTAATTATGTTCAACTTAAATCTAATTAAAGCCAATCTATATTGGTTTGTATCTGACGAATTCCCTTCCATATTATCTTTAATATCTTTCATAATTCTGTTTTAATCATTTAGTCACCTTAAAAAGTTTTTTAGGTCTAAGTTGTTTTAATTCCTTGGGGGTTATATCCTGATATAACTTAATAATCTATTAATCTCCCGTCTATGGTCATATATCTTATTTAGGCTTTATTAACTCTTGGTTGACAAAACCTACTTGGATCTGCTTTAGGGATTGATAAATTATTTGCCACTTCTATAATTTTGTTTTATTGAAAACTAGTTTCAAATGTTAAACATTCATCTTCAGTTCTAAAAACACACAAAAATTAAAAAATAAGCAATTCAAAATATAGTTTGGTATTATTATACACATTAAATTAGATGTAATATAAATCAGTATTATAAAACATTTGTAAATTATGAATTTAATTAAGACAAGAAATCAAATACATGTTGGTACATAACAAGGTTTAAATGGATTATATAAACAGAAAAGTTTATACTGGTTTCTTCTCGCACTGAACTAACAAAGAAAGAAAGGAAAGGTGGGATGTTTATAAGTAAACGGTTTAAGGGTCGGGGTTTTTCCAGTAATGTCCGTGAATAATTAGAATAAACGAAAAAGGAAATAAACGAAATTCACCCCTCGATTAAATTCACAGTAGAACTGGAAAAAAACAAAACCATAAACTTTTTAGATTTAGAAATCTCAGTTAAAAATAAGCATCATGAATTTGGAATTTAAAACCCACTCACACGGATGTCGTTATAAACTATGAAGCTAGGAGGCTGATAGCACATAAACTCGCAGCCTTTAATAGCATGATTGCCATCTTTTGAACATACCATTAAATGAAAAGAATTATAATAAAGAAATTGAAATAATATATTCCATAAAAAAAAATAACGGGTACAATAAAACCACTATCAATCATATTTTAAAAAAACAAATACAAAAAAAGACAATTAATGATATCTATTCAACCCCCGAAGATAGGCCAATCTTGAAACATTATGTTTTGATACCATATTACGGCCCTATATCCACCAAAGTCGGAAATGAATTGAAAAAAATAGGATTAAACCCTGCATTTAAAATAGAAAAACCTTATCCTCATATTTCTCTTCTCCTAAAGACAAAATAGATCTTTCCAAAAAAAGCGGAGTATACTAACTAAATTGTAATGATTGTATGCAGCCAAATACACAGGAAAAGCTGGAACTTCGCTAAATCAGAGATTAAAGGAACATATACTTGCATATAATAATAATACAGAGAATTCCAACTTTGCAATTCATTTAAATGAAAAAAAACAAAAATTCATCAAAGACTCAGGAATTAAATTAATACATCACGTTGAAAACAGCCTCAAATTGAATATATATGAAGCACTTGAAATAATAAAATCCTTCAAATGCAATCCAGATTTTTGCTTAAATGACCAAATAAATATCTCCAATAGTCCAATCTTAAATTTATTCCCATCTATAACAGAAAAACCAATTACTCACCGGCATTACTGAAAAAATCCCGACCCTTAAATTGTTTATCTATAAACATCCCACCTTTCCTTTCTTTTATTGTTAGTTCAATGCGAGAAGAAACCAGTACAAACTTTTCTGTTTGATATAATCCATTTAAACCTTGGTGAGTACCAACGTTTATTTGATTTCTTGTCTTAATTAAATTCATAATTCATAAATGTTTTATAATACTGATTCATATTACATCTAATTTAATATGTATAGTAATACCAAACTATATTATGAACTGCTTATTTTTGAATTTTTGTGTGTTTTTATAACTGAAGATGAATGTATAACATTCGAAACTAGTTTTCAATAAAACAAAATTATAGAAATAGCAAATAATTTATCAATCCCTAATTAGATTGATCCTTCTATACCATCATGCGGATGCCAACTGGATCTGCTTTGATTCAAACTCCAAAACTTCCTTATATTCTTGAATTCCTTTCTTTCTATTCCTCTTTGACTACTTTTTTTCACTATGCCTGGATCACATTTATAATGCTCTCTAATTTGTTTTCTGGTAACCTGGTACAGTTTCCATATTTTTTAGTAACGATTTTCTGTATCTACAGATACAGTCCTTTATGCCCTCTAGAGCCTGACATTTGTCAAGATTTGTTGTATTCATTTTTCCTTGATGGCATACAGTGTTTACAGAAAATCTCATGATACCAATCCTGTATATATGCTGCTAGAGGTAGTCATTTCCTAAGTATTACATATTATAGTATAAGCATTTATGTATTAGTTATAATCAATTTAAAGAATATTTTTTTCTTTAAACAATAGTTTCTCTTTAATACAAAATTGTAATATCTCAAAATAGCTAATGTTGAGTTATCTATTGAGTTTCACATCTACAAATATCAGAGGAATAAGAGAATTTTTACTTAACTGACAGATTTCAAAAGAAGTAAGCCTGTGGCAAACCTCATCATCGCTGTCTCTGCTGCTACTCCAATGTTGGTCATTCTTCGGTGTCCTCAGGTCCTCTTCTACCACCTTTATGTTCCACTGGGGGGCACATCCATTGAAGATGTCCAACCTTCCTGCAGAGTCGGCATTCAAAATTTTTATATCAACAGAAAAAACGTATCTTGATTGTTATACCCGTAAATGTTTACACTTAACAAACACCATATCAGATTGTCCCCTCTTTTTATTAGCCTGCTCCTTAGTTAAAAGGTTGTGTGCCGCAGAGTCAAACCGAACCTTATTTGTCACATGCAACGTGTTAAAGCCAGTTCATATAATTCTCATCGTATAACTAATGCGAAGAGCTACTAACTAAAGCTAACAACTATCTAAAGCTAAGTTTCTCTTCACATAACCTATCTTTTATTGACCCCTTACACAAACTACAAACAAATTTGTCAATGAGGACGCCATTTAATATGTTTCCAAAACTGCAGGAAGAAACCATCTTTTTAATCCAGACAAGCCATTCTTTAATATATTCCCCAATATTCTTTTGAATATTATAGAATATGATTCTCTCCCTGAAAGTTGACAAGTGTTGTGTAAATTGATGTTTCATTATCTCACATAGCTTTACATATGGTAATTCCTTGGGGAGTTGAGGATCACATAGACCTCTTAAACATTTATAAGCCGCTGTTCTTTAAGACAGAGACCTTAAATCTTTCTTCAATAGCCTTAACTTCAAAGAATTGCTTGAGGAGTTCTTAATAAACATACCAATTATCATGATGAACACCAAATTCTGGTAAGTGGCCTAAGTTAAGAGAAGGAAAGTTACTCTTACCAGTGGACTTCTTTTCAGTGCTTGGGTGATCATTTCGCCTTCTCTTCACCAGGGGTAATTTCAAACTCATTGCCTAAATGTAATATATTCATATATTCCAACAGCTATTTGATTGATAAAAGTATTGCTATTTTTGGTATCGCTTTATTCTCAACTGTGATTTTTTATACACAGACTTAAATATATACAATATTAATTGTCAATAAATATATACAATATTAATTGTCAGTAATATTAATTTGCTGACATCCTGTATTAAATATAACCAAAAGTACTTCGACAAACAGAATTAAAATGCAAACACTTTCTTTTTTTAGTGGCATTAAAATGAATGGCGGGTACTTATAATAAAAATATTACATTAAATTGAAGACTATGAGAGTGAAGTTGCGGTCAACAGCTAGTATTATTTATTTAAAGTGGTAAAAAGAAAATGCTGAACTAAAGGTAGAATTTCGCTGGTACTGCCCACCGTAGTGGCTGGCAGTGACTGCCAATCGCTACTGCTTATGTATTTCGTTGGATATGCTCCTCTGGCACTAAACATCCTATTTAAAATATTGATAAATCAAAATTTTTAGAATTTAATCAACATTGATAAATCAAAATTTTAGGCATAAATTTAATGGCTTTCGTTTGTATTGCAAGGTCAAAAGTAAACACGAAATTGTGACCTTATTTAATCAACACACGCCGGTTTGCCTGTTACAGTAGGTACAATAATTAAACTAGACTGTGTATATGTAAAATGTTAACCATTATATACCAATAAACTGCATATTGATGCCCAACTTCTACAGAGTGATGGCATCTTGTAGTATTTTGAATAGAAAATAAAAGAAGCTTGGTTGGGGGTGTAGTCAATGAAGATACACACAAATAAGAAAAACTTATTTTAGTATGTCCCAAAGTTTCAGCCTACATTTTAGGGCATCATCAGGGCTAAGAAAAACAAGATAACAACAGGTACTGGTTTCTGTCAAACCAATGCGTTGGCAACATTGATTAGCAGCCACTCTATTTCACTCTGTATTTAATAGGTGCTTGATTCTACGCCTCTTGGGTATGATTTTCTTATTATTAAGAATTTTTCTTCTTCCTCTTCTTTATTAGTACGGTCATTTCAGTGATAAATAACATATAATAGTTGATACATTATCATTATGTGATCAGTAAATCACTTCTTTAATTAAAAAATACATTTCAATTTTAAATTTAAGTATTTATTTGAGATGAAAATTTATTTCATTATTTAATTTGATTCATATTTGAATCCCTTTTTTAAAGAGAAATTTTGTAATTAGTATAAGATCTAAAATGTAATGAATACATTTGTTACTTTAAAACTGTTCTTCGACATGATAAAATAACCTAGAACTGTTGAACTACTGACTGTCTGACTGCTTCATGAGTGGTCAAGCCATAGCCATCAGGAGATTATGTCATACCTTGACAGCTGAGTAGTGCCATCCCCGTTTAATTCCCTCGAAGCAGTATTAGTCAACTGTCAGCCGCTACCGTGGGCATTAATAGCAATTGTCTACCTTAAAATTCATCTACCAAGGTTTCTGGTATAAACAGAGAGGCCATTTTAAATATTTCATTTAGAGAATATTTGTATTAAAATAAGTAGCATAAGTTTGTGACATCAAAAGTCACAAAAACTGATAATAACTTAAACAACATTGTTTATATGTTTTTTTTTCTCTGTTTCTTTTGGTTTATTTATTTAGTTTCTTTTTCAAATGTTGATATAATTCTTTGAATAAATTAAAGTCTATCATCAGAGCAGTACTTTAAAAAATAAATATATATTTAGTGCCTAGGTGATCAACAATCTGCACTGGTTGGGCAAATGTGCTTTAACCAAGGTCAGGCAAAGAACACTTATGGAACTGGCTGTTTCCTGCTGTATAATACTGGAAAGTCTGTAAGTTTTCTGACTGATTTTTGTTGTAAATTAAAAGTGATATTTAACTTTTTCCCTTAAATGTAATTATATCTGATTTAATTGAACATCATGAAAATAAAATTTGGTTATTTCTGCAGCTAGTGTTTTCACAACATGGGCTGGTGACTACTGTTGGCTATAAAATGGGTAATAATGCCCCAACAATCTATGCCCTTGAAGGGTCCATAGCAGTGGCTGGTGCTGCAGTGCGTTGGTTGAGAGACAATCTTAATATTCTCAATAATGTAGCAGATTCTAGGAGATTAGCGCAACGAGCACATCCGACTGGGGAAGTTATTTTTGTTCCTGCCTTTTCTGGTCTATATGCTCCGTACTGGAGGAAAGATGCCCGCAGGTAAATGAACAAAATGTTATTCTATATTAAATTTTAATGCATATTTTGTACATTATAATAGACTGTTTAAAAGTGTATATATCTCTTGGTTGGCTAAGAGCATTGTGCTCCATTTTGTACAGTATTTGTGATACCACCTATATTTGTGATACCTACTTAAGTAATATGCCCTTTACAGTTAAACAGGCTATAAAATTAATTTTTATTGAAATAAAATTTTATTGAAAATTAAAACTTTTTTCATTCTGAATCATGCACACATAGGAGTACACATATGAAACTTGATGTCTGAGGATTGATTGTTGTGCTTTAAATACAAATTCACTCTATTTTGTTAAGTAATTTCATTTCAGTATGGCAGTGCCCCAGATGGGGGAGCACGTCAGGATGCTCTAAGGAGGCAGCCCCTCCACCTGACTCGGGGTGTACGTGCTGATAACTCTTATCCTTTAAATATTTTATCACAAAACCTCAACATCAATTAGCCTTACTGTCTACTATGTTTAGAAGTATGTTTAAAAAAAAGACAAAATCTCATTTATGGCTGAAGCAAGGTGAGTTGACTGTACATGATTTATTAAACCCAAATTGATATATACTATATGATCTGACGGCATAGGGATGTGGTGGCCCCATCGCCCGGTCTTGGTACCGCAGATATACTGGTCCGATTGATATACTGGTCCTCTAGGTTGGAGAAACAGTACTCTGACACACACACATCTACACTTTAAACAGTATGCTGCATTCATCCCCATACTACAGACCAAGGTCACTCACAGTACACACCTTAAGGTCACTTCTCCTATGTAGCCGCCCTGAATGGGGGAGCACGTCAGGATGCTCTGAGGAGGCAGCCCCTTCACCTGACTTGGAGTCTACTGGCTGATAACCCTTATCCCTTAAATATTTTATCACGAAACCTCAACATCAATTAGCCGGACTGTCTACCAGGACATAGCACCCGTCATAAGGACTTCACCTTTGGATCATGGAACATTTTAATTTCATACAGACCCGGAGCAACTGAAATGCTCTTATATGAAATAGACTGATATAGAATCGACATCACCGCCATTCAAGCGATCCCATGGACTGGACAGGGATCTATCGCGAAGAAAAGTCATACCATATATTATAGTAGTTCACACTTTTGGAACTGGGTTTGTTGTAAGTAAGAAACTTAGGCAACTTATCATCGACTTCAAGCTCATAAAGCCCTGAATGTGTCTTATCAAATTAAGGAAAGATTTTTTAATTATACTCTTATTTAGCTGTCATACTTCTACTGAAACATCAGATGAACAAGTCAAGGAAGAGTATTATGACTTAGAAAAAACATTACAGTATGCCCTCATTCTGATATAATAATAATTGCTGGGGTTAATGCAAAGGTTGGCAAGGAACCAATTTATTTCCCAACAATAACCATAGTCTGCATGATATCTGTAACGATAATGGACACAGACTTGTTAACTTTTGTGTATCGCAAATCTCATAATTAGCAGCAGTATGTTCCCTCACAAAAGAATCCATCTTGGCATATGGAAATCACCTGATGGAAACAGTCAACTAGATAGATCACTTTGTTATAAGTGCCAGGCATAGGTCAAACCACCTCGATGTCAGAACCTTCCGAGGAGCTAATATGGACTCAGACAATTTTTTTACTATGTCCAAAGTGAGAGCAGGATCGCAATAGTGAAAAAAAGGTGAGGGCAAAGCATTAAAAAGTTTAATTTACAAAAGCTTAAGGAGCCTGACGTTTGCGAAGCATATGCTAATAAAATTAATGAAAAGTTCTCTGATATGGTATCTACAGATGTTAATGAAATGTGGTCGACCATTGAGAAGACCATCCATGACACAGCAGTGGAAGTAATCGGCCACAATCCCATAGAGAGAAGATTACTGTGGTTTGAGGATGATTGTAGCATGGATGGTTCGTTGTTGAATGAGAAGACCCACTTACTACAAAGATAGATCAACCACCTGCTTAACGAAAATCAGGCACAGGAGATTGAGAAGAAAGAAACTGATCTAAGTCGAACTTCTGAAGATGAACTCGAGCTCCGGGATGAAGGGAAGTTATGTGAAGCCATTGAAAAGTTAAAAAACAATAAGGCACCATGCTTTGAACAACTGGCTGTCGAATTATTGAAGAAAGGAGGAGATCGGCTATTCAAAGCATTGAGATCCGGGCAGAGGAAATGATTCCGACAGCTTGGAAACAGATAGTTTTATTCACAAGATGGTGTTCTATTCACAAGAAGGGATATCTTGTGTGTAATAATTACCAGAGAATCTCTCTTCTACCATGCGCCTATAAAATATTCTCAAATATATTAAATTAACGATTTCTGCCTCACATTGAGAGAGTATTAGGAAATTACCAGTGTGGCTTCCGTAAAGGTAAGTTAACAACAAATCAGATATTCGCCTTACGAACCATTTTAGAGTGAGGAAGAGAATACTAGATCCAAACATACCACCTATTTGTTGATTTTAGGTCTGCTTAGTATCCAACGTGAGTGTATGGTGTGTGCTCAAGCGGTTCTATCAGATGGATTTACCTCTTATAATGGTGTTCGACAAGGAGATTCCCTTGCCTGTCTGCTCTTTAATATTGACTTAGAAAAAGCTATTAGAGAATCAAAGATTCAGACCAGCAGAACGATTTTCAATCACATAGTACGAATTTTAGGCTATATTTTAGGCTACAACCTCAATATTGGCAGAAGATCAAAAGTTTGCAGTGAAAGAAGCCTTCCTTGCCTTCGAGAATGCTGCTAAGACTTGCGGTTAACAAACCATAAAACCAAATACATGATTTCTGGTCAAACCAGAGGTCCTTATGAAGATTTTGTCCAGATTGGTCCTCATTCATTTAAACGAGTTGATCAGCTTGTGTACCTAGGGTCACAGGTTGTTACTGATAATGACTTATCAGCTGAGATAAAGAGGCGAATAGCATCAGCCTATGGATGATATTTTGTACTACATCCGCATCAGAGAAGTAGTTCTCTCCAGAGCTACAAAAACTAGACTTTACAAGACATTGATCAGGCCAGTGCTTACCTACAGGTCAGAAACATGGGCCTTCTCGAAGTCTGATAAAAGTGATCTCCTAGCATTTGAGAGGAAAATCCTAAGAAGCATTTACGGCTCAGTAAAAATTGTATCAGCATGGAGAGGGCGGACAAACATAGAGGTGTATTCCCTGCTTAATGAGCCAGATGTGGCAAGAATTGTAAGGCTCAGCAGACTGCGATGGGCAGGCTATATCGCCAGGATGGGGTCCAATGAGGTCCCAAGAAAACTTCTGGATGATGACCTGCATGGTACCAGACCATGAGGACGCCCGAAGCTTCGATGGGTGGATGGTGTAGGAGAGGATTCAAGAATCCTGTTTGGAGTGCAGAATTGGAGGACGGCTGCACTTAACCGATTGAACTGGCGGAAGGTGCTTGAGATGGCCAGGACCCTATAATGGTTTATCGTGCCAGTGGTAAAAAAAGAATATGAGCTAAAGATGGGGTAATTACCCCTAAATATTGTAGTTAACAACAGTTGAATTTTGTTAATAAAGAAAAAAAATTGGAAGATTTCATTTCAGTAATTCTCAATTTTCTCTAGTAGCTGGTTGCCCAACCAATGTTGAACTTGCAGATATACTCAGTGAGAATGCTTCTGAGAAGAGGCTGTTATGGGTGGCAAGGACATTAGGTCCAGCATGATTTTGGTGGTTTACTTCAGGAATTGATTTGGGAAAACCCATGTATCAGTGGGCAGTGAGATCTTGTTCGAGAGCATGATACAATGCGAGGAACATTCACTCACTGACTTCAGAAACCTCTTTTGGTGTTGACAAGGAATTATTGAAAACGTTGGATATAGCTTTGGGACTGCTATCCCTGGTGACTCCTACATTTTCGTTGGATGCTGCTTTTTCTATTCCACACTGAACAATCATTGAATCAGCATCAGCGCCAGCCTGTCTCACTTCAATTCCTTCAGTTATCATTTTCTGCGAAAGCATACTGATGAACTTGGCCATGTCCTTCTCATTAGCAAGGAACTGTTCTTACTGAACCATCACTGCCACTCTTTGAAATCAATGCAACTGACATCTTTGTGGTGCCTCGATGCTGTTGTTCACCATGTTTAGTGCTGTTAGCGGTGTCTGCTTAGCTCTCAAAAACAACTGTGCAGCGTTTTCCACAGTGTCTCTTTATATAAACCATACAGGTACTGGCTGAAGACAGCTACAGACAGTATTCCATTAAACATACTGAGCTTCAGATCTAAAGGGTTCTCGTAAACTGGTAGAATATCGTACAAAGCCGACTTCTTCATTTTTTTCATTCTGTCATCATCCAAAAGAGCTAAGGGAAACGGTGTCAACTAATAGCTCAGAAGAATCTGAAGATCCTCATCGCTCTTCTTAGAAATTGCGACTCTTAGGAATATGATAAAGTGGTTCCACAACCTGTACTGCATTATTAATTTTGATGGTGCTGCTCATGGAGATCAAGAATAAGACTTTGTTTCTTTATACTACTTTGATCTCTCAGCTGTCTTTGAGTGTGTGCCTGGCTGGCTTCCTTTCTCTCCAACTCCTCTTATGACCAGACTGGCCTACCGTCCTTGCCACTCAGCACACGATAGTTTTTGCTCAGCAGAACTCCCACAGAGTGCATCTACAAGTTCAACATTGGTTGGGTAAATACCTAAACCTATGGAATAGTGTTGGGCGAAAGATGTCAGTGGATATCATTGAGCTCTTACGACCATTGAACCTGAAAAAAAATTATTTTCAAACCGTAGTATAGCTAAAATTTTAATATGATGTAGTTATGCTATCAAAGAACCTAAAATTAATTTACCAAACAGAAATTCATTTGTTTAATAACCACCAGACTGATTTATAACAGCACGCATCTTATTTGTACTTATAGAAGTTTCATATTTTCAAGTCATTTTAGGCCGATTTTTTTCTTTTTCTCAATCATACTATTTATAAAAGGAGAACCTGTTTTTTGTTTGTAAGGTCTAACCACGTAAACAACGAATCATTACCAAATTTTAATTATATCATCTTTAATTTTTTGCAATAATAAAATTTACCGATAACGCTATTGCGGCTGCGTAAGAGCTGAAAAACCACTTCTATATTCCATTTCCGCACAAATCGAAAAGTATACATTTTTTGCTGATTATATGAGTGCTTATTGAAATCGGATCATTATTAGCAAAGATACAGTACGTTGAGCATTGTAGACATGTTTTTATTTTCCTACTGAAGCAGGTCGGAGGAACTGCAGAACATAACCATAGTGCTTTCCCTTATCACTCTATAAAATAATCTTTTTAACTTCTGCACTTCAAGTCTTCTCTCGCAAAAGTACAATAAATTAGTTTTTAAACAACTTTAGTAAGACAATTCTGTACACTAGGTATATATTTTCAGCTTGACAAACCAAAAATATATACCTAGTGTACAGAAGTTTTAAAAAAAAAACTAATTTATTTTATTTTTTTTGTTGTAATTATTAAGCTTCTACTTTTATATTATTAAATTCTTTTTGTTACTATCAGGTTGGGAGCTTGGTGGAAGGTAGTTCGGTCATTTCTGTCTCCTTCCGGACTTGTTCGGTTTTACATCTAGAATCCTGTAGTTCTAAAGAAATTTGCAGTATCTTTGCTAATATTGGTCCGATTTAGATGCCTTTTTTTTTTTTTGGAGAATTTAATTGCCTTTCACATGATTTCATACATAATTTATCATAAAATGTTTTGTTTTTGAATTATGCGCAAATAAAATATTCTTTTCATCATAACTTTTTCCTCTGCATTTCCTCGGTGATGTACTTCACATATGAAAATTTATAGGGCTTTAAGGAGAAGACTAGGCAAGTTTCATCAAAATGGTTAGAGCCGTTTTTGAGAAAATTGTAAAAAAGTTTAAAATCGATTATATAAAGTGGCACGTCCAGTTAGTTGATTTTTACGAAATTTGCTGTAACATTCAAAGAATGTACTTACTCTGAATTTCTATTTCGTAGGACTTTTAATTTTTGAGCTATGCTGTTCACACTCACACAGATCTTTTTGTGAGACTTACTTTTGGACTCAGGTGATCTTAAAACGTGTATTTCTGTTGAAAATTTGAATTTATAATTCTTCACGATCACAATACTTCCCCGTACTATATTTTACTTATACTTATATTACTATATTTTTCATATATAGGTAAGGGAAAGTAAAAATTTATTTTCAGACCATTGCAATGTAGCTGAAATTTTAATATGATATAGTTATGCTATTAAAGAACCTAAAATTAATTTGCCAGATAGAAATTCAGTTGTTTATTAAGACTCAGATAATTTATAACAGTGTATAACCCATTTTTACCGGTACAATTTTATATTTTCAAATCATTTTAGGTCGATTTTTTCCTTTTTCATAATTTTCTATATCCTTTTAGCAATATAAACTTAAATTGCGAGACAGTTTTGTCAATGCTAACCCTATGCCAGATACTATTTTAGTAATTAAAAAAAAAAATTAATTTCAAACCATTTTAGTATGATATAGTTATGCCATCAAAGAACCTAAAATTAATTTGCCTGACAGAAATTCACTTGTTTAATAAATATTGTCAATTTATAACATTGAACTGGTCTAAGAAAGACCAGGGAATCTCGGCAGCAATGCTTGAAAGGACCCTAATAAAACAGAATTTTGATGAAAAGGAATTAGCACCATAAAATCAGTCAAGATAATAATGAAAACAGTGACGACGAGGACATTGAAGATGCTTTATTTTACTAATAATACCATAAGTTAAAATACTTAATTGTAATTGTATGAGAACATATTTACAATTTTATGGAAAAGAAAAATTCTTAATTATAATTGTATGTGATTGTGAACATATTTACCATAAAAAATTATTTTTTTTATTTTGCAAATAATATGTGTAACTAGTTTTTTTTATGCTACCAGGAAATCTCAGGTGCCACAGGGATTCCCAGGCCTTTCTTAGACCAGTTTCATGTTTTAAGTTGACAATATTTATTAAACAACTGAAATTACGTCTGACAAATTAGTTTTAGATTTTTTAATAGCATAACCATATCATATTAAAATTTCAGCTATACTAAAATGATTTGAAATCAATTTTTTTTCAATTACTAAAGTAGTGTCTGTCACGGAGTTACAAACGACAAAACTATCTGGCAATTTAAATTTATATCACTAAAAGGATAAATAAAATTATGAAAAAGAAAAAATTCGGCCTACAATGGTTTGAAAATATAAAATGTGTATCTGTATAAATGGAATGTGCGCTGTTATAAATTGTTCTGGCTGTTATTAAATAACTGAATTTCTGTCTGGCAAATTAATTTTAGGTTCTTTGATAGTATAACTATATCATATTAAAATTTCAGTTATATTAAAATGGTTTGAGAATAAAATAAATAATTTATTTTTTTTTAAATTACTAAAATAGTATGACAGGGATTTAGCAATCAAAAACTGTCTGACACGAATTTAGCGATGACAAAACTGTCTAGCAATTTAAATTTATTTTGCTAAAAGGGTATAGAAAATTATGAAAAAGAAAAAATTCGGCCTAAAATTTATATCTGTACAAATGGGATGCGGTCTTTATAAATCGGTCTGGAAGCTATTAAACAAGTGAATTTATGTTTGGCAAATTAAGTTTAGGTTCTTTGATAGCATAACTATATCATATTAAAATTTCAGCTTTACTAAAATGTTTTGAAAATAATTTTTTTAATTACTAAAATAGTGTCTAACACGGATTTAGCAACGACAAAACTGCCTGGAAATTTAAATTTATATTGCTAAAAGAATATAGAAAATTATGAAAAATAAAAAATCAACTATTTTAGGAAGGACATAAATGGAAGGCTCGAAACAATAAGCCAAGAGTCTCAAATATAAAAGAAAACAAATCACCTGTCGATATTTTCCCAATTCAGGCATCAGGACAGGAGAGCGAAAACAAAAGAAAAAAAACAATTTTTTTGTGTTTTTTATTCTGTTTTTGATTCCTGAATTGGGGAAATATCGACAGGTGATTTTTTTTATTTTATTTTTGAGACTCTTGGCTTATTATTTGGAACCTTCCATTTATGTCGTTACAATTATTTATGTCTCATTTTGTGCTTTTGCTCTTGTATATTAATATTTTAGGAAGTTTTAAAATATATTCCTTGATTTATGTATTTAATATTATTTTAAATACAATTCACCTGTGCCTAGTTTTAATTTAGGTAAAGTTTGTTTTATATTATATTATAGTGTAATATGTGGCCTGACGGAGGAAACCTCTAAGGAACATCTCGTAAGAGCAGTATTGGAAGCAGTTTGTTATCAGACTAGAGATATTCTTGAAGCAATGAATCAAGACTGTGGAATCCCCCTAACTAAGCTTCTTGTTGATGGGGGCATGACAGCTAATGATTTTCTCATGCAGCAGCAGGCTGATCTCTGTGGAATTCCAGTCAGTACGTGATAGTATTATTTTTTTTTTTAATTGTTCTAAATAGTCATTAGTCGTATCAAAAATATTAATAAGAAAGTATTCGTAATTATTGTTGTCTTGCTTTCTTCGAAAATGATAGACTTTTGCAATTTACTGAAGGAGGGATGGGGATGCTTTTTAAATCCATTTCATAACCCCTGTGAACAAGATTTTGGAGGTTTCGGGATATCTGATATATATACAGAGTGAGCCAAGAGGAACGGGCCAAACTCCAGGAGTGGATTGCACACAGAAAAATTATTTAAAAAAAAAAACTCATATGTTCTTATCTGATTATCATTTGTTTAAAGTTTATTGGCTAATTACAAATAAACAATATTTCATACATGCATTAGCATTTCGGTTATCGAAGTCTTATTTTAATAAATATTTGAAAAAATCACCATTGACTTCTAAACATTTTCGGCTTCGTCTATATTTATATATAGTTGAAATATTAGCTTTTTGCCTAAGTTTGATTTTTTTTTTTTTTTTTATTACTATTAATTTAACTTTCTGTGACTAATAAGAGTCTTGAGAATAAAGATTAATTTGTTTGTTTGTTTCTCTAAATTAACTGATAGAAAATACAATAAGAAGCAATCAGTTTATCAATAATGAAATAAAAATTTTATATATATATATATATATATATATATATATATATATATATATATATATATTGTAATGTTTATGACGGTTCACCTCCGATTCGCCCTTTGGTGGTCGGTCGCTTCTCTAGCTGTCTTTTACCTTAGACACACCGTAAGATTACCTGAATTGTGAGAGGGATCACTCTCGGTCAAATAATTCACCTACCTGCCCCCACTTTCCTCTGTCCTGAAGTATTTATAAGAGGGGTAAAAAGTTAAGGGGGTTAGAAAGGAGGTAGCTTGCCAGTGCGACGCTGCCCTTACCCAGTTGGGTGGCTGCCGAGGTTAGTCCCAAGGGATAAGCATGGACCTCGGCAGCTGTAGGCGCTAACTAAGCAAGCAAGGAAGGATAGACGGGAGGCCGAGTAACGGGGTGAGCTAGCCCGACAATCTCGAGGGACCCTGAGGACCGGGGTAGCTAGCCCGACCACACAAGGAGGAAGGAAGGAAGAGGTGTCGAGTGCAGGGGTAAGCTAGCCCGACAATCTCGAGGAAAGGAAGGATAGACGGATGGCCGAGTGCCGGGGTGAGCTAGCCCGACAATCTCGAGGGACCCTGAGGACCGGGGTAGCTAGCCCGACTACACAAGGAGGAAGGAAGGTATAGGTGTCGAGTGCCGGGGTGAGCTAGCCCGACAATCTCGAGGAAGGAAGGAGAGCTTGATAGCGCAACGCTGCCCTTACCCAGTTGGGTGGCTGCCGGGGTTAGTTCCAAGGGATAAGCATGGACCTCGGCAGCTGAAGGCGCTAACTAATCAAGCCTAGGAAAGGACAAGGTGAGAGAGAGAGAAGGGTGGAAAAGACAACACTGGCGGTCAGCCACACTTGGTCTTGCAAAAGCTCGACCCGGAGGTGTTCTGATTTGGCCTTTTTTTTTTTTCCAATCCCTCAAACAAAAAAGAACATTAATAAAACAAATAATTAGATAAATTATAAACTTGATGTACTTTACCTTTTACTACCTGTTGGTATTTGAAGGTCTGATGACTATTTACAATTGAAATGATATTTCCCAGTCAGGGAATTTTCTCATTATTTAGAGGTGAGGGTCCTCTTCTAGTTGTTTGTTAATAAAAATACCTACTACTAAGAACTATATACAAGATTAATAATGATAATATTTACAATATTTACATGGTTATATTTACAAAGGATGGATATAAGAGAGTGGTGCTGGGGTGGGACTAGGAAGTAGGCAGGACGGGGCGATGGGATAGGATACTGGGAGTGGGGGTGCTTTAGAAGCGGATTAAAGTATAGTGTTGACCGGGTTGAGTGGTCCCTTTCGGCCGGAAGAGTGGGTTAAATGAGGCAGGGATGTTGTCAAAGAACTTTATGTGTCTCCTTGTGATGTGCTGTTGAACAGTGTCGAGTTGTAATTCATTGTGAATGTGTGCCATGTTCCGTCTTTCGAGAGATGTTCGTTTTGTGATTTTTTGTAGGACGCTGTTTTGGTATGTTTGGAGAGACTTCAGGGCTGAGGGGTATAGGTAGTGCAGGATGGGGGCACCGTGGAGCAATGTAGGCCTAAGGATGGCTTTGTAAATCAGGATCTTGAGTCTGAGTGACAGCCCTGGTGAATAGAGTAAGTGATTTAGTTGGTGTGTAGTGGCTTTGGCTATCTGTATCCTGTGTTTTGTGTGAGCTGTAAATGATAGGTGTGATTCCAATTTCATACCGAGGTATGTTAGCTGTCTTTTATTCTGTATGGTTTGTCCATTCAGTTTTGGCTGTTGTTTGAGTGTTTTCTTGTATGAAAATGTGATTGCATCAGTTTTTTGTGTGTTTATGTGGATATTAATGTTTTTAAGTTGGTCTGTGATTTTTTGGGCTACTGTTTCGGCCTTGCGCATGGCGTGATCTGCATTCATGCTTGCTGTATATATAGCAATGTCATCAGCATATGCAGCGATTTGTACATCATCAATCTTTTGCCCTACTATATGGGCTGTGTATATGTTGAAAAGGACTGGCGCAAGGACCGAGCCCTGGGGAACACCACAGGTAACTGGGCGCGGGGTGGAGATCTCAGTTTTGATAATGTCGACAATAATGTCGACCAGTTGGTCCGGGAATCGGTGAAGCCGGAGTTGATCAATTAAGGTGGAGTGGGATACAGAATCAAATGCCTAAGTGCAATCTAATGAGATCATTGCTGTAGCAAGATTTTTATTGAGGTTTTTAGCTGTATCATACTGTAGTTTTGCTACGTGATGATAGCAGCTAACGCCGCGAGAGAACCCGGTTTGTTCTGGGGGGATGATGTCATGTGTGTCGCAGTGTTTTCGGATGTGGATAAGAATAAGTTTCTCATATATTTTTGAGATGTGGTTGAGGAGACTGATGGGCCGGTATTCTTCCGGTGCCGCTCCTCGTTTTTTGGGTTTGAGAAGTGGAACTACTATAGCATGTTTCCACTGAGTAGGGTAGTATCTCAGGCGTGAGCATGAATTGAAAATATTGAGGAGAAACATATGGGCTTTCCTGGGGAGTTGTTTGAGTAGGACATAGGGTATACAGTCCTCTCCTTTTGATTTGTTTCCCCTCGTGTTTCTCAGAGTTGCAGTCAGTTCTTTATAGGAGGAAAAAAAAAGTTTGGGTTGTATCAGTCAGTGGACTGTGGTTGTATATGGTAGTCTGATTTGGCCTTTAAATCAGAGCTCTATTTATACCAATATGCAATGACTGCTGGGTAATCTCTATTTTGAGAAGTCTAACATATATATATTTTTCTTGGCTATATCAGCACAACCTTTGGTCTTATTTTTATTTGTATAAGTACAATATTCATTACAGTACATTTTAAAACACATTTAAAATAAATAACCATCTTACATATAAATTAATCGTCGATAAAAACAAAGCCTACTAAAAGTATAGTGAGTTAGTTCACTTGGTGGTGGGCAGATGGCGCCCTCAACCCACTCTTGCAGCCCACGGCTCTCGTTATTTCTATGCCAGCTCTCGACGGAGAAGGTCGTTCAGCTGCTGGCGGGCCTTAGTTCAGCCGGCGGTTGGTAGATCGTGCTGCTAACCATCTCCCGTAGTCCACAGCCTTTGATCGAGAAGGTTCTGCCGGCTTGACTAACAGCTGTTCCGCGTGTTACAATAATTATTTGAATTACATTAATACAGTATTTAATTAAATTAACATGTTCTTTTAAGAGATATCACGTATTAATTGTGAATGACACAGCAGAAGGGCCTTTTTTTAAAGGTATTATACAATAAAAGAAAAGGGCCCTATTTTAGGATGCTACAATATATATATATATATATATATATATATATATATATATATATATATATATATATATATATATATATATATATATATATATATATATATATATACATACACATACATATATAAATTATGAACATTTAATTACCATAAGATTTTAGAAACTGATATATAGAAAAGATTTTACAAGTAAAGATGGACCGGTTTAGTAATGAGGAATATTCGAAAAATAACAAAATAAAATTATGCAATCTTATTTAAAAAAAAACAGAATATTAAATTTAAATTATATCTACAAATTAATAAATGTTATTTTGATACATTATTAGATGTCTTTTTATAAACTGCTTAATATTCATCTTCTTTTTTTCATAATCCAAATAACGATGTTTCACAGCTAGACAATGTTAATATTTAAAACTGGTATTTACTCACTGACCTGTATTTAATTTTACTTTTAAATCTCCTATACTGACTTTAAGACATTTTAAAATAAATTTGGCTCAATATAAGACACTTATTAAAATCAACGATCTAGATCAGGTCCTGACTCCTTGCCAGCTAGCGAACAAAAGATGTCAATTACTTTGCAGAGCAGTGTAGCTCAGCCCAACAATGACTTGATAAACAAGGAGGTGCAACATCAAATAGTGCTTTGATATTCTTTATTCCTTTTAAATATCCACATTTACATTTTACTTTTCTGTTTAAATAAAACATATTCTCATATTTGTCAAACAAATTTATTTTAAGTATATTTTTTTAATATAAGTAAAAATTCCACATTTTGACCTTAAACAAGCATTTATTCCAATGTTCATTCGATTTTAATACGATAATAATTTTAATGTCAATAGTTTTTTGTCTTTAAAATAATATTGTTTATAAGTCCATTTCATTTGTATAATATTAATGTATTTAATGATACTTTATTAAAATTTTAACTCTAAGCGATTTTCATCATTACAATATATATAAATTTATTTTAACCATAATACTTACCATAATTTGGCTTCATAATACTCGTGCAGTGGGAGGATACGGTGGTGCGGGATAGTCTAGCGCCTGCAGTGCACCGTGTAATGAATATTTTTATGTTTAGCATTTATCATTTTTTTTTACATTTTAGGTTTTCTAATAATGTTTTCCATCCTCCATTTTGATCCGGGCTGTGGATCGGCACTAGTGGAATTAAAAACTTTTTTTTTTTAATTTTATTTGTTTTTAAATTATTTTATTTTAAATAATTCAAATTTTTTAAGAGTGTGATACATCTCAAAATACGGCATTGGACAAAGTATCATATCGCACTCCTAGCAATATATTTTTACTTGCCACCTTATATTTTTGCTGGCACAAACTCTGCAGTTTCTTTGTTTTCCTAGCATTTTTTGGAAAATGTTTTCCTGTTAGCTGAAGTGGAACATCTGCCAATTTTCTTCCTCCAGTTTGTCTTCTTTCTTTGGCAAATTTTTCCACAATTTCTCTTATCTATTCCAACTGGAAATTTGAAAATGGAATTTTTTTACTTTTAACTTGTACAAACACAAACTATTGTACAATGCCATGTCCACAAGGTGAAAAAATAGTTTTTTATACCATTTCGCCGATTTCTTATAGCATCGTGTCACTCTTGTCTTTAGCCCCCATATTTTTTGAGTAATCTACGGTTACTTTGGATATAATTTTTTTTTCGCCTATCCAATTTTTTCCAACATCTACCATTTAAGGTTGATGTATTATGGATAGCAACCACACTTCTCTCCTAATAATAGGCTAATAATATGTCAGAAGATATCCTAAAAGATATTTCACCTCTTTTTAGTGATTCCTCCATTCGCGGCATATTTTTCCTGCTAATGGTGCCACATGCTTTCATTGCTCTTATAGCCAATATAGCCAACTGAACAGATATGGGCTATACCAGTTATCAGCAAAAAGGGTGTGCCCCTTTTGTAGATATGGCTCAGTGAGGGTTGTCACAACGCCACCAGATACGCCAAGACCATGATTTATAATATATCATGGTCTTGGCGTGTTATATAATTTATAACTGTTCCTGAACCTGCATAAAATATAAAATAAACTCTGTTTTGGCATCACATAGTACAAACGATTTGATTTCAAACCTGCTTCTTTTCGAGGGAATATATTGCTTCATTTTTAATCTACCCTTAAAAATAATAAACTTTTGTCGATGACTAAATTTTGAAATGGATAGAAACTGGTTTTAAAAACATTTCTGATGTGGTCCACTATTTTTCTTATTTTGATCAAAATGTCTCCTCCATGTGGTGCTCCATTATCATGAAAATGCAACAATCTCATGATTTAGTAAATATCGGTTGTGGGATATTACATTATGAAAAATTGGCGAATGTAGCAATTTATCATTTGACCAATATTCGTTCATTTTTAACTTTTTATTCCTGACCATCAGAAATGTGCTGCTGCTAGTCAACGTCTGCCCTTGGCAATTGAACCATTTGGCTATGCGCTGACCAATAAAGACGTGCTTCTTCAAACTCTCATTCTGTTGGGTGTGGTCCAAGGCTAAGCAGTCTTTCAGATGTTCAGCATCCATTGTAACGCAACCACATATTGGACACTCGGAGGATGTCAGAACTTTGATATGGTGGAGGTGGCTAGCGAGGTAGTCATGTCCAGTTTTCAGATGGAAGGCGGCTACACTGATTGCTCATGGTAGGCTGGTGTTGATGCGACCCTCAGTGACTAAAGTCTCCCATTTTTTTACCAGCAGCCACTTTGAAGAGGCACTGTTCATTCCATCTGCTGTCTTTAAGCATTGTGATTTAAGCATTTCTCCAACCGAGGACTCGCCCAGAGTATCCATGGCTGTGTCTGAAACATTAAATGAAGCCGAAGAAGACGAATCTTTGGATAAAGATTTAAAAATTTGTTTTTGAGACATATTGTTCCCACGAGTGTGGGGGTGATTTACACTGCAGGTACTATTCCCTCTTCCTGCAGCGGGCTAAGTACAATGGGGTGCGCCTGGTGCTCCAAGTGGGTCAATTAAATACAGTATATGTTTATACACCCCTGCCATCCGGCCAAAATTAGAGTGCCCTCCACTTAGCTTGGGTGTGTGAGATGTTCTGTCACAAATATCTCTAGATACTAAGTGAAGGACCCCGCCACTGTCGTCCGTAAGTCCCATCGGACTTTTCAGAGGGCACCACGTGGAGGTGATAGTAGGCATTGGTAAAGATAGGGAGGGGTGCAAATTAGTAAGAAGTGAGTAAGGCACTTCACTTTACTTTAGGGACTTGTTCATTCCTCTGATAGTGGAGGAGACTCCTGCACCCATCTTCCTCTCTAGCCATCCTGTTACTCTACCCATTTTACCCCCCTGAATTTCTAATTTAGTATTAGAGAATTTTATATCATTGGGAATAATATTCAGTAACCGGAAGTGGTACTTTACTTGAAATTCCACACTACTTTTTAATATTGAATTGGTGGAAGGCCGTGTGCTGGTCACATCAGATTTTTTAAATGTTTCTCTATCAATTTTACAAATAAAAGTGCCAAATAAATGTTTTAGAAAATAAAATCCTGAGTCGATGTCCTAAATTACGATTCAGGGCACTGTCACAAGTATCCGATGCTGAGTGCCGTTTTTGAAATACTGCCATTTTCGGAAACTAGTAACCAAAATAAATGTGAAAATCAGCATCACTTTTTGACCCACCGATTTATAGTTTAATAGGCATACAAGGAAGTCATGTGGTACCCTCATCAGATATTTTTAAAAATATTATTCTTGAATTCAATAATGAACATTTAATAAAAAATAAATTGGATAGATTGCTGCATTTTTGAGAGTGCAGCAAAATTTTGGCGATTATTTAAATATTTTATAAAATGGACTAGAGACGTTTTGGAACTACATTACTCAAAGCTTTAAAATATGATCCACTGTTCGCTATCTTGGTTTGACTAGGTTGCAACTGACATTTTGGGCTAAAATGAGATCATTGGTGATTTTGACTCTCATTTGTCTAATGACAATGGGAGCGGGGTAGCTCACTAGTGATGGGCAAAACTGTTTATTTGGATTAGCAGTAGCAACTGTTTGTGCTTATTTAAAAAAAAACAGATACAACTGTTTCAAACTTCGAAGAGGGGGAAAAAAAAAAGAGCTATTCTTATTAATTCATGTATTAATCTCGGTTTTATTATTTTTTATTTTTTTCTAATAATAGAGAAAATGCTCTAAGTAAACTTTGAGGCATTTATTGAAATGTTTATGTGTAAAGAACTTTCTTTCCCCCATCTTATTTTTATTTACTTATTTTACTCTGCATAATTTAATTAGAAAAGATTATTTTATAAATTAATTAATTATGAATTTTATTAATTTTTCAGTTTGTAATGATATTTTTAACTTTTTACTATTTTAAAGACATTTGTATTGCTAATAATAAATATTTCCTGTTCAATGAATACATTTTTCCATAATTCATTTTGAATTTTAATTGTAAAATTACATTATACCTAGATAATAATGTTTGTTATATTAATTTTGTGTCAGAAAATAAATAAATAAAATTTAGTTTGTGTTTATAATTGCCAGTGATAAAATGTCAAATTAACATTTCAGCTTTAATTGCAAACCATAACACATTATGAAAGCCAATAAGTATATTTATTGATTTAAAAACTAAAACAAATGCTAGTTGAGATAGGAGCAGATAGTCAAAGTGTTTAAAAATGCCAACTTGCTGTTTATAGGTTAGTTTAAGTGAAGCAGCTTCTGTTTCAGAGCGACTGTTTCAAAAAAGCAGATAGCTTCTGTTTCATATCCCACCGCTAGGTGTGGCCTAGCATAGCTGTTGCAGGAAGCTGTTTCTGCTAAATTCAACAGGTACGCTCGATAAACTATTTCAAAAAAGCAGATAGCTGCTGTTTCATATCCCATTGCTAGGTGCGGCTAGCATAGCTGTTGCAGGAAGCTGTTTCTGCTAAATTAAACAGGTCGTTCAGTGTTTCTCTCTTTTGCCGATAGTAGCGTTCTACCCATCTACCAACCTGCTACTGTATCTGTTTAATTTTGATCGAAACAGTTAACTGTATCTGTTTAATGGAAGAAACAGATTGCTAATTAACACCCCACCACTATAGTTCACTGTGATAGTAATCTCAAGGTCCCAGGTTTGAGACCGGCTGTGGCAGATAATTATTTATTCTGTTTTCAGCCGTGGATAGGTCCTGTGGGATCGGGAGACCCTCCTGGGGCTCAACTCTTAATTGGGGGAAAAATCTGGTGGTTGAGCTTGATCTCGGCCAAATCACCTCTGCACTACCGCTGGCTTAGAAACAATACAGTCCTTACCAAAGTACTGAACCCAAGACCCTTGACGGGTTGAAGTGGTACAAGTTTTTTTTTTGTTTTTTTTTTGTCTAATGCACAAGAGAAACTAACTCTATCTGTGATCAGTTGAGAAATAACCGTTTCACTAATCTGACAAAGTCCTAAATGAAAAAATTTGTTTGCTTTGTTTAGTTTGACAAGCTGTATATCTCGCACCGGTAATCTATATGAGTGATTCTCAGATAATGGGCTGTTTCATGATAGAATTTGAATAATTTTGACTGGATTTAAATAAAACAATTTTAAGTACCTACACCTTCTATTGATATTCAGCTGATAATCTTAACAATTGGCAAAGATCAAAAGAGTTCTTTTCGTGGGAAATTCAAATTTTAAAATATTCAGAAGCATGGCAATGACAACCAGCTTGAATTTAACATTCTTTTTTAAGATAGAGAGTATTACAAGACTGTACTGAATATTCAGGTTGAAAGCTCAAATGTTCCTGTGAAATCAGATATTAAGAAGCAAAGTAAGGAAATTTTAAAAACATAAAAAATTGTAATTTTCAATACTTCAGTTACAACTTTGTCAGTTTTTGTACCTTTAAAAAATATTAAGATACTTTTTAGCTTGAAAAAGTGGTATTTTCACTTACTTACACCTTTGTCACTTTCTTTTTTACTCATTAGTCGTTTTTTCCCCGAAAAAAATAGACTATTGCAGTGGGTTGAAGGTCGGCAGCTAGCGGCGGGACTGTGATTTCTATCCGTTTCATAACCCTTAGAGCACGATTATGGAAAATTTGGAGATGTCTGATATATATTTTTTTTCCGCTACATTTGAGCACCTCCAGTGGCCCCCTTTGGGTCAAATGAGTTGAAATTCGGTATGTAGGGCTTTCTTCAAGGCAGAACGATACCATTAAACAATGGATAAATACCAGTCAAAATTTCGGTATGTTTACCTGAAATTTCGGCGTTTTTTAAGTTTTGCGCATTGCTACTGCTCCACCATATTAGTTTATAGGGTTGAAAATTTGTATGTGAATTGAGTTGGTGTCGGGGAAGTATGCTTTGGGGGTCTCGACTTGGTCCCCCCAACCCTCTGGGTTTTCCGATTTTTTAAAACATTTGCGCACCTTTAAAACCTCTCCAAGTTGAGTTAGGGAGCTCAACACCTGTTGCATTCGAAAGGAAATTAAATTACCTATAAAACAAAAGAAGTTTCATCGAAATCGGACGGCTATTAGCAAAGATATGGCTATTTCAACTGTTTCAATGCCTTTTTAGTTGTTTTTTCCCCGAAAAAAATAGAATATTGCAGTGGGCCGAAGGTCGGCGGCGGGACTACGGTAAATTGTCATTTCATATGTAAATTTCGGTATGTTAGGAGGCCCTCTTTTGTGGGTCTTAATTTTTTTCTTACTCCTCCGTGTTTATCTTTTTTTAACGGGAAAATACGACCTTAGTGACGGAGTTCTACTGCTCAGGGAGTTTTACTGCTCACGGATTTTTTTTTATCTCACAAGGTCCAAACTGCATTTCGACATATTTTATATTAAATAAGAGGTATAATATTTTTTTATAAAACCAACTTCAAAAGTTAAATTAAAACTATTTAAAGTAATGAGGAGAAAATTGATAAATTTTATTGAAAATGAAAAAAGTTTTAGCACTTAAAATTTTCAAACTTTTTTTCTTGCAATAGGGTTAGAGCTATGTAATCTCAGGATCTGTCAAGCAATGCTTCCCGGCCCGCTCACTGCCCTGCATTTAACAATTCTGAAATGTAATTGAAACATAAATTAATTTCTCAAAAATACATATGCATAAATAAATTTTGTAAAGAGCACTACTTTTTTTGTGAAATAGATTAGTTTCTAGATTAGATTAGATTGTTTACTAAATAAGAATTATAAGGAATTGACTTATAAATACAATCCTGTTAGTAAATTTAATGAAATAACTACAGAAATTAAAAATCAATGTTACTTTGATTAAAAAAAATTTTAACTACTAAGTTAGACTCCATAAGAGGAAATTTGATTTCTTTTATTATGAATTGATCTGAGATTGTGTGATTAAGTAATTCAGTAATATATTTATTTACAGTTAGGCCATCAATGACAGAGACCACAGCGTTAGGAGCAGCTATGGCTGCTGGCTCTGCGGAAGGTATCAACGTTTGGAATATGTCAGATTTACATTCAGTACCCTGTGACACTTTCTTGCCTTCCATACCTGAAGATGGTAAGTTTGGTTTTATTTAAAATGTTTGTAACTCCCAGGTTTAGATTTGAGCCTGGTTGTTGCACAAAATTTATTATCTGTTTTATTAAACATGAAACAATATTGAAGTCAGAAGACCCTCCTGGGACAAGCCTTGCCTCTGTGCATTGTCTGGTCCTTCAATGAGTTCTGGGAAAACAACTGGTGACTGAGGATGATCCTATACAGTTACCTTCTGGCATAACCTGTCATCATACCCCTTCATGAAGAACCACCGCTCATGTGTTTCTAGCCAGGCGATTACGCAAGTTGACACTCTGAAAATACCATTGAGATGCTCTGGATTATCTTCTATGCCCTGGAACTGCCCCTGTATGTTTCTTTGTTCTGGTACTCTAGAAACTGAACTAGTCTAGTCTTTCAATTCCCATTGTCTCACCTTCTAGCCCTTTATTTTTGAAGGAATTGGGAATTTCAATAAAATGCTGCATTACAAACCTACGGTCTGTGTGGGAGAGGAGGGTCCATTGTTATATCCAGTTTCTGGTTTTCTCGTTCAATAATATTACAAGAAACCAGCTCAGTTCTGTCGCCACCAGCTTTACTAAGAGAAGCCTGCAGCTGAGTGGTGACAGAATTCCTATCTTAGCTCCCCCATTGCTCCCCAATAACTCCTGGATTGTCCTTTTAGTGGTAGTATTGTGCAGATTGTTGAATAGAAGGTCCATTTGCTGGCTTACCTGATCTGCTGCTGGAAATTGGTTCTTCTCTACTATAATTATGAGGGAGACTCATTGGATGTCTCAACAATTTTACTCAGGCTCAACAACAGTGGAAAATCGTTTGTCCAATACAGTTTGACAGCATTCAGAAATGTTGGTTTATTGGTGAAAGTACTGGCCTATGGTTTTATTAGCCATTCCCGAGCCAAGTTTTCTTTCACATATAAAAATGATTTGCTATTAGCATTGCCCAATATTTGCGTTACATCCACACATGTGACATACCAATTACCCTTTCCATTCCTTATTTTTACCCCGAGGTTTTTAAAATTGTTGTTACTTTTAAGTTGATTTTCCAACACAATCCGTGATCAGTGCTTGTGCACCCCACCACTCTCCTTAACAACCCAGAGAGTCGGACAGCTATGTTAGCTCTGATGAGTCCGGGAACGGATCCCTGCATTCTTGTTTCCAAAATTTTTTATTTTTAAATTTTATTTTTTTATTTTTAATTTATTATACATTTAAAAAAAATATTTATATAAAATACAAAACGACTTTGGAAAACCGTCAGCAGGGGTTTCAGCACAAATAGTAAATAATATAATAAAATAAAATAAATAAATATACATTACGATTATTACAATTAAATAATAATAAATATTTATTTGTTATAAATACTAACAATAAAACAAAACAAAATAAGTAAATCTATCTGATAAAACTATATAAATAACTGATAATTAATTATGTCCAGTTGTAGAGCCATTGGATAATCCACAAGGATGACATCATCCTTAAAAAACCTTAATTATCGTTCTGCAGATATGAGCACCACATTCTATTATTGCCTTGGGTAAATCATCTACAATGAAAACATAATTGGACCAAGAAGACACCCTTGGCAAACGCCGCTATTAACTTGGAAAAAAATCAGACAGGCCATTCATACCGTGAACTGAAGCTGAATACTTTTTGTCTTCTTTTTAAAAATTTCAGTCTTAATAATATTAATAAAAAAAAACAAATTGTCACAAGTAGAGTAGTCTCTCTGGAATCCAGCTTGAAATTCACTTAGTAAACCATTTTGAGTAATGAATAGTTCTAAACTGTTCAAAAGGAGGCCTGTGAATATTTTTGATAATGTATTTATGCATGCTATGTCTCTATAATTAGTGGTTTAATAATATTGCCCTCTTTAAACAGAGGAAAAATTATAGAACGGCCGAAACTAGGGGTAGTGATTTCCTTATCATAAATATAATTTAAAAAAGTAAACAAACTTTCATGTAACAATTCTGAACCATTTTTATAAAATTCATTAATAATCTGATCTTAGTCAGGAGCTTAATTTGATTTTAAACCATTTATAACGGATTTTAGCTCTTCCAAAGTGAACTGTGCATCCAATAGAGAACACTTAATAAATGGTTCTGGGTAAAGAATTTAACAGCAATCTAAATTGGAATTAAGTAAAGATATAAAGTGTGAGGCCCAATATTTAGAGATATGCTATTACTGCAAACAAAGTTTCTAGATTTAAAATTATTAATAAGCTTCCACAGGTCTTTAATATTTTTTATATTTTAGTATTTGTTTTAAATTGGGAGCCCATAGAAGAAAAGAACTTATTCTTTTTGGATAGGCATAAAGATTTAAAAAAAGTAAGCGACTCTAAACATACTTTTTTAACTAAACTAAAATTTAGATTTGACTCTGAAACCCTGTGCTGCAAAATCACTTTGCCTTGTTTTATCTGCAGTCTATTCATTTTTTTTTTTTTTTTTTTAAGCATTATATGCAGGTATTATTTCAATCTAGTAAATAAGTACTCTACTTAGCATCACACTTTGTTAGCTGTATCTATTATCTGTTTACATAAAGATGTCCTATTTTTTTTATATTTGGCCATAGTTATGCAAAAAAGATCCAACCCACAATCTTGATTTTTCTGTTTTCTATGGTATTGGCAAGGTTTTGACATCTTTTACAATACATAAAAGATGTTAAAACCTTACCAATACCATAGAAAACGGAAAAATCAAAATTGTGGGTTAGATCTTTTTTTGCATAACTATAGCCATTTAATTTAATATATCACACATACAGATCAAAATGTTATCATCTTGATTTTTAATTAATTTAGTTTTTGATGAAAGTCTAGTGATATCTCGTGTAAATCAACAAATATAATATTTTGTATTTTTAAACTCTTTTATATGCGTTCTCAAAACAATAAAATAAAAAATATATGTATTTTTATTCAGAAAGAGACTACAAGTATTCCAGATGGAAAATGGGTATACAAAGAAGCCTAGGTTGGGATGTGGACAAGGATAAACTTACTAAACGTAAATATTCTAGTAAGTATTGTAAAAAAAAAAAAAGTATCTTTACAGTAGGGCATTGATAACGTACTGGGGTATATAAACTTATTGGGACCAAGCACAATGAAAATTCAATCAATCTGATGAGAATGAAGCTGTGAACCAATTATTAATTACCAAAAAATATCTTTAGAGTAAGGCAGTGCAGTTAAATCTAATGAGAATGAAGCTGAAAGGCAATTGAATGATTTGATAGAAAAAAAAAACGACACTAAATACATAAGGTTTACTAGTTAGTAAATTTTCATATATTTACAACCATTCAATTATCTTTCATGCAATGTGAGGGGAAAAAGTATTTGAATGCATCAAGCTTTTCAATTATCATTCCTACTTCTGATACACATTAACACAAAATTAGTGATCATTACCTGTTTGGAATGCTTTCAAGATATTTCGATGTGTTGCAAAGCTGTATTGATTATATTTACAATTTTTTCATTTTTTCCTGTGACAATAATTGCCCTAGTATGTTCACATTTCCTTCAAGTTTAGGGCAAAATTAAGAAGAATTAATTTATTTTTTTGCGAAACGTTTATCCGTATATGCTTGTGCCTTCTGGTTTAACATACCAAAATTGTATCGCTCTCGAATTAAGAGTAGCAAGAGCTAAAGTCGTGGACTGGTCTCATTTTTTTTCTAGAAATTTTTATTAAGTATCTTTTGCTATGAGAGATTAATAGCTTATTGATGGCCAAAAAAAGCTATATAAGGATGGTAGTCGATGGATTTTGAGTTTTCATGAATCTGGATAGATTCCAAGAGATGTTTTTTTCTAAAGTCCAAGATTGTTCATATACCACAATCAATATTATTTTCTTACAACAATTAGCTGCTGGAATCCCAATTATTTCTGACTGATAACAAGGTCTTCTTTTTTTAAAAGATAAAATGAAAATCCTGTAATCAATTATCTGGATATCAGCACTTGGCTTCTATACAGCATTATTCATAGAATAAAAGTCTATCTATCTATCTAATAAGCACTACAACCCGCGAGTGCATCTTTGCCTCCTCTAAGAGCTTCCACCATCCAGTTTGGTGTCTTGAGAAGAGCCTGAAGTCAGCTGTCACAATGCCTACCCTCTTTAATCTGGGTCTTTCTCCTGGTTCAGTCAATCTCATCCTTCAGTATTCTCTTAGGAATTTCTCCTTCTTTTACCTGAATCACATGCCCGGCCCAACCTAACCTCCCGAGCTTTTTCAATTTCCAATTGTAATGTCCTTATGGTGGTTCCTGGGTCTATTTATCCATATATCAATCTGGTGTTGTTATCTTGTTGAGGTTTTGTAATAAGGGTGGTTTAAGAAGAATGGATTATTAGCCCATTGCCCCCAGTTCAGGTGGAGAAGCTGCCTCCTCAGAGCCACTGAACTGGCTCCCCTGTCGAGGCTACCTAGGGTGTGTACTATAAGTGATCTTGGTCTGTAAAATAGAATGTTGTAGTATGCTGTATTAGTGTACTGGGTGAATGTCAGTGTACTGTTCCTCCAATTAGTGGCTGACTGTGGTACAATGACCAGGCAATGGGATAAAATAAAGGTACTACTCAAAATTTGAAATTGTTGGAAAATCGTGTTTAAAGTTGTTTTTTATTTCTTCACTTTTGAATACATTCTCATTAAAACATAGGGTATTACGACTGTTCAATGTGTTTTAAAGAGGGGTATTCAAAATTGTAGTAAGCTTTCTCACTTGGACAACTAATTGATTGTTCACACAGTTTGGCAAGATCATATAATTCATGTACTACCTACTTATTCATACTTTCATTTATAGAATTTAAAAGATGTATTATTTTGCTCTTGAATAAATTCAGTGTCTCATTATTGGATTGGAAAATGGAATAAAACATTAGGAATCTATTTCATTATCAAATTTTCCAATTTAGTTTAAATAACATAATTTTTAGTTCTTATTTAAACAATTAGAATAGAACTAATCGGTTTAAGTCAATAATTATAAATTTTTTTTCCAGAGCTTGCCATTCAAGAAACCATTACTCGTAGCTTACCAGGAGTATTTTATTTATTTACAACTGGCGTGGTTTTACTTGTTGCTAAAATAAGAATGCAGCAATGATTGTGATTTTTATTTTGAATACCAAATATCTAAACTAAATCATGAACGTGTGAATTTTTTAGTCCTATTGTTGTAAAGTTATTAATAAACATACACTTATTTCTTAATACGCTTTTACATATTTTTTTAATTCTAATTGAGCTGAATAAAAGACTTAATCAGGAAATGAGAATCTGATTATGGAGTTTCTGTTATTAATGAAAATAATTTCAATTAGTTGATAATGTTTTATTGTATTTTCAGCTATAGCTCAAATGCTTAATATATTTGCAATAGATAAGCGCACAGTTGTTATAATTCATAAATTAATTTTATAATACAATAAATAATGGTGAGCATAAAAAAATAAAATAATTTCTCTATATAACACTATGCATCATTTTCTTATCAGGCACCTTAATTGAAGCATTTGGACGCTTGACTATTGTCAGTACTTATCAAATAAATATTTGAAATATAAGTTGCAGAACTTGTTTCATATCTTTCTCTAAAAGTTATTCTTTTTATTAAAATAAGGCATTTGACCTTCAGCTGAAAAAATTGATGTTAATAGAAGTTCAGATGATTATGAATAAATAAATTTATTAAGTAGACCTCGGCAAAATGTACTATAAATATTATACTACTTAAATTATTTTGTTTTTTAAAATATAACATATTTATTGGCCCTGAAGAAAATTTTTCAAAATGGGCCGCAACATCAGCATACATTAAACAGTACACTAGGACAGTGTTTTTTATTTTAAAACTTCCCTTCCTCCTATCATATTCCAGACCAGAGGTCTCCTAACGATAGTCCACTAGTACCGCCAATCTGGCCATAGTTAATTTTGATTACATTGTAAAATGTACAATGTAAGTAAATCATACAAAATAGTATAATACAAAATACTCATATGTTGTTATTCAGTGACCTATAAGAAACACAATAATTATACATAATGAAACTGAACATTTTAACTGTTATTAATGATAATGAGTACGATCATATGATAATCTAGCTAGGTCTTGGTCCTTAGCCTAAAAAGTTTCGAGATCCCTGTTCAAGACTATAACTATGGGTAACTATTTCATGCATAATATAACATTTATTAATAATTATTAACATTTAATATTTATTTATAACATTTATTATTATTATTTATAACAATCTATTAACATTTAAAAATAATTTATTACATAATGAGGCTTAGATAGTTGGAGCAGTATTGGAGTATGTTTGAGCCAGAAGCGGATGCTTGTTTGAATCCAAAATGTATGAGTTAACTTATTTTGTGGGGTTTCCACAAAATAAATCTTCAGCTTCCCACTCTGGCTTTAATAGTTACAATAATGAGTAAGATTAAGGCCAAACCAGAGGAGACTAGTGAGTTTACCTAGTTACTTGGAACCTCGGTACAAGTGGCCACATGGCCCTTTGTGATTATAGTTTGTTCCACAGTGCACTATGAAAGTATGGGTTCATGATTTTAATCCAATTGGATAGGTGGATGGTGAATTTAATTTGCTTAACTAAAAACCACATCAAAAATTTATCTGAAAATCATATACAGTCTGTGGTGAAAATGTTTGTGCAGAACACGTTCAGCAAAAACTTGCCTATATAATTTTTCCTGAATAAATAACTACTACCTCAACCGCCTAGGAATAAATAAATAATACTTTATACAGGGCCTCAAGCAGTGAAGAATTCCTTGAAGATACTGAGAAGAGGCTTGAATTCATAGTTGGTTCCTCTTACTATCTATAATTCCAATGTTGTCCATCAATCCCTGTCTCTTAAGTGAACTGGGAATATTATGGAAGGGTAAACGCCATTGTATTAGATTCCCTTAAGCTCCAATATTCAATTTCAACCGATTTGGACTCGTCTTCTTATAAAAGTTGGACGGTCCACCCCTTGCCCTTGAGGCTGAGGGTGGAGTGACAAGGGGAAGTGGTTGCCAGGATTCCTTTTATTCCCATAATTATGATTATGAGTAATAGTAATATTAGGTACTCATATGCACGAAGATAGCTGAAATAAGAGCGTCACTGTCCTTGAAAAATCTTGTCACTAGATGATAGAAGAGAGAGTTCATTAGGTAAGTGATTAACCTTTTTTGACATTGTGTGACCAGGTGGCTGTGTACTTGCTCTCTAATGTTCTCTTAGATTTGTTTTCTTGGGTGATTCATCAAGTCACTGCTGGTGTGATCCTGGCCTAATGGGATGCTTATGTTGGAGCTGCGATACTTGATAAGAATATACACTAACGTCCTTATCCGAACTTGATGGAGCAGAGTGATTGGATTAAGTGAAAATTCAGATATTCCGGAAACATTCTATTTCCGGGACAAAAAGAGTACATGGCACTTACGCATGCCTTAAATTTGATAGTAAAATTGGTTGAGTGGAAGATAGATACGAGCATGCGTTAGGTGGTCCATCTGAATCAGGGACTCAACCCTCCATTGATAAATCTGGAACTTATGTATCAATTATTAGTGAACTATAACTTCCATTAAATGATTTATTTGTTTATCACTCACATTTTATATCCATTTTTTGATGTTTAAGGATCTTATTCCCATTATCCTACATACAATTTTTCTTGAATTAGTATTTATACATATATATATATATATATATATATATATATATATATATATATATATATATATATATATATTTTTTCTTCTATCTTTTAATTTCTTAGGAAGTTGTTATGAATATATTACTATTGTTATGAAGGACAATATACTAAATTGTTACAAAAGTCCTTGGGCATGAACGCAACTCTTAATTCCAACTCTCATAATTATCTTATAAGAATGTTTTTGTTCCTACTATTTATGTCAATGTTTACTTTGACTAATCCTTTAATTCCTTGTGACTTGAGTTAGCTTTATGTGGTAATTTACATTTTTAAAACGCACTTGCAATGTTAGAAGAAAAAAATCGTGATTCGCAGTCTTTTGAGACATAACTGGAAAAAAGGTTTAAGCACAAAGGCAGCCGCCAAAGAAATAGAAATAGAGCCAATTCTCCATCGAAATACTGCTGCACAATCCAGATCAGGTGGCCCATTGATGACGTTCTTCTTGAATGTGTCAACCAGGACCCACACGCAACTGCTCGTGATTTATCGGCCGTAGTAGGGACTCCTGCTTAATTTTTACTGTGAATAGCTAGACAAAGTCTATGCAGTTTTGAGTGCAAAGTACACCGCTTTGGTCAACAGAAACCAAGCCATTTTGCAGCACGACAATGCCCCTGCACATCGTTTTCGTTGGACCAAGGAAAATTATCGGAACTGCAAGGAGTAAACGTTGCGCCTCATCCTGCGTATAGCCAAGATATTGCACCATCTGATTATGATTTGTTTAGATCAATGGCTCATTTTTTAAAAGGCCGAATCTTTGATAATTACGAGGACATAAAAATTGGATGTGAAGAGTTTTTTGCCTCAAAACCAAAGGAGTGGTACCAGCATCAAATCCAATTACTGGCAGAAAGATGGGTGAAAGTAGTTGAAAACAATGGACTTTACTTTGAAGAGTAGTATTCAATGATGTTTAAAATATCTAATCTGAAATAAAACTTTACTAATGCACAAGAACTTTTGTAACAACCTAGTATAACTTCTAATATAATCTTCAATAGAGGAAATATTTATTGATTTAAGAAAGATTGTTCTGAAGATAAGGAAATATTTCCCTGAAACGTAAACTTAATAAATTTGTAAAGGTTGTTAGGGTTAGGTTCATTAAATAAGCAAATTACAGAAGGAAAAATCAATATATTTAAAATCTTTTACCAAAAACAACATGCAAATTATAAACATGAATTAAAAGAAAAATCAAATTAAACATGCTCCTGAATTGACTATACAAATTAACTAAATTAACTATGCCAAAGAAAACATAAAGAAAATGTAAATAAACCTTACTACTCTGTTGCGCAACAAATTCACTAAAATTATAACAAACAGGCTGTTTTACTATTTTTTACAGTAACTACAAATTACTACACATACTTAAAAGGATTAGTTACACAAATATAAACATAATTGGGCAAGCACACAACACAGGCAATAACAACAAAGGTTTAACCTTAACGTAACCATGGTGATAATAAGTCCCCAGCTGTAATAGTCTTAGGTGGTGTTATTATAGGGTGATTGTGGTTAACAAATTAATGTGGATTATATTGGAAGTTATATAGCGCCCTTCACTTAATATTTATATATACAAATACCAGGAATAACAAAGTACTTGGGATTGATGGGATCCAGCCAGGACTCCTGAAAGCACCCTTCACTTAATATTTATATATATTATTTATACTCCTATTTGTCAAAATATTTATCTTACAATATCTTCCTTTGTATTAAAATTATAATGTCAGAATATAAGTTTGTAAATGAGACAGCACTTAACAGAGCAGGAGGTTCAAATGCAAGCCCTGAAGAAGAGGAACAAGATCTCGCTGATGACTCTGAGCCCCCCGATAAGGATGAGATACAGGAAGTCATCAAGAAGCTAAAGAATAACAAAGCACCTGGGATTGATGGGATCCAGCCAGGATTCCTGAAATGTATCGGGGATGAGCTAAGGAAAGAACTCTACAACATGATAGTGACGATCTGGGAGCAGAAGCGGATGCCTGAGGACTGGGCGAAAGCCATAATATGCGTAATATAAGAAGGGAGATCAGTCCAACTGCGGAAACTATCGAGGAATCGCACTTCTGTCATGCACATACAAGATCCTATCAAGCATCCTCTTTGAACGGCTGTCGCCCTTTGCTGAAAGACAATTAGGGAACTACCAGCCATGCTTCAGAAGAGGTAGTTTAACCATTGACCAGCTCTTCTCATTAAGAATGACACTAGAGAAGTGTAAGGAGCACCAGATCACAACTCACCATCTCTTGGTCGATTTCAAGGCTGCACCGGATGAAGCTCTACCAGATACTTGAGGAAATGGGAATACCTAAAAAGCTGACGTGTCTGGTAAAAATGACCATGAGGAACTCAAAATGTGTAGTACGTATTGGAGCCGATGTTTCGAGGAATTCTTCACAGATAAGGGAGTGATGCAGGGAGATGCACTCGCATGCCTGTTCTTCAACCTGGCCGCAGAAGGAGCTGTCAGGAGATCAGGTATTCAGGTTGGTGGAACCTTGTTCAACAAACTGGTGCAGCTGCTGGGTTATGCTGACAACATTGATATAATGGCTAGATCCAAACGAGCCCTAAGGGAAGCATTTCTTGCCCTCGAGGAAGCTACAAAAAAAGTTGGATTAAAAGTAAACCAGCAAAAAACAAAGTATATGCAGGTTTGAGGGCTAGGAAACCACGAGGAGTACTTCGAGGTAGGACAGTATAGATTCCCGGTGGTCAACAACTTTATCTACTTGGGAAGCGAGATAAACTTCCAAAACGATATCTCCCAAGAAATTAAGCATAGGATAACAACCGCTAACAGGTGCTATTACAGCTTATCAAAAAACTTCAGGAGTCGATATCTGTCAAGGAAGACAAAAATCAGTCTGTACAAAACTATAGTCCGTCCAGCACTAATTTATGGCTCGGAGGTATGGGCCATTAAGAAGGCGGATGAAAAACAGCTCTTGGTGTTCGAAAGGAGGATATACGGACCCATCAAAGTAGGCGAGACATGGAGAAGACAAAAGAACCTGGAATTGTATAGGCACTTTGAAGATAACGAGATCTCCACAGTCATAAAATTGGGAAGACTTCGATGGGGTGGCCAATCTAGCCAGAATGGATGAAGGTGGCCACCCCCGATGTGACCACATTCATCGGCGAGATTCCGAAGAATGTGGCCACAGAAGAGATTTTTGGGGCAAGGAGAGTGGAACGACCGAACGTAAGGTGGATGGATGGTGTGGCTGAAGATGCTAGGACTCTTCTCGGCGTGCGGGACTGGAGGACTGCTGCACAGGACAGAGCCAATTGGCAGAGGCTACTTGAGGCGGGAGGCCTTCCGGCCGGACTCAGTGACAAGTTGTTGCGCCGGTTATGTATGTATGTGAATGAGTGTCTATTTCTAATATCTCTTCCTTTTTTTTATATATTTCTGGGAAAAAAATAAGAGATAACAAAGATGAAATTCGTAATGAGTACCCCCAAAAACATAAATGTTCAAATTTTCAGAACTTCTCCAAAATTTTCCACCGAGACCCCTTCCTCAAAAAATTAATTTTGGCATTCCACCTCATAATTTTTATTCACCCTCACATAAAAACGGAATGGTCAAACAAAAAATCATTAAATCCAAGTTTTAGGTAATTTACTCTTCTTTATTTTAGTATAAAACAGTGTAACGCCAAATTTATTTCAATTAAAAAATAATAGATAACGAATTTAGTTGGTTTTTTAGTAGGTTTTTTGTTTAGAGTAACAAACTGGAAGGAAAAGGCTAAGGATAGGAATATCTGGATGACTATTAAGGTTGAGATTTTTATGTTTTACATATTTTTACCAAAGTAAAATAGAGCACTTTTAATTTTACATATTTTACGTTTTTCACAAATTTGACCCTACATTAAATTTTTTCATAAATATTTTACCTTTTTAACAAACTTGATCCTAAATTACATATTTTCATAAATATTTTGGACATTTTGGCTGGCAAATTTTTTTTTTTTTGTTTACATATTTTTTAAAGTATTAATGGTGTTTTATTCTGTGAGTGTTGGGAAAAAGCAGTGACAATAACTTAAAAATCTCAAGTTGTCCAGCATAAAACAACTAAACATCCAGTGCCCTAATACAGACCTTTCTATCGACGGCTGGTTCTTCCACTGACACAACAGGCAACAGCACCATCTATCAAGATGTGTACCGGAAGTTTCTTAGTGCAGACATCTCATTTAACGTGCCTCATGAAAGTACATTGATAAAAAACTATTTACACTTAATTTATGCTGAAACTTTACAAGAAATTTCTGGCAGACCAGTTTCAATATTGGATAAACGAAGGATGAAACACTGCTATCATGATTATTAGGAAGTCGAGTGTTGAGGCTCCTAAAAAATCATATCTGCTGAATAGTGGTTTTAGAAAAGTGCAATCATGAAACGGTTGTTCACATTGTCAACCAATTAATGAGTATTCTTTGGTCACAAGGGATTTGTCATCTCAATGTTTTACTGCTTTTGACCAAATCAGCTTCTTATATGATTAAAGCTGGACAAAACTTTACGTTTTTATGTCTTAAACTAGTATAAAGATGTGTATGGCACATGCATTCCATCTTGTGGTTGAAGCAGTAAGGTTTTCCAATGTTGACCTGCTGGAGTCAACAGCAAATAAGATATTTTTGAAGGCTTCCAGTGGCATAAATATTTATAAAGAAATATACCCCGACTTAAATTTACCTCCTGAACCACTCATAACAAGATGGGGCATCTGGATTAAGGCGGCGGAATATTCTGTAGCTATTGTAAAAGCCTGTCTGTTATTTAATTTATCAGCTCTAAAGAAAGATTTGACATATATAAGTGCAAATTTATCTTTGTTGGCCAAGAAAATTTCAAGACCAAAAATATTACTCTTACTGAAAATTTGAATGTGGTAAACGAAACCATCAAGAGGCTACGTGATCTACCCAAAAGTGAAGGGGAGTCAGCTAAAGAGAAGATTGAAGATGTCACAAAAGAAAATTCAGGCCTAGATAAAATACAGAGTATAGCTAATGTTTTCTACGATAAAAATAAACAGGAGGCAGAAGATCCACCAAATGAGATGCCAAGTAAATTTCCTCATTTAAGTTTGATCCCATCATCTCAGTCAACATTGAAAGTTCATTTAACCAGTACAAAGCAATTCTGACAACAGGAAGAAATTTCTCTTTGGAAATCTAAAAATGTATCTAATTTATGCAATTTCAGAGTATCTGAATTTTGTTGTTTTTCTTAATTTAATTTTCTTTGTCACCTAATTATGTTTCATAATTTTACCAATTTTGTTCCTTGTTGGTTCTTTGCATTTTTTTTTTATTATCTATTTTGCATGTTAAAAAGTAAACGCTTTTGTTGGTGTATTTTTAATATGGAGAGTTAAGAAGAGTTATTATAATATGGAGAGAGTTAGAGGAATTCAAAGCATATTAATATTTTAAAAAATGAAATAATTAGAAGTTTACATATTTTTAAATATTTCTGAAATAACAACCATATAGTTTGAATTTTTTACCACACAAAAACCCTAAGATAATAAAAAATAATATGATAGAAAATAATATAACTTTATATTTATTATAAGTTCATGTTTCAAGATGAAACATGAATTCGCTCATGCAGATCACAGTGAACTAAACTGAACCATCTGTTTTTGAAGTTCAGATATGCGATAATTGCGACCTCAGATTCATGAAAGAAAGTAAGCTATGGAAACAAGCAGTGACACTATTCAAATATGACTAGACTATTGGCTTGCAATATGTTTATAGTAAATATTGTTCTTGCCTTGCAAAATATCTTTAGCTCTTGCCGTGGCCCTGAACACTCAAAGAATTTATGAATATAGTCAAAGTCATTCTTTTTCAGAGATTTGTTACTATTTAATTATTTTGTTAAAACGGGTATTTTCTCTTTTGTTTTGAAATCTGACGGAGAATCAAATGAAAATTTCATCTGGCTTCTCCCGGTCTATTGAGGATAGGGTACTACATATCTGATTTGGCAAAGTTAAATCCTGAAAAGATGTTCCATCTTCATTCTCATCATCATCAACATTACTGTTTTCACCATCTGTTTCAGAGCAAACACTTCCTTCTTGTGTCTAAAAGTACCAACAATTTTCCCCTTGCTTATTCCGAATTTATGTCATTAATTATTTCCATTATTTTATCATAGCAATATGTTCCCCTCAAACATTGGCAAGCAAGAGCCACTGATTCCCAATTAAGATCTTCACTTAGCCAATGAGCTGTGACTTTGAAGAAACTGAGTTTTCTGGATCACCAAACATCAACCATAGTGGAAATAAACGAAGCTGACAAAGGACTGCATCATAATAAAATTTGCTATATTTTTATTTAATTCACTGACTTATTTCAGGGATTTTTTCTTGTACCACAGAAATTTGTCGAGGAATACTTTTATGCCCTTCTTTTCTTAATTATGAGATTTATACTCATTGACAGCTTCTTGACCATGATAGTGCTTTAAATGTGTGATGACATTTTTATGGCTTTTGATCATTGCAATCTTCAGCTCACATTTAATGCACAATGTATTAATGTTTGAGCTATTGGAATCATTCTTATTACTATTCATTTTTAAAAACTTGCCATTTAAAATAGGAGGTACAGCGGACTTGTTTACATAACGTAAGCGTATACGCTGTCAGAATCGTCTCGTAATGTTGAAGGCCTTTGTGAATATCTAGTGTCGAAAGTCCGAAGCTATCTTGTCTATCACTATCGCTGTATTCCACATCCATATTGTAGGTGCACACCAACACAAAAAAGATAGTGAAAACGGCAATGGATTCAACAGGACTAAAGTCAGAAGACCACATCAATAATAATGTTGGATTTATAATCCCAAGTAAAACATTTTAGTTAACACTTAACAAAGAAATGTAAACATTATTTCAGTTGTAATGACCTTGAAGGAATATAGTATTTTACTATGTTTTATTTATAAAAATTGCAAATAACCTAATGAATTTTTAATTAAGCAAATGCTTTAATTGTATTCAACGACCTCAAAAGGATATATTTTAATAGTGTGTGTTTCACTTGAAAATTGATATAAACTAGGTTTCTTTCCAAACTCAAATTAAAAAAAATCATAAAGAGATGGCCTAAGGACCACTTAAACTAAATATTTTTCAAACAAAATATAGACTTCAGAGGATGTTCCAATAAATAAAGACGATAAAATCAATAATTTTCTAACTAAAAAAAATATTTTTTCTTTAGTCTACCTCTAAACAGTCGGAAAATCGTTTGAACCACGAAAATCCATTCCCCATTCATGAGATTCAGGACAAAGAGCAAATGAAAAGTAGGAAAAATTTTTATTGGGGTGAATGGCTGGGGGAGGGATGGCTATTATTTTGGTATGAAATGATGGAACTAAACAGATTAAATATGTTATCTGGATATTGTCATACAAGATAAATATGATGGACTGAATTATAAGCTTTTACTATGAATGGAAACTGAGAAATATAAACATGTTATCTGGATATTGTCATACAAGATAAATATGATGGACTGAATTATAAGCTTTTACTATGAATGGAAACTGAGAAATATAAACATGTTATCTGGATATTGTTATACAAGATAAATATGATGGACTGAATTATAAGCTTTTACTATGAATGGAAACTGAGAAAGATCAGGACAAGTTTTTTGATAAAACGATAATGATAGACTTGAAAATGGCTTCAGTGGTCGAAACATAGAGCCAAATGTGAAAAAATCAAATCTTGGTGACCTAATGGCTATTTTATTTTTCTAACATAAGATTAAGCATGGTCTCTCAGGGTGTTTATTTTTGGTTTATTATTTTCAATAATAGAGCTTTGTAATTGACCAAGAAAAAAAAATTTAACGCCACCCCTCTCAATATTTGAGATCTTACGTTTTGAGATACGTATAATCCAAATATAAATTTTAAAAAATCTATCCGTCTGCCATCTGCGGCTTTTCTCTAAGATTACTGTACCGATTTTCTTGAGATTCAGTAACAGTCACACATCACCCCAGGTGATCCTCGGAACTTGACATGACCATCCGTCTTTTTTGTTTCAAAATGGCAGACGATTAGAGATTTTTAAGTCCATAACTCAGCCATTTATAAAGAAAGAGGGGAAATGTAAGGTGTTTTGGAATCAGTATACAAAGGGATAAAAAAAAAAAAATATGTAAAAAATAAAAAATCTATATTAATGCTTTTGGTTTATTATTTTCAATAATAGATCTGTGTAATCTAAAACCCTTGGTTAAAAAAAATGTTTAACCACCTCTCAAAATTTGAGGTTTTACATTTCAAGATATTTAGAATCCAAATACCGAATAAGTAAGAATCCGTCCGTCTACGGCTTTTTTTTTTAATCAAATGAGATAATTAATTTAAATAAGAGATGATTCAGATAATCAGTCGAATGACAAATAAATCAATTGTAAACAACTATCAAGCTAGTTAGATAAAAAATATTCTAATAACATTCTACACTGGTATAAAATGAATATTCAAATTTATTTACATTATACATGATTTTCAAGTTATAAGAAAAAAAGAAAAAGATTTTTTTTTATATATATCTATTGGAAAAATTCGAGGCAACAAATCTGAAATTCATAATCAGCATCCTAAAAAAAATAAATGAGCAACTTTTCAGAACTTCTCAATAACTTTCCATTGAAACCCCTTTGTGATCCCCAATTAGCTAGACTACTTGGACATTCGAGTCTTTCAATTTTTCAAAGGCTAAAGCACACAATTTTGACCATTAGAATTTCGCATAATATGTTTTTAAGCCCAAAAATCTTCTAATACAATTAGTATAGTGCATTAACTATCGCAATGAGTTTATGAAGACATCACTTAATTGTGTATGATGGCGTGACCAAGGTGAGGAATAGATGTGTTGAAAAACATATATTTTCTCAGTTGAGGTGAAGAGGATCGTACTAGTGAAGGTGATTTAGACAGCTAACAAGATTTGTGGAATATTCTTCTCTGTTTGATCCATTGGCAATCATGCCATCAAAATATGTGGTCATTCCCTTTAGACAGCATAACAGTGATTTTCTTCGAAACTAATGTTGAATATAAATCATTTAACTATTTTTTAATGCATTGTATAACACTAATGGGAGGTTTCTTAAAGAAAATGAAAATGGGTTTCGTATTCCCATTTTTAATTTTGGAAGTTTTAATTTTTATGGAATGTTAGAAAAATTGATTTCTCATTTCCAATTTCAATATTGCATTAAATTAAATTTTACAATATACACTGTCCCACAAAAAAAAAACCCAGCCCACCTAGATTTTTTTGTTTTTAAACTTAATAATGGGGATAATTATTAACTTAGATAGAAATTAGTTGTTATTACAAGAAAAGAATAAAATACTTTCAATTAAACCCAATAGTCTTCTAAAGGATTAGCGATAAGGACCTGTTAGACTGCAAGTTAGTTGAACTTCGATAATTCATGAAAACATATCTCTGCATTTTTCTTGGGTTTTTGCACTTTTATTGTTTTGTTTTTGTGGTTTAATATTTTATAACATCAAATCATGGTCATTAATTCAGAAATAGTTGCAAGAACTTTGCTTGTAGTAGAAGATGGTAGAAGTGAGCGTTACAGAGTAGTGCGTTGGGTATTCCCAGAACAACTGTACGAAGGGCCATCCAAAGATGCAGAGAGATGGGGCCGTACAGGAGAAGCCAGTTTCTGGACGTTCTAGAACAAATCCTGGAGACTACCGTTTTGTGGTGGTCCAGGCCCTCAGGAATTGCTATCAATGAGCTGTTCGCACCACTCAAGCTCTGCGAACTGTCCTCCAAGTGGATGTTTGCGTGAAAATGGCTTGTAGAAGGTGTGCTACATTCAAAGGTATCGGCCACTGGACTGCTAACACCAACACACTGGAGAGCCCACTTGAATTTTGCTCAGGCACACCGAAACTGGACCAGTGTAGATTGGTGCTCCCAAAAGTATTTTGATCAAGATATAGATTCCAAAATAATAATCTGAGAATCCAATTAGATGAGGTTCATAAATAACAGCCAACTCAGGAACTCAATACCCTGACAGTCAATATTTATAAATGGCGTACTTCACAGATAATGCAAGTACCAATTCGGTTAGTACAGCACTAAGAGTTGAAAACTTTCTAATATACATTATATATCTGTTTGAAACTAGTGTTATAAAACATCAAAGTAGCCAAATAAATAAAAACCTAAAGAGAATTAATAAATAAGGAATTACAGGCTGCAGTCAAATCTTAAATAATGTATACTTGAAACTATAAAATTTGCACTTTAAACATCTGTGAGGTTGACCATCGATATATCACTGTGGGCACAAAATTTTTCTGGATGAAGAGAACATGGACCTTGAACCAACAAAATCAGTAGAAAAAAACAAGCAACAGATTAAAAAGCACCTATCTCAAGATTTGTGTTGTTCTTTACTCATTTTAATAATGTAAATATATTTTAACAACCTAATAATATGTAATATACCAATGTCTAAAATAAAGATTTTTTTATCAAATCTATTTTAAAAATAAAATAAAATGATTAAATACATATTATTTATTTCACCAATGGTTACTAAAACGTATTTTATAAACTTACAACATAGCATTTTAAGAACTTGAAATAATATAACACTTTTATAAAAATTTATAATAAACCAAAGTTAAATCCTTTAGTTAAGTGGAAACAATCCTTAACTTTTGGGAGATTAAAAAAAATAATTATTTGCCATTTTATATTTTCAACTTTATTCTCTCCTTACAGGCACAATTATTTCTTTTACTTTTTCCAAGAGGACATCCTTCTTTCTGTCTTTTGAGAAAGGAATGCCTCTACCTTTAAGGTAATAACAAAGTGAAGGAACATTTGCTTTCTCTAACTGATTCGTAAGCACTAAATTTTCAATTTCAGTTGTGGTTAAAAGGATGCTTTTCTTTCGCTGAAACAAATATTATCAGGAGTCAATTATTTAAAGGTTTTAAATATTTATGTAAAAAAAAAGATAAAAACATGAAAACAATAAATAAAATCAAGGCTTGAATTGAAAATAGAGAGAAAATATTATGATTTTTTTTTAATTTCTCAACCAGTTATTTTTATATCATATTTTAAATGTTGTATTAATTATTGAGACTAATCTTATAAAAGTTTTCAAGGTAGGTACTGTTTAAATATTGTTACTACACTACTTAATAAACAAAAGTTTATGGCATGCATACAAATGCCAAAACAAACAAAATTCTAGGAAAAGCTAATGCTTCATTGTGTATCTGCAAGAATTATTTGGGGGAATTAGACCCAAAATGCTTTAATGGTTTTTGATCTATGATAACCTTATGCATCAGGCACCTGGTGGCTGAAACCTACAGAAAAACCCGTGCAAATGAGGATGGAGAAAGTTCAAAGGATGGTATGCCAAGGGCAACAGGAGCATTAAGAACATGCGCCGCAGCAGCCATAGGGGCTCAGCCTAACTTCCTTGCACATTTGAAAACAAAAAGGTGCTTCAACCAGTATACTCAGATTACACGAACCTGTTATTGTAAACCAGGAAATAATTAAGTGCATTTAAAAATCCATAACAAGCTTGAGAGGGGAAAAAGAGAAGGAGGGGAGGGATCAACTAAGTGATTATTTACCCAGGAAATTTGATTTTGAAAAGAACTTCTAAGTATTTAATATAAGAAAATATGACCAAAAGGCTCTGTCCCGGGAAGGTAGATAAAAGTGCCCATAATAGTAAATGCCTATCGACCAACACATAAGCACTCTCACAAGAAATTGCTATTACCAAAGTTTCAGATCTCTAACACACTCCTGGACCCCATAATTAGCCCAAGTATCTTGAAATGTAATTTTTTCATAATTTTATTTATGAGCACTATACTTCAGAAAAATTTCTTAATTTTACCACAAACCATGATTTTTCATGAACTATTAACAGGAATTAGGGATTGATAAATTATTTGCTATTTCTATAATTTTGTTTTATTGAAAACTAGTTTCGAATGTTTGCATTCATCTTCAGTTCTAAAAACACACAAAAATTCAAAAATAAGCAATTCAAAATATAGTTTGGTATTATTATACATATTAAATTAGATGTAATATAAATCAGTATTATAAAACATTTATGAATTATGAATTTAATTAAGACAAGAAATCAAATACATGTTGGTACATACCAAGGTTTAAATGGATTATATCAAACAGAACAGTTTGTAGTTGTTTCTTTTAGCATTGAACTAACAATAAAAGAAAGGAAAGGTGGGATGTTTATAGCTAAACGGTTTAAGGGTCGGGGTTTTTCCAGTAATGCCGGTGAGTAATTGGTTTTTCTGTTATAGATGGGAATAAATTTAAGATTGGACTATTGGAGATATTTATTTGGTCATTTAAGCAAAAATCTGGATTGCATTTGAAGGATTTTATTATTTCAAGTGCTTCATATATATTTAATTTGAGGCTGTTTTCAACGTGATGTATTAATTTAACTCCTGAGTCTTTGATGAATTTATGTTTTTTTTTCATTTAAATGAATTGCAAAGTTGGAATTCTCTGTATTATTATTATATGCAAGTATATGTTCCTTTAATCTCTGATTTAGCGAACTTCCAGCTTTTCCTGTGTATTTGGCTGCACACAATCATTACAATTTAGTTCGTATACTCCGCTTTTTTTGGAAAGATCTATTTTGTCTTTAGGAGAAGAGAAATATGAGGATAGGGTTTTTCTATTTTAAATGCAGGATTTAATCCTAGTTTTTTTTTTCAATTCATTTCCGACTTTGGTGGATATAGGGCCGTAATTTGGAATCAAAACATAATGTTTCGGGATGGGCCTATCTTCGGGGGTTGTTGAATAGATATCATTAATTGTCTTTTTTTATATTTGTTTTTTTAAAATATGATTGATAGTGGTTTTATTGTAGCCGTTATTTTTTGCTATGGAATATATTATTTCAATTTCTTTATTATAGTTATTTTCATTTAATGGTACGTTCAAAAGACCGTAAATCAAGCTATTAAAGGCTGCGAGTTTATGTGCTATCAGTCTCCTAGCTTCATTGTTTGTAACGACATCCGTGTTCTCCATCTTGGATTGGATCCGAAATTCCAAATTCATGATGCTTATTTTTAACTGAGATTTCTAAATCTAAAAAGTTTATGGTTTTGTTTTTTTCCAGTTCTACTGTGAATTTAATCGAGGGGTGAATTTTGTTTATTTCCTTTAAGAAGTTATTTGTCTTGTCGTACCAGACCATAGGCATATGATGTCATCTACAAACGGATACCAGTATATGATATGTTGAGCTGGTTGAGAATTGTTTGGGTCAAGAATTTTTTGTTCTAATTTGTCCATAATTAAATCTGCCAGAAGAGGTGAGAGAAGGGAGCCCATCGGTAAGCCTTCTTCCTGTTTGAAGAATTTTCCATCAAATTGAATTAATTATGGTTTATGCAAATAGACATCAAATTGTCAGATAAAGTATGCGAAAATAATCTCGTAGTCATAAAAGCAGATAAAGGAAATACGACAGAAATTCTAGAAAGAGATAACTATTAACAAAAATGGTTTTCATAATATCAAAAATCTCGTGAATAAATTTGCCACCGAAGTCCGCGAGTTGATAAAAAATAGCATATTGATACCGGAGAATAAAAAATACACTCTCATTAAGATGAATCCACTACCTTCCCTGACTATATGGTCCACCAAATCTTCCCATCGAATCTATCACCGCTAGAAAAACTAGATCTTTACAATTTGATGCCTATTTGCATAAACCATCATTATTTAGTAGAAGGGGTGAGAGAGGGTAGCCTATCGGTAAGCCTTCTTCCTGTTTGAAGAATTTTTCATCAAATTGAAAATAATTATGGTTTATGCAAATAGACATCAAATTGCAAAGATCTAGTTTTTCTAGCGGTGACAGATTCGATGGGAAGATTAACTTGTTCTGAAATTTCTATTGTTTCTAGTGATGGGATACTTGTGAAAAGATTTGTGACGTTAATGATATTAATTTTGCATTATCCGGAATTACTATGTTCTTAATTTGGTTGACTAACACTACAGTTTTTTTTTTGCCGTTTTTACCGTGTGTTGTGGGGAAATGAGATTCTGGTTTTGAATAAATTGTTCAAGTAATGGGCTAGTTTATAGATCGGGCTATTGATGTAAGTAACGACTGGTGTGATGTACATGAGAGTGTATTTTTTATTATCCGGTATCAATATGCTGTTTTTTATCAACTCCTGGACTTTGGTGGCAAATTCATTCAGGGGATTTTTAATATTATGAAAACCATTTTTGTTTATGATATCATTAACTTTCTCTCTATAGTTATCTCTTTCTGGAATTTCTGTCGTATTTCCTTTATCTGCTTTTATGACTATGAGATTATTTTCACATACTTTACCTGGCAATTTGATGAGATACTTTAAGAAGATGATATCAGTGAAAGATTCCATCTACCATCTGTGCTTAAAGAATGAAGAAAAAGCTAAGCACATTCTGTGTGAACGTAAAGCTCCTGTCATCTACAAACTGCAATACTTAAAACATACAATATTTAAACTTGAATACATAACTAGATCAAATCCTAAGGGCTTAATATGCTTTATAAGAAGTATAAAATTTTTATGAGAACTCGTGACAAAGTTCTCACAAAAGATGCAGATGGTTCACGATGAAGAAGATTTTTCCATCCCTCAATATAATAATAATATACAAATAAATTAGGCTCTAATAAGAAAAATAACCTCTTTTGGTGCACTGGCAGGTGTGTTTGATCTTTTTAGCACATTCTGTTTAGTAACAATATCAAGATTTTTTTTTTCGTACACTAATGGCAATTCCTGCATATGAGATACAAAGCCGATAAATTCGCTTTCGTTCTGAAAAAAAAAAAAAAAATCTTAACTAAGCATTGTTTTTAAATTATATTATGAACTGGAATTAATCATATAAAAGTTTTCAAGGAAGTTGCTGTGAAAGGATGTATAGCTATTACACTACTTAATAAGTAAAAGAGTAAGCATATAAATTAAATAGTAATAAGAAAAATATGTTCAATAAAATAACCTCTTTTGGTGCAATGGCAGGTGTGTTCGATCTTTTTACCACCAGTTCAGTAATATCAAGATTTTTATTTTCATACACTACTGGTAATACCTGTATATCAGATACAAAGCTGTTAATTTTGCTTTTATCCTGAAAAATATAACACAATCAATATGCAAGTTTAAAAAAATGCGATTACAAATTAAAGAACACACTTCTTTTAATACGGCATCTTGAGCTAAATCTGTCAGTGGACATTCATCTAAGTTTGAAATTAAATTGCTTTCATGTTTACTTGCAACTTGATTTTCTACAGCTTTTTCGTGGCTAATTTTTTCAGCCTGGAAAAAAAAAGAAAAAAAAAAGTGGAGTATGCTGTGTTTGACATCACTGCAAGTTTTCACTAACACTAAGTAGAGTTGAAAAAATGCAGCAAATTAACACAAAATGGTTTGTTATCAATTATTAATATTTATTTGTTAATTTATTATTAATTTTCAAAAGCATTATAGTTTTTGTAGATTAGTGTTTGGATTTTATATTAACAGAATTTTTTGAATTCTAAACTGGCATCATATTTGGTTTTAGCGATTTGAAAAACCCCTAAATCCAAATTTTTGGACAAATCTAAAAATAAAAAGTTTTTGTCTAAATATTTTGCCTTAATTTTTTCTTCATAAAATTGCCCATAAATCACGAACAATTCAAACCAAACTGGGTCATCAGAAAAGGTTCTTAACTACGTGATTTGCTTTAACTGTAGTGTTTCTACGCCTTTTAGAATCAACGTTATCCGCAAAAAATCTTAATTTTGTTTTTATTTTGTAATCACATACTTTTACACAGACCTTCTAAGATAATCCAATGTTGTTGGAAAGTAGAAACTCTCCCCTTTCTAACGAGTCCAAGAACGTCAATATCGAATACACTGAAGACGAGATCACAGAGCCCCAAATCGGAACGTAATCTTGTGGCTTAAAAAATTTTGAGCATTCTCGGAACTGAAAAAATATAATTTTTTTTTGTTTTTGATTATTTCAACATTAAGATTTTGGTGTGCAAAGATCTGTAAGGCTAGTTCACTTAATAATTAAACACTTTTTTAAATTTCTTTGAACAAAAAGCAATTATTTTCGTTTATTTTACTCTGACAATCAATTTCCACACTTGAGATATAAAATAAAGCTTCTTTTTTTTTCTTAGCTCCATGGGCACATTGGACAAAATGGTAGAATATTTGCCTCGATGTAGAATCATCCAAAAAAGTTTAATCAAAATCGGCGACGGACACATCTTGCATTACCCTTGTCAATCGTCAGTCTGTTCCTTCCCGCCTGGCCTGCCATTCATTATCTTCTTTAGTAGTCTCTGATCCGGCATCCTTAGCAGGTGGCCTAGCCACAGAAGTCTTCTTTGTTTGACGATGGCCACAATATTAGGCGCTCCAAAGAGCAGTTCCAGCTCCATTTAATCATAGATAGAGAAAACTGTAGGGGAGATATCTCTAGATGACTTGATTTACAAATTATTGGAAATCAGCAAAAGTTTTTAAAAGCATTCTTAAAAAATTTTCTGGGCTTCTTTTAATAATACTTGAAAAGTGAGTTTAAAAAAACACTTTCAGGGTACTTTCAAAGAATCTTTACTGGTTTAAATTCAACAGAAGGGTCCAAGAACAGATTTTAATAACTATTAGGGAATCTATTACTTGTCAATTGAGGACTAACAAGTCCAGTCCTAGAGACCAAAACCTGTTGCAAAGGAAATAAATACTGTACAGGAAGACATACTTTTATTCTTATATCAGAAAATCCCATTCCTCCTGACATCTTATTATGTATTTATGTTAATTCGAACTAGCTGAATCACTGAATTTGCCAAAAAAATTATCAGACATCAATGTCGTGGATTCAGTTGGAACCAATCAACTATTGACTAAATATATTCCTTCTTCTTCATCTAATTTCTGTGTATCGTTAAGTATGGAGGTGCAGTCCTGGTCTACCAAGCCTATTGGTCTCTGTCCCTTGTTAGTCTTATCGTTTCCAAAATGGTGCATCCTCTTGCTGTCTCCAGTTTTCGTCCCAATGTAGTCCAGAGTACATACACCTGGTTCTGCCTTCTAGCCTACCTTCTAAGAAGAATCTGGTCTTAAGGGAGCGGTCCATTCTGCAGACGTGCCCAAACCATTTTAACTGCCACTCTTCCGGAATATAACATTGATTACATCTCCAAATCCCGTTATTTCTGACGAAATCTCTCTTGGTTTTATCGACAATTCTTTGGAGGAATCTTATTTCAGCTGTTTTGATCCTGCTTGCATGCTTATTGAGGATTTTCCACCATGCCCATCAATACAGGAGCTCTGGAAGAGACACAGATTTACATAGTTTAAGGTTGGCTTTTCTGTTTACTTCCTGCTTACCTACTTGTACTGAGGAGAGGCATATTGGCCTATAGCTTCTACATTCACTGCCTTTTTTCTGTATGGGGATTAAAATATTGTTCTTTCGTTCATGTGGTAACAGCTTGAGGTCCCAAACCCTTTGGAGGCACATAATCATTTTGTTCCCACCATATTTAATGAATTCTGAGGCTAAGCAATCTAGACATAGAGCTTTTCCCAGCAGAATTCGGACAACTGCTAATCCTTCGTCCTCCATATCTTCAGGATAAACCTCATCCACTCTTACTTTTCCTTTTGCAGTTCTGTGCTTATGGCATCAATGGTCTTCCATTCTAATTTTCTTAAGGGTAAATATCAGAGAAAAAGGAGTAGTTCACTTTAATCCCTTTACTTTGATTTCACTTACTTACTACTCTATTGATAGCTGAAAGATTCACAATATTTTGATAGAGCAGGGAATACTGATTCATCCTTGTGTGCATCCATTAATATGCATGTCCCTTTCCTCAGTTTTATTTAATTTAGCACTGAAATAAGTTATTAGAAAAGTAAAACGTGCCAAAGATTTGGTCTTGTTAGGCGAAGGTCTAGAAACTATTAGATTAAATTCAATAATGCTGGTAGATGCTAGTGGAGAATCGGGTCTTGAAATAAATACAAATGAAATGAAATATATTATTAACAGAAAAAATAGTGATCGATTTTGGAAATATAAATATTAGGGAGAATAGGGATTGAATATGTAGACAAGTATGCGGGCTTTACAATATTTAAAAGATAAGAAATTCAAGATGACATAAAAGCAATGATAAAGGCAGGAAATGCTAATTATTCTTCTGCCTCAAAATTACTCAGCTCATATTCAATGCCCAAAAACCTGATAGTAAAGATTCATAAAATTATTATACTTCCTATTGTTCTTTAAAGATATGAAAAATGGGAAGAACAATGGCTAAAGCTTTTAGAAAATAAAGTATTATGTAGAATATTTGGCCCAAAGAAGAATGAGTTGGCATGGAATTACTTGACCTGTACAGGGAAATCATAATTGAAGCAATAAAAAAACTAAAGAAAAAATTACAGCGTTTCAAGATACTTAGGCTAATAATAGGACACTAGATACCTGAAACTTTGGTAATAGCAATTTTTTGTGAGGACATCCGTATGTATAAATTTTGAGGCATTTATCACTCTGGGGTACTTTTACCTACCTTACCCAGACAGAGCCTTTGGAATTACTCTGGTATACTGATTTATCAGTTAAAGAAGGAAAAGCAGGGGATGGAGTATTTGGACCATGTATAGAAGAACCCTTGCAATGGGATCGTACCTAACTGTTTTTGAAACTGAAATATATCCAATAGAAATAACTGCTCTAGAAAATTTAAACAATAGTCCTAACAGAAAAATATTTTATATAATATTAGAGAGCCAGGTGGCATTAGAGGCTTTAAAAAAATTCTACACAATAATGTAATGGCTAGTCTGGAATTATCTCGATATCCTAAAGCAATTAGTTAAGGAAAAAAAACTTATTCTTATGTGTACACATATATATCCACTTCTTGGACACCAGCTTCAGAAGCCATTACAGAGTCATTTTGTTCAAGGATCTCTTTATCCATTTGTATCTTTAAAATTTTTTATATTATTAGTGGTGTATAAATTTGATTAAGTCAACACTAAACAAATTGATACCAATTAGCTGAGCACTCTATGGAATTAATAAAAAAATACAGTCAATCATAAATCTTCAGTTCAGTTTGGGATCTCTCACTCAAGTAGTCATATGTATAACTTACCTAACTCAAATTTAGTTTAAAGAGACGGATTTAATTCAGATTAATATTTGCAAATAATTGGAGGAAAAAAATGTCTTCAATAAATCTGTTTGTAATAAATAATTAATTATCAAAATCACATAAAATAAGCTGAGTAAATGAATGCTGATTTGGGATACTAAAATACAAGAACTCACTTAAGTTCAAATCTACTGTCAATTATTAAGGTAAAATATTGATCATTGAAGTTCTAAATTTTTCATGGTTAAAGCTACGGACAAATTAACTATTTTATTTTTTCAGGTTTGTAATATGTTTAGGTTACAGTATTGAGATTCATTGAACAGGCAATCCCACCATAAGATCTCACATTTATTTACCCTTTCATGTTACATTGTTTTTTCATCTACTCTGTATCTACATTAATGAAAACAAATAAAAGAATTAAAGTTAGATCCTATTTTCATAATTATATTTATTACAATTAACTTCCAGACAATTAAATTCTTCTCTTCCCACCTGTTAAGAAAATAATGGCCTTTTTTTAAATGTTCTAAAATTTGTCAAAATCATGAACCCAATGGTTCACTCATAATTGGAGTCCAGATTTCGTGCAGTCAAAAAACTGTAAAACGTGCAATAAAAATGCCAAAACATACAAAAATTTGCAACAAAAAACAAAATTCTGCCATTTATGTTGTTTATGTTTAAAAAAGTTTATTTAAGTACATATTTTGTTTTCTTGAATTGCTATTTTTCTTAATAAATTAGGTAGGTTGGAGCATTGTAATGTAAAATGTGAAAACTTATATTTTTTGCTACTTGTCGCACGATCATACGTGATTCACGTACTATGGCAACGCATTTTCTGCCTGTGTTTTTTATTGCCAACTGATACATTTTTTAAAAACATATTCCATGGTCAAGTGAGGCATTTGGAATTTATTTACACTAATTACGGCATCCGGATTAACATTTATAAGTTTTATTTTGCACGAAATTGCACATTTTAATGTATAGGCCTCTTTGGATTTACAATCCATTTTGGTGGATTGGCTTTCAATTTTGATCATTTTTCCCATTTTGGGTTTATATTTGAATAAGATGTAATTAATTAGATGAAAACCATGAGCATATAACTAACTAACTAGTTAATATCACAACTGTTACAGCATGAATAACTTTTTACTCGACTAATTTTCAATATTTGTTTTTAATTAGGTTGTACGGATTTTTAATTACCTTCAATCATAAAAAATTATGCGGAATGCTGTTTGTTATCATATCGACTAATTAATTTATTTTCAATAAATTATTGAACATATTATTGCCCTAAAAATTGTGTTTATGCATAATTATTTTGCCAACTATAGACTGAGTGTAGCACTGGAGAACATAACAGGAAGTGAATCGATTGGTAAGGATCAACTGGCTTTCCACAAATCTAAAAAGAACAAAACAAACTTCAATTTTCAGTTTCAGATCCAGAATTTTTCAGAAAATTGAATTATATTTAATGTGTTATAAACAGTAACGTATTACTTCGTGAATCTGTCTTATGTAATTTTGGTTAAATGTTAATATTTTCAAGCAATTTACAAATTTTTTTTTTTAATTACGGCTAAATGCTGTAAAAACTTAAAACGTGCAATTTACCCAAAATTGTTTAAAATGTACATTTTTGAGCAAAATAAAACTTACATATGTTAATCCGGATGCCTTAATTAGTGTAAATAACTTGTCCCCGATCGATTTCAAGCTATCGAAAAAAAAGTGCAATTGCACGAGAATTCATAATCAATCGAAAATGGTAATGAATTTCCCTCACTACTGCGAGCCTACTCCCACCCCACTGATTAAGTGTAATTTTGTCTCAATCTCGTTATGTGTGATTTTCTAGCCATCAGTGCCAGCACAGTTATATAATTCATTTTCATCTGTTTTATGTTATTATTTTATGGTCATCACAGTTATAAAATTCATTTTCATCTGTTTTATGTTATTATTTTATGGCCATCACAGTTATATTGTTATTATTTTATGGCTATCAGCTCGCCACATCACTTTTATCGTATCTCTTTTCTACAAGAAAGTCCTCTAACTACTCCAATTCTATCTATTTTCATTTTGCCTCCTTCCAATGTCTTCTATGTAGTTTCTTACAACAGAAGAACAAAGCAGAAGCCACAATATCATGAGTATAACTACATTTTTATATCTTTTATATTTAAATCTTTGACAGCACATGTCATATATTTCCTAATCTCTCAATCTTTCATTTAATGGTCCTCCAATTATTTTCATTACATTTTGAACCATCCTATAGGTTAGGGATTGATAAATGATTTGCAACTTTTATAAATTTGTTTTTATTGAAAACTAATTTCAAATGTTATACATTATCTTTAGTTCTAAAAACACACACAAATTCAAAAATCAGCAATTTAAAATACAGTTTGGTATTATTTTAGATATTAAATTATATGTAATACCATACATTAGTATTATAAAACATTTATGAATTTAATTAAGAAAAGAGATCAAATATACTGATTATTTCAAACAGAACAGATTAAATTGGTTCGTTCTTGCACTTAACTAGTAATGGAAGAAAAGTCAACTGTTTGTATGTAAATGATACGGTTTAGGGGCAAGGAACGAGGTTCCCCAGTAATTCTGGTGAGTAATTGTTTTTTTCTGTTACGGATGAGAATAAATTTAAGATTGGACTATTGCAGATATTTATTTGGTCATTTAAGCAAATATCTGGATTAGATTTGAAGGATTTTATTATTTCAAGTGCTTCATATATATTTAATTTGAGACTGTTTTCTAAATCCCGAGTCTGACGAATTTTTTTTTTTTTTTTTCATTTAAATGTTATTTTTTGCAAACTTAGAATTCTCTGTCTTATTATTATATCTATACACTCCGTTTTTTTGGAAAGAGTCTATTTTGTCTTTAGGAGAAGAGAAATATGAGGAGAGAGTTTTCTATTTCAAATGCAGAGTTTAATCCTATTTTTTTTCAATTAATTTCTGAATTTGGTGGATAATATAGGGCCGTAATATGGAATCAAGACATGTTTCGGGATGGGCCTGTCTTTGGTGGTTGTTGGACACAGATGTCATTGATTGTCTTTTTTGTAGTTTTTTAAAATGTGATTTATAGTGATTTTATTGTACCTGTTATTTTTTGCTATGAAATATATTATTTAAATTTCTTTATTATAATTCTTTTCATTTAATGGTACGTTCAAAAGACGGCAAATTATGCTATTAAAGGCTACAAGTTTATCTGTTATCGGTCTCCTAGCTTCATTATTTATAAAGACATCCGTGTGGGTGGGTTTCTGGTAAATTCCAAATTCGTGATGTTTGTTTTTCTTTGAGATTTCTAACTCTTAATTGTCAACCCAGACCATAGTGATATAATGCTATCTAAACACCGGTCGGTACTAGTATATGATATGTTGAGCTAATTGATAATTGTTTGGGTTAAGAATATTTTGTTCCAATTTGTTCATAAATAAATCTGCCAAAAGGGTTGAGAGAGAGGGGAGCCCATCGGTAAGCCTTCTTCCTGTTTGAAGAATTTTCCATTAAACTGAAAATAGTTATGGTTTAAACAAATAGACATCAAATTGTAAAAATTTTGTTTTTCTAGCAGTGATAGATTCGACTGGAAGATTAACTGTTCTAAAATTTCTGTTGTTTCTGGTGGTATAATACTTGTGAAAAGATTTGTCACATTGAATGATATTAATTTTGCGTTATCTGGAATTGCTATTTTTCAAATTTTATCTGCTTTTATGACTACGAGATTATTTTCGCATTTTTATCTGACAATATTTTTATTGGACCTATTGATTCTTTCTATTTCTGTTTTTGGTACATTGGCATATACAGATTTGGAAATAATGTTGTTAGGACTATTACGTTACTAGATCCATTTCGATATAGTACTTTATCATTATTTGAAGAATTTATTCAAAACAAAAATCTCATTTTTCCCAAAATCTATGGTAAAAAACTCTGTAGCGTTAGTTAACCAAATTAAACATAGCAATTCCGAATAACGCAAAATTAATATTATTTGACGTGACAAATCTTTTCACAAGTATTCCACCACCAGTAACAACAGAAATTTTAGAACAATTAATCTTCCAGTCGAATCTATCACCGCTAGAAAAACAATATTTTTATAATCTAATGTCTAATTGTATGAACCATAATTATTTTTAGTTTGATGGAAGATTCTTCAAACAGGAAGAAGGCTTACCGATGGGCTCCCCCCTCTCACTCCTTTTGGCAGATTTATTTATGAACAAATTGGAAAAAAATATTCTTGACCCAAACAATTATCAATGAGCTCAACATATCATATACTAGTACTGACCGGTATTTAGATAGCATTATATGCCTATGGTCTGGGTTGACCACTAAGAGTTAGAAATCTCAATAAAAAACAAACATCATGAATTTGGAATTTACCGGAAACCCACCCATATGGATGTCTTTATAAACAATGAAGCTAGGAGACCGATAACACATAAACTCATAACCTTTAATAGCATTATTTACCGTCTTTTGAACGTACCATTAAATGAAAAGAATTATAATAAAGAAATTTAAATAATATATCCCATAGCAAAAAATAACAGGTGCAATAAAACCACTATTAATCACATTTAAAAAAAAACAACTATAAAAAAAGACAACAAGTTGGATAGATGTCATTACTATCCAACAACTGCCGAAGACAGGCCCATCCCCAAACATGTCTTGATTCCATTTTACGGTCCTATGTCCACAAAATTAAGAAATTAATTGAAAAAAACTAGGATTAAACCGTGCCTTTAAAATAAAAAAAACTATATCCTCATATTTCCCTTCTCCAGAAGCCAAACAGACCCTTTCCAAAAAAATCAGAGTGTATGAACTAAATTATAATGATTGTGCAGCCAAATACACGGGGAAAACTGGAAGATCACTAAATCAGAGACTAAAGGAACATATACATGCACAAAATAATAAGACAGGGAATTCTAACTTTGCAGTTCATTTAAATGAAAAAAAAAAAAAACATAATTCGTCAGACTCGGGAGTTAAATTAATAAAACACATAGAAACAGTCTCAAATTAAATATATATAAAACACTTGAAATAATAAAATCCTTCAAATCTAATCCAGATTTTTGCTTAAATGACCAAATAAATATCTGCAATAGTCCAGTCTTAAATTTATTCCCATCCGTAACAGAAAAAACAATTACTCACCAGAATTACCGGGGAAACCACTATCCTTCTTCCCCCTAAACCATTTACTCCCTAAATCATTTACCTACAAACACCTGACCTTTCTTCCATTACTAGTAAATGTGATAACAAACCAATGTAAATTATTCTGTTTGAAATAATCTACTTAAAGCTTGGATAAACAACTGAACTAAAACAAACAATTTAAACAAATTTGTATAAGTGGCAAATCATTTATCAATCCCTAATTAAATTGATCCTTCTATACCAGCATGCGTACGTCAACTGATCCTATGGGTTTACAATGTTTTTCCAGGCTTATCTGGATCCACCATATCCGAAACTCAGGTTTGGTGATTCAATGATGAGTTGAGGGTCATATTCATTGTATACTGCAGGACTATTGGACCTAGTCCGGATAATACCTGGAACTTAAAATCTTCATAGACCATTTCTAACACAGGAGGACATTTCCCAATATAGAACTATGCTCATGCAAAGAGGCATCATTTAATTATGTTCATGTTTAAATATTATTGGAATGCTATAAATTATTATTAGTTGTAGTTATTTTTATTAGCAGGAGTTAATGAAAAACTGAAATGATTTAATACTTAGCTACCTTTTTCTTTTTTCTTTTCTTTTTGATTTCTTCATTATTATTATTTTTCTTTGCATTCATATGGCTTTTGGAAGTCACTGATTTTGAATTACATACTGACCTAGAGACCTTTTTATTTACTTCCTAAAAACGACAAAGTAGATTAGAACTTGATAATTAATAACAAAGCAAAGTAGAAGAAACTTTTAGAATTTTAAATGAAATGCTCACATAAAAGGAAATCAGAAATTAAAGAATCTTATAAATAATAATTTCATTATCAGGGATCAGTCAGGTTATTAATTTTTTTTAAGTTTAGCTTTGTAGACAATTTAACTATCTTTCAAATTAGGATCTCGAATATTCCAGAAGATATACAGTTTTCGAAAAACTAAAAAAAAGTATTATTATGTATTAATATTATTTTTTTTAAAACATGAGTACTAACTTCAAAAGCCATCCATATCTTTACTAATCCATATCTTGACCCAATTTAGACATTTTTATTTTTATTTTGTAGAAAACTTTTTAAATGATTTTATAGATTTTTTTCTAAAATTTTATAATTTTTGTGTTATGCGCTAAATAAAATGACTTTTCGTAATAACTTTATTCCTGCCTTTTTTTTTTTTTTTTGGAATGTACTATATATGAAATGTTAGAGAGCTATAAGGAGAATACTTAAGGCAAGTTTCATCGAAATTTTTAGAGCTGTTTTGGCGTTATTGTCTAAAGAAAAATGTATTTTTTGACTATTGCACATCAGAGCCCAAAACCCTACAAAAAAAAAAAAAAAAAAAAAAAAAAATTGTCAACCTGTTCAAGAGATAATTGAGGACACATAGACATACAGACCAATGACCAAAACTGTGTTTTTTGGACTAGAGGGCTCTGAAACGCGAAGATTCGTTGAAAAGTTCACATCGAAAATATGACAGGATTAAATACTTTCCTTGCCCAGTAGCAGTAGGAAATTCAAAAATAAAACAATTGCAATTTTAAAAATGATAAAAATATGCAAGAAGATATTACCTCTAATGTTTTAATAGCTCCATTGGAATGATGAGACTTTTTTTTTTTAAAAACTGGCTTAAATGAAACATTGGCAGATAGTGCAACATTCATCTGAGATATTTCATTTTCATGTCTGAAATTATTTTCAAATACAGCTCCATTATAGTCCTCCATGGTTATATCAACTTCATGCTGATGCTCGCCTAATAACTCAACTGATTCTTTTTTAGCACAAAAATTTAATTCAATTTTATTGAAACATGTTTTAAACGGAGTATGGCTTTGATTTGGTTCTATATCATGAAGAAAAGAATCTTCTTCTATTTTAGTGATAGTAGATAATGATGTCTGTCGTTTTAAATTGACTTTTAATGGTGATATTGTACATGTATCATTAAAAGTCGGCCTACTAGCTTTAAGGAAACTTCTCTTTTGACCTCCTTGGGTTAATTTGTCAATAAACTGCGAACACTTTATCAACCAGTTATCATAGTCTTGATTTTTGTTAGGATCACCCTTAAAAAGAAGAAATACAAAACATTGACGATCCAACAACATAAAAAAATGAATGTACAAGAATATAAAACCTAAGAATATTATTATAATTATGAATCAATCAAGTATTTGAAAAAAATAACCAATTGTAGTTAAATTTCAGCCTTACTTAAGGGCATTTAACTTAACAAAGACTGCCAGCCAAAATTAAAAAAAAAAAAAAAAAAATCAGCAACAGAATATAAAAATTAACTAAAGAAAGGAACATTAAAGTGTTATTTAATAAGATCTATAATTAGGAATGGCAAACAGTCATAATATGTTTGAAATATTGATATTTTCATAAAAACTGTTGATGACTTTAGGCAGATGTATTGGAAACATTTATGATTGACTTTTGATGTTTTTAAACATCCTTGCATTTTTAGATTTAGCTTCCGAGATTTGAAATAAAAATATTTATTTGTCTAATAGCGAATTCCAGAAGGAAATGAGAAAGGAAAGAAACCTGAAAAAAAAAAAATAATTGTTAAGTACATTTTTTTCTTATCCTACCAAACCAACATTATAAAAAGAGGTATTTTTAAAGAATTGCATTTTCCATACCCTGGCGTGAGCAAGTGGCGTCCCCATCGCCCGGTCATTTTGCTGCAAACAGCCACTGGCCCTCAAGGTTGGGAATATACACTTACACTAACACTCGAACAGTACACTCATACGTCACTCAAAAACACGCCCCACCCTACGAACAAAGGTCATATACAGGACACACCCTAGGAAACCACTTATGGGGTGCAGGTCCGCAGGCATGAAGATGGCAGCTCCACCAGTAGACTAGGGTATGTAGTCGTAGTCTGGGTTTATAGCTTCACTATCCAAATCTAAATTATCAAAACCCCCACAAAGAAGCCTTTGATCTGCCTCAACGGAAACAATATGGCAAACGCCTAAGGTATACACTTGGTTTCTGGAATATCTTGACATTATGCCGACCCTGAACTTTAAAACTGCTCCTAGATCAAATAAATAAATTCTCGACAGAGCAGCTATTCAGGAAATTCGATGGACTGGACAGGGAATATTGGAAAGAAAGCACCACACAGGATTCATAGTAAGAAAGGCCTTTTGAATTGTAGTTATAGGGTTCAGGGCAGTCAGTCCAGGAATATGTGTCATAAGAGTACAAGGAATATTTTTCAACTTTAGCATCGTAAGTACTCATGCTCCCACAGAAGATGCTGAAGATGATAACAAAGAAGCATTCTATGAGTTAATCGAAAGGACACTGGACTCATGCCCACAGTACAATATGAAAATTATTGGCAGAGACATGAATGTGAAAAGTGGGCAAAGAAGAAATGTACTTTCCTACCACTAGGCAAGCACAGCCTCCACATAACCAGTAACAATAATGATTAACATCTTGTGAATTTTGTAGCATCCAAGGATCTCATCATCAGAAGTATCTTATTTCCCGACAAAGGTACATGAACTTCACCTGACAGATGAACTGTAAACCAGATCGACCACATTCTCGTATACAGCAAACATATCAGCAATATAAAGGATGTCCGTGTCTTTAGAGGAGCTAAAGTTTATAGCGAACATTATCTCACCATAGCTCGCATTCAAGCAAGGATAGTGTGCAGATCTTCCAGAACAACTCAAGGAGTATCTAAGCGCTTCAATTTAAAGAAGTTCAGAGACCCTCCAGTCATTAAAAAATATGAAGAAACACTTGATCTGAAACTACAATCATGGTTAGCTCTGAATGATGGTATTGATATGGCATGGGCTAATTGTAGTACATAAATAGAACAAGCTGCTGAGGAAATTTTAGGGTCTGTTGAAAAGAAGCCTTATCCCCTTGGTTTGATACTGCTGCTAAAAACATAGCTTATAAGAGAATGATCGCCAGACAAACGTACAGAATAGTAGAGGAATATAGAAATAGCAGAAGAGAGAAAAAGAAAATACACTGCAGGAAAAAAAGAAGATCCAAAAATTCAGAACTGAGAGAAATGGAGAAATGCAGAACAAACGACGCCAGAACATTCTTCCATATCGCAAACAGAAATAGAAAGTAATTCAAGCAAACCCCATCCATATGTATGAGTGATGATGGTACTCCCCGCACCAACAAGAAGGACTCTTTATCAGAATGGAGAAGGCACTTCGAAAAACTCTACAATGGACAAAAAAAAGAAACCATAGAGCAGAGCATCCATGCAGAGCATGAAGATTGAGAGGCTCTAGAAACACCAAATGATGATGAAATATCTAAAGCAGTCAATCAACTGAAGAAACCTAAAGCTCCTGGGATGGATGGGTTGCCTGCAGAACTCTGCAAACATGGTGGAAATGAACTTTTCAAGACCCTACAAACATTATTCTCACTATTTGATGAGAGGAAACTATTCCAACTGCCTGGAGAAAAACTATAATTTGCCCAATTTATAAAAAAAGGTGATCAGCTGAAGCGCTATAACTACCTTGGAACATGCTTACTGACCTGTGCATACAAAATATTCTCAAACATTCTGTTTCGCCAATTCCTTCCAGTTGTTGAATGTGAGATTGGCACCTATCAATGTGGATTTATGGGAGCGAGGAAAGTCTGTGAAGGATCAGATCTTTAACCTGCGGACCATCATGGAAAGGAGAAGAGAATATAGAATAAAAACGCATCACCTGTTTATCGACTTCAAATCAGCATATGATAGCATTACAGAGTTGTATAAAACCCTGGAAGAACTAAGTGTTCACCGGAAACTTGTAAACTTAATTAGGCTGACAATGTCTGAGATGGAGTGTTTCGTTAGGATGAATGGTGAAATATCTGAATCATTCCCATCAAGAAATGGTGTAAAACAAGGAGATGCTCTGTCATGCCTCTTGTTCAATCTTGCCCTTGAATCTAATATAATCAAAAAGTCTAATATAAGAGCTATCTGATATAATAAGAGCAAAATCAGGTACAAGTATAGGGCCTGAGTCTTAATATAAATGATGATAAAACTAAATATATGGTATCTGAGGAAGAACCCGGGAATCCAGGAGTGAAAGTAAATTACGATAATTACAAATTTGAGCAGTTTTCTAAGTTCACCTGCCTGGACTCGCAGATTATAAATGATGATCGGGCATCAGTAGAAACGAAAAAAAGGATCATGTCTGCTAGCCAAAGCTACTTTGTGCTGGAAAACCACCTATCAAGCAGCCTTGTTTCTTGAAGGACCAAGAAAGTCCTATATAAGACATTGCTCAGTTCTTATATATGGATCAGAAACCTGGACAACTACTAAAACTGAGGAAAGAAACCTCCAAATATTGAAATAAAAGTCCTGCATATATGGACCTGTATGTTCAGCAATGGTCTGGAGGAGAAGAAACAATTAAGAATATACGAGTTGTTCAGAGTGCCTGATGCAATTGAAATTAAGAAACTGGGAAGGTTGAAATGGCCTGGTCATGTGGTGAGAATGAATGATAACATGATCCCAAAGAAACTATTCACAGAAACCATACATGGAATAGGTCAGCAGGAAGGCCAAGACTGCGATGGCGGGACTACGTGGTCAATAACGTGAAGAATATTGGAATTCGAAACAGGATGGTCGCACAGAACAGGGACTCCTGGCGACTACTGTTGGGGAAGCCATGACTCGTAAGCGGTTTGTTGAGCTATGTAATAACAATTTTCCATGTCCTTAGGTATTGCATGAGTACACACATAATACAATTTTATTGCATAAGTTACTACATTATGGGTAGCCACATATTACAATTTTTCATAAATTTAATAATAGTACAGTGTATTTAACAGACATCGATGTTTTCTTAAAAACCATCACTAACCATTAAGACCAATGTATCGGTTACATCAATGTTTAAACTTTACTGTTCGATATTTTTAAACTTTAATGCATTAATTTTTTTTTTTTTAATATCAATCTATAATGCTTCTTTGGCTTTAAATTATTACAGTTGAAAATAGGATATCTCGCTATTGATGGCACCATGCAGAAAGTTCAGGGCACCTTAGAATTAGAAAAATACAATAATATTTATTTTTGTTTTATATCTACTCTATTTTTTATCTCAAGTTAGGAAAATGATGTCAACGTAGTTTTTCACCAAAACATTTGTTTATCAGTATAATATATTGTAATTTTATATATATTTTTTAAATGAAATAATTAAATTTTATAGCGATTTGAAGGATCTATTGAAGAAAAGAAAACACTATTCCTCTACGGAATGTGTATTAACACAATGTTTTTTATTCAAAACTAACATCAGATTTGGTTTTAGCACTCTGAGAAACCACTATATTCAAGTTTTTGGACGAATCTAAAAATATAATTTTTTTACTGAAATTTTCGCCAAGCCCTTCAAATTTTTTTAAAGATTTCAAAAATTGCCCATAAATCAAGAACCCTTTGAACGATTCAAACTGAATTTGGGTCGTCGGCAAAGGTTCTTAATCTGCACGGTTTGCTTTGCTTGTTGTCTTCCTACGTGTTTTAGAACCTGCGTTATCAGCAAAAGACCTCAATTTTGTAATCATGTTTTTTTACACAGACTTTCTAGATAATGCAATAGCTGTTTATATTTATGGAAAAAAAACAAACTGCCCTCTTTTCAATGAGTCCAAGAAAATCGAAATCAAGAAAACTGAAGACGAGATACAGAGCTTCAAACCGAAACCTATTTCCGTGACTAATAAATTTTGAAGCCCTTCGAAATAGAAAAAAAAAAAATTTTGTTTTCGGTGTTATTTTCAACATAAAGGTTTTTTGGTGCGCTGAATCAAAATCTGCCCTAATTTCTGGTGTAAAAAAATCTGTAAGGCTAGGTTGGCCGATAATTTAAACATTTATTTAAATTATTAGACCAAAAAGCAATAATTTTTTTAAGTTTGTATTTTTCCTTTAATATATACTGAAAAACAAATTTTTGGTGGAAAAACCACATCGATATCATTTTCCAAACTCGAGATAAAAAGTAAAGCAGTTTCAGCATGTTTTATTTTTTCTTCTCGGCTCATAGGGCCCATCAGAATGAACGCCAACATGTATGCCCAATATTTTGGATGTAGAATCATTCCAAAAAATTTGGTTGAAATCGGTGACCCATTGACTGTGACTTCTCCTTGTTAGTGCTTTGGAATGTACTTCTTATGTTTTTTTTAGAAATCAATCTTAAACAAACACACTCATGTATGCCAGCATCTTTAGGCCCTTAATCCTTTTATGAAGATTTTTAATCACAATTTTTTATTGGATTATTTCCTGACTTTTATAAAATATAAACAATGTGTTTACTGGATTCCCCAAAATTCTCAGCAATGCCCGACTTTTTTTCAGTCAGGTTAAATGCTTCTTTTAACTTCTCAAATGACTACTGAAAACATTTTACTGAGGACTTGAGGTTTGATGAACATATGTTTATTTGACATAGCTAATATAAAATTTAAAAAAACCTTCACTATTGCTTAAAAACAAAAATAATTGATGAGAACTACAGCATATTAGTATGAAATGTTCATTCAAGTCTAATTTTAAAAATTTTGGTGATATGGCGGTAGTTTAATAGTTTAAATTTAGAGGAAATGCCTGATTATCTTGTTAGTCATTTTCGAGATATCCAAGAAAACCTTTACTTACATTCAAACTTCACATTAAATTAGTTTGATGAAGGTTGAATAAGGAGGGAAACTGGTTGCAACAAAAATAAAAATATTTAGAGGAAGACAACCATTTTATAATCCAAAAATAAATTGTTTGTAGGATAATCCAGCAAATCAAATATCCTTTATAAAATAGAAAGATGTAAAGAATTATTCCTTGAATGTTTTCTGATTCATGAAGTATAGTTCTTCTTACTACAGGTAGAGTATTTCGATTATTTTTTACAAAACATTAACAGTTACTTTGTTAGCAGTTAAACTGCTCGGTTAAATTCAGCAAATTCTTGCTCCTCTCCTTACAAATCCTTAGCCACAACAACCCCTATGACGTTAAGCAATTTTATGACGCAATTCCTTTTATCTACGCGAACAATTATTATCCTTTACTATTCCTGACCACTACATACTTACCTCCTTCCGACGTCGAAAGTTTATTCACCAGCATTCCCATAGATAAAGCCCTCCGTATAATTGAAGACAACTGGACATACATTATTCCATCAATTGGATTGAAAGTTTTTTTGGGTGGGATATTAATTTCTAATTTAATTTTTTAACATTAATTTTTATATTTTAATTCATTTAATTAATTTATTTTTTTTAACTTAAAGCAAAATGTTTTACCAGTTTTTAAATCAATTGTTATACCTTTTGATCACAGAGCATTTAAATTTAGTGTTAATTTCTGTCAAATCAGTGAGTTGGTGACATTGTATAACGGTTTTTCTAATTCCCGGTAATCTATTATTATGATTCAATTGGCGCTCGACCACAGGCCTCTCTGGTATGTAATTATTAGGTTTTCTTTACATTTCCTCTTTCTCCTTGCTTCTATCTTTCTTCTTTCTTCACCACATAGGATTTTTCCTATTTTTGTTTTGGGGCTTACATTACTTTATATTTTACTCCTTTACCGCATAATTATTTAATTACAACAATGTCAACTTCTTTAACATCATTGTCATCTTTTGCATAATTTGTCACATCACAACTATCTCTGTATGCTTTACATATTACCAAACCTTCATACTACTTGTCTTTTTAATTAATAGGTTTCATATATTTTACTATTCTTGGTGTAAATAAAGCATTATTTTAATTTCAATTAATTTTTACATTGTTGTTTTATTTATTTTACTTTTTCATTTGTCACTTATATTATGTAATTTAGTGTTATCTTTTTGTTTTTATACTTCATACTTTTTTATTGTTGTTGGGTTTGAGTGTCATCCTCATCCAACAATGCTTGCAATTCACTGTCTTCAAATTTTTTCGGTGGTCTTCCACGTGTCTCGTTTTTGATGTCAAAATCACCACTTTTAAATTTTTTGAACCACTCAAAATACTGTGATTTCCCAAGAGCATACTCACTGTAAGCTTCAACAAGCATTCTATGGAATTCTGCTGCTGTTTTCTTTAAATGGTAACAAAAAATCAATGCTGTCCACAAATCGTAGTTTCCAGGCACAAAATTCGACATGTTTACTGTTGTTTCACAAAATACACTGTTGTATGACAACTGAATTGTGAGTTGAAACACCTTCACAGATGATAACAAAACAAAATGGTGCCCCCAGCGGGACTTCACGGTAGCTAAATTTACAGCTAGTGCTTTCTATTGGCTAATTCCGGTTTCATATTTACATACCTGGTAAGTTTACTTATAAAAGTGTAACTCTTTGGCCGCACTCCCCGACCAACTTCTCCCTTAAGATATACATCTACGGTCAACAAAAACTCTCTCTAAATAAATTTACTCTTAAATATAAAGAGAATTCAAAGATGAGAAGATAAATACCAAATAGCAGCTTAAACAATGTTCAATTAATAACATAAATTGCCTTTAAATTAAAATATTTAAGAAATAAAAGGAAAACAAATTGAAATAACTAATTCTATTAATTATAAAACAAAATAATTAAAATTATCATGTAATGCAGGATAACAATTAAAAAATATTAAAACAAAAATAAGCACTATTAAATAAATTTGTCTTCTTTCATGCCACTACAACTCTTGGAGAGTCAAGGCATCTCGCAGATTGGCCTGCCAGTCATCTCTATCGGCCGCCACTACTCTCCAGCCACGAAGCCCAGGATGGATCTCGCATCGGTGGACACACCCCATCTATCCATCACAACCGGGGTCTTTCCGCTCTTCTTGTGGCATATATTCTTTCATCAAGGATCTTTTTTGGTATCTGGTCAGGTGTCATTCTTGCAATATGACCAGCCCATCGGAGCCGATCAATCTTTATAATTCTTACTTTATTTGGGTTCTTGTACAGTTACCCTAACTCTGTGTTGGTTCGGATTCTCCATCCACCATTGCTATGTACAGGGCCAAATATTTTCCTCAGAATACGCTGCTCCAATCGGAGGAGATGGCCTTCCTCTATTCTCGTCATTGTCCAACATTCTGAACCATAGGTTAATACAGGTCTGATCATTGCCTTGTAGATGGTTAGCTTCGTTGATTAAGAAATCACTCTACTTTTTAAATGCTTATGGTATGGAGGCCAAAATAGCATTTATTAGCTGCCAAGAGTCTTCTCTGGATCTCTGCCTTCATATCATTATTAGAGTTTACTGGGGAGTTTAACGAACTCTTCAACCCTCTCGAAGGTATAATTCCCAATCTCTACCCCAAGGTGATCATGGACTGCAACATGATGTCCTGCAACCATGTACTTTGTTTTGTTCTCATTCTCCACTACTCCCACACCAGCTGCAGCTCTTTGAAGCCCAAGAAATGCACTCTTCATATCCATAAATGTTCTCCCGATAATATCCACATCATTCGCAAAGGCTAGAATCATAATTTTAGGATACTGGTAATTTTATGGTATTAAATTATACACGGTGTATGGGGCTGATTCTACACCTCAAGAGCAACAAAAAAGTTCATATAAACCATGGTAAGATTCCCCACAGAAAAGCAGGAAATTTAGGTTTTGTTATTTTAGGTAAGTCGTGTTTTTTATTTAATAGAAAACGAGCACTTAAAACCTATTCAAAATAATTAAGTTCCAATTATGCCATCATAAAGTAAATAAAATTCTCTGTAAGAAATATAGTTTGGTTTAACTAAATCAATTGTACGGCTTTCGGGTGGATTAATAGTGAAAAGTTATATTTTAGTTTTAAAATTGCACTTTACTTGTGAATTGTTTTCTCAGCCTACTGCAAGACTACATATATCCTACTTTCAGGAAAATTTCTTCTTTTATTAAGCTTTTGTTACGAAAACATGAAGTTGAAGTTTCTTATGGGACTGGTCTAGAATTGGCACCTGATTTGCCAAAAAGTATGGTATGGAATTTAGGTTTCTCCAATAAAGAAGTGTTTTGAGAATAAAATTTATTAAATTCACTTTGTTATTGTCAATAAAACAACACGGAAATACAGAATTAAAAGCTTCTTTATGATACAAAACAAAACTTTAACAATAAAATATCTGTTAACTAACCGAAACAATTCTGAAATCAAATATGAAATGAAATTGTCTCTGAAAATAAAAATAAAATAAACATAGACAAATTAAGGAATAAGTTGGTCAGAGGGTTCAGTCAAAGACTAAGACACTAATAAGCATGACTTATTTACAAAATATAAAATACATTTTTGTAAAATAAAATTATTTATAGACACAAAATAAATAAGTTATACTTATGTCTTAGTCTTAGACCGCACGGTACGGTCAACTAAACTTACTCCAATAGACAAATCAAAATGATTAATGCTCAAATATTTAAAAGAACATTATTTTACCACAACACTAACAAAAAAAAAACAACAAACATAAAATTAAAATACCATGAGCAAGAGAATAAAACAACGGCAGAAGCTGTTTTAGTGAGGGCAAGAATGTGTAACTAAGTGTAGTGAATATTCTGGTATTTTTGAAAATTCATTTAAATAAGGATATTTTTATTTTAATTATGTTTTGTATTTTTATTGTTAGTGTGGTGGTAAAATAAAATTATTTTCTTCACAGTTTTATTTCATATTTAATTTCAGGATTTTTTTGGTTAATTAACAGATATTTTATTGGTAAAGTGTTTTTCATAAAGAAGCTTTTTGAAGTAAAGAAGAGTAAAATTCACTTTGTTTCTAGTCAATAAAACAATACAGAAATACATTGTTTCTAGTCAATAAAACAATACAGAAATACAGAACTTCTGTGCTGTTTTATTGACTAGAAACAAAGTGATTTTAATGAATTCAATGAATGAACTCTAAAAACACTTCTTTGCTGGGAAAACTAAGGTTTTAGACTGCACACCACACTTTTTGGTGATTAAGGTGCCAATTCGAGATCAATCCCAAAAGAAACCTAAACTTCATTTATACAAAATAAAAGCTTAATAAAAGGAGAAGTTTTTCTAAAAGTGAGATAGCTGTAGCACAGCAGAGGACTGAGAAAAACACTCACAAATAAAGTGTGATTTTAAAAATAAAATAAAACTTTTTGCTATTGGTCTCCCGGAAAGTCCCCATAGATGAATTGAGCCAAACCGTATTTCTTATAAAGAATTTTGTTTACTTTACGCGATGCAACTGGAACTTAATTATCTTGAATAGTTTTTGAGTGATCGCTTTCTGTTCATCATCGTGACACCTAAAATAACACAAAACTTAAATTTCCTGCTTTTCTGTGGTAAATTGGACCATAGTTCGTTTGATTTTTTTTTTGCTACTCTTGAGGCACGGAATCAGTCCCTGAAGTTTTCTGGTTCTTAAGCTGTAAACTTAGTATACAAACTAAAATTAATATTAAATATCTTTTATAAGACAAAAAAAAAGGAATATAAAATGATTATAGTTTATGGATAGATGGCACCTGATTACAAACTCAGCATCTTTATGTGTGAAGTCAGTCTATTTTTAAATGTAATTAATTATGAGCAATGATGCTGTAGGAGATGGAAGCTATGATATGTTTCACCCCTCTGGTACATTCCTCTTGTATCCACCCTGGTATATGGCAATCTGCTATCCTGCTACATATGACCCATATGTGGACGAAAACGCATAAATACAGCACTGAATTAATCAAGTAAAAAATTAATTGAAATGAAAATCTGCCGTTTGTAAAAGTTTATCTCCTGACTGCTGACAACAAGCTTTTCAGAATCAGGTGAGAGCGCCTTACTAATTCTTATTGTATTAGTGTCTTACTTATTGGTAAAAAGGCTTATAACTAGAGCCCGGATTTCGTGCAGTAAAAACATTATAAAACATGCAATAAAATGCCCAAACATGCAAAAATGTGCAATGAAAAATAAAATTCTGCAATTTACGTCGTTTATGCTTTAAAAAAAAAATCTAAGTATTTTGTTTTCTTCCATAGATTACTATATTTCTTAATAAATTAGGTAGGCTGGAACATTGTTATGTAAAATGTGAAAACCTCAAGAGCTCCTATTAGGGTATTTTGTGCTACTTTTCGCACGATCATACGTGATTGACACACTATGGCAAGTGCCTGATCATACGTGATTGACACACAATGGCAAGTGCCTAAGTGTTTTTTATTACCAACTGATAAATTTTTTAATAACGTATCACATGCTCTTCTCCTTCTTTCCCCATCTCCGTCATGCCATTAGGCCTAGAGCAGCCTCAGCCCATCTTCTGTATGTGTCCCTTTCCTGGGCCATTCTTCTTGTCTCCATCAAGGAGGAGCCCCCTCGCTCCCGAGTCTCTCCATATAATCATTATATGTATTATTATTATTACTATATAAGGGGTGGGCAACCCTTCCTCACAGCGACCTATGTGGATATTTTGTGATACCCCCCTGATTAGAGATCCCAAAGGAATCATATGCTTCTTATGAACCACATTAATTCTCTGGGATTAATTCTAGAAATATCTACAGGATTAATTATTGTCTGCTGTAAGTGTTGTAGTCTTTGGAAGGCAAGAGCTTCAAAATTCACAAAGAATATGTTCTGATTTTTCTTCTTCCTCAAGACACAAACGGCATGTGGAATCTTCCACTATTTTCATCTTTTTCAGATGATATTTTAGTGGGCAATGGCCCTTGAGAGGATCTGTTATCGTTCATTCTTTGTCAAGTTTAGATAATATTTTGTCTTTTCCTTTGACATATTAAGGAAGAGTTTGGATTGTTTCATACCGGGTTTAGAATTCCAGTATGTTTCTTTCTTCTTTATTTCCCAGGTACCAATTTTTCTCTCCTGATTATGCTAGTAGATTTGCTACAGTATGGTATAGGACCAATTAGCATAGTTTTTGAACCTTTTCGTGCTAGGTCATCAGCTATCTCATTGCCTTCGAATCCTTCGTGTAGCGGGGTCCACATTAGGGTAAGCTTACTGCCATTAGCTAATTGCTTTAGGTTATCGAGGCATTTCCAGACTAGCTGTGATTATGATTGTATAAGAGTTTAGGGCCGCCTGGCTATTTGATATAATGTATAAGTTTTTTCCCTTAGAACTATTACTGAGATTTTCTCGTGCTGCTATTTCTATTCCAGCTTCTATTTCAGTTTGGAAGATCATAGAGTATGTTCCCATCACAAGGATTCGTTTACATTTTGGTCCATATATTACTGCCCCTGCTTTTCCTTCCTTAACTGAACCACCTGTACACCAGACCATAGCCCCATTTTCGAATTTGGGTCCTTCTTCCTTCCATGTTCCACTGTCTGGTATACGTACTTTGAATTTCTTATCAAAATCTAGTTTTCTGGGCAAATGATCAGTCATCGAACTGATCCACTCCTTTCCCTTCAGTTCACATAGTATTTGCAAATGCCCTTGATAATTTCCTGGCTTGTAGTTCCAGGTACGTTGTAATCTAAGGGCACTTGATAGTGCCTCTTTTTCAATCCAAATGTGTAACGGAGCAATGTTCAACAACACTTCTATGGCTGCTGTGGGACAGGCTCTAATTCCCAGGCAAGCCATCCTCAGAACTTTCTCCAGTCTCATTTGTGTTATCCATCTTTTCTCCTTAGTTTTTGTCCATCAGATTACTGATGCTTAGATGATCATGGGTCGAACGACCCTAGTATATAACCATTTTATCATTTTGGGTTGAATACCCCATTTTTTTCCAAATAGGTTTTTGCAGATCCAAAGTGAAGCATTTGCTTTTCCTATGATTCTGTTTATTTGGACATTCCATGTGAGTTACTTTACTTTACTTTGCGAGGAAAGTGAGTTTTTAATAGAACACTTAATGTTTCCTCTTGATTTTCCGTATAGGTATTATCTGGTTTACTCAGTGAACCAGGACCATTGTTTTGATCTTTTGATAGGACTTCAAGAATTCGCGTTGTGGAGGGGAAATCCTCTATTCCTTCGCAGAATTTTTTGAACGTCCTCTTTGATTTTCTAATTTCCTTGTTGTATTCTGTTAGGGTCTGTTTATATTGCTTCCACTTGCCGTTACCCTTTGCTTTGTTAAAGAGTTTCCTCACTCTTTTCCTGTGGTTTTCTAGTGTTTTATTCCACCAAGGTACACATTCTTTTAGTATTTCTAGTCTTAACAGGGCAGCTTTCTTTACAGGACCTGAGAATAGCATTGTGTACCTCAGTTGCTGCCTCTTCCAGAAAACCTGCTGTTTCAATTGGGTTTTTATCATTCCCTAGGTCTTCGGGTAATAATTCTTTGTATAATTACCAATCTGTGAGTTAAGGTATTATTACCCATATTATTTTCCTACTAACGTCTATGTCAAGTTAGATCTGCTGATGATCAGAGAGTGAGGCTTCGTCAGAAACATGCCAGTTGCTAATGCAGTCTTTCGTGATAGGTTTGGCTAAGGTTAAATCAAGTACCTCTCACCTGTTTTTAATAATAAACGCAGGTTTATTTCCTATATTGGCTATATCTATATTATTGGATATTTAGTAATTTAAAGTTCATCGCCTCATTTGTATGTGTTAGTATATCACATCCTAGGATAAACTCCTTGTTATGCTTTTTGCAGTGGTTGATGAAGTCCTAACCTCTTTAGGAGGGATCTCCTTTTTGTCCCCAGGGAAGTAGGCCGACACAAAGGTTAATTCTCTGGTTCACCCTTCCGTGGGCACCTCTATCGTCACTGCAACTAAATCTTGTGAAATGAATTCTGTAATCATTAAAAAATTTATATTATTATTTATTGTGATAGCTGCTCTTGGTATATTAGCATTTCTGCAATAGATGAGCTGACTTACCTTCGTTGCGAATCCTTTAATCTTACCTCTAATCGACCAAGGTTCCTGAAGTAGCCCTATATCCATATTATCATTGGTAAATGTTCTTGCTAATAAGGCTGATGCGTCTTTTGCATGATGCAGATTCACCTGTATTACTTTAATATTTTCCATATATTTTTTTTCTTTTTTTTTTTATCAGTTGCTCAGAGATTTCTTTTTGCCGGAACCTCTCCGTCTTCTCTTTTCCTCCGTCTTCCATAGGCTCGGTTCCTTTTGAGAGTGGGATTCCTTTGTTGAAATATCTCTTATTAAGAGATTGGTCTCTTTTAATCTAATCAGTGGACTTGTTCCACTTTGTTGAGCGGAAGGAGTTTTTGGTGTTGTGGGTCTTGTCTTAAACCCTAAGGGCCCGGCTCGGCACTCCACCGACCCTACAGGGTCGGTGGGACCATCCAAAGACCCAGTTCTTCCTTCTTGGGTTCGGTTGGTTTCTTCTTCCCTACTACCTTGAAACAACCTCCATTATTCCGAAGAATATAGTCCCCTGTATTTTGAGGGCATCAAGTGCATCTTTCTCAATCCCAACCACCAACTGTGTAAATTTTAGATTATCATCCCTTTTGAACACCCTCCATGTGTTCACCTTCAGCTTGGGGTTTTGTTTTCTTAATTAGGTTGAGAATTTCCTCTTCATTATTCTCTCTTAAGGCTCTCAGCTTAGCCCCTCCCATGGTGTCAAGTTTTTGGTATTTTCAATGACCTATCGAGCAGTGTCCTCGTTTACACAGGTCAATTGAAGTCATCCATTCTTCCATGTTGACCCATGGAATTGTGGACAGTCTATAGGATTGCTTTTTAGGATGAAGTTGGTGATTTACGCCTGTATAGAGCAAAACTGCTCCTCTCCGAAACCACCCTCAGGATAGATCCAGAAAGATACCCACCCTGATGCCCACCAGAACCCTCTGATAGGACATGATTGGGGGAGATATTCCTTCTCCAGCCGATTGTCCCACGGAAGGCCCAGAGGATACCTTAGCCCTTTTAGCTTTCCTTTCTTTTCCACATCTAGTTGTCGTCTGTCATATTTGATTCTTAGATTTTTCTCTTTCCTGCCTACATGCATAATAACTTTGTCTGGATTTATAGCAAGACCTCTTCTTCTTAGCACTACCGTCCTCTCATCCACTGCGACTTGCAGTCTAACTGGACTATCAGCAATCAGCACGTCATCTGCATATAGGAAGCACTGCACCTGCACTGGTATCATATTCCAGTATCCAACGGCAGCTCTGGGAGTCCTCCTCTTACACACTTTCAGCACCTCCTCCATAACAACATTGAAGAAGAGTGGACTGAAGCTTCTCTCCTTTATAAAATCTGAAGGGGGCAGACTTAGCACCAATGAGTCGGATAACACCCTACGGATCCTGGTGGACTGACTTGATGATGCTAATGAGGTTAGAAGAGACACGCCTCTCCTGGAGCATCCCCCAAATTTCTTGACGAGGAACGGAATCGAAAGTAGCTTGGATGTACAGTTTTCCTTCAATGTTTTTTGTGATTTCAAATTTGAATCTATTTCCCGCCATTATCACCACCTTCAATATAATGGATCTATTTTTTATATCGATTTATGATTGTTTGCCAGGCAGCGCCATTTTTTGTTCAGTTACAAGAACCAAGCTAGCATGGGCACATGTCCTTTGTATTCAATATACAGTCAGTATTTAAGAGTGCATTTTATTTCAAAAAAACCCATAGCTTTTAGGTCCAATAAAGCAAGAAACATGTCGCAGCCTCTGTCCCAGATTTTCTCAGTTACCATACGGAGGATGAAAATGTGGTCTTGAGTTTGTCTGTGAGGCCAGAATGCTGCTTGTTCCTCTTCCATTTCCCGTTCCACGTAGCTTCTCAGACGCTGCTCAAGAATTATTGTATTTGTAAACTACATGAGAGAGGCATATTGGCCTATAGTTTTCGCATTCAATCCAAATTCTCTGGAAGAGGTTCTGCAGAGCTTTCGTAAGTTCTAGTCGGCCATACCTCACCAATTCCGGCAAAATCTCGTCAATACAGGCAGACATACCAAGCTTTATATTTTCTATTGCTGCTTCGAACCACTTCTTCCTGGATGGCATCATCAATATTCGGTGGCAGAAAATCTTCTTTCCTCGGGCGCCTCCTTCTGTCAATGCCAGGTCCTCCTCGATAAACTTCCATATCAAACTTATCTTGGTAATAGCTTCGCCAGGCATCTAGGATTCTTCATTCATCTGTTTCCAGGTTGTCATCTTATTCTTTATGCTCCTGACAGGCTTTCTTTTCTTCCCTTTATTCTTATTGTTTATGCTCCTGACAGGCTTTCCTTTCTTCCCTTTATTCTTATTGTTTATGCTCCTGACAGGCTTTCCTGTTTTCCCTTTATTCTTATTGTTTATGCTCCTGACAGGTTTTCCTTTCTTCCCTGTAAGACCTTTTACTACCGTCCATAACTTTCTACTGTTCTCTTGTAAGTTTTTCTCCATGTCTGTTCCGAAGGCCTCCCAGACCTTGTTACGAACTTCTTTTATGATTCTTTTAACTACATTCCTCTTTAACGCACACTGTGCCCAGTTCTCTGTCGTCCTAGACCTCTTGTACCTGATTCAAGCGGTATTTTTCTCCTTCACAGCCTTGCCGTCTTTTTGTAACAGTTTATCTCCTGACTGCTGACAACAAGCTTTTCAGAATCAGGTGAGAGCGCCTTACTAATTCTTATTGTATTAGCGCCTTACTTATTGGTAAAAAGGCTTATAACTAGAGCCCGGATTTTGTGCAATAAAAAAATTGTAAAACATGCAATAAAAATGCCCAAACATGCAAAAATGTGCAATGAAAAATAAAATTCTGCAATTTACGTTGTTTATGCTTTAAAAAAAAAAATCTACATAGTTTGTTTTCTTCCATAGATTACTATATTTCTTAATAAATTAGGTAGGCTGGAACATTGTTATGTAAAATGTGAAAACCTCATGAGCTCCTATTAGGGTATTTTTTACTACTTTTCGCACGATCATACCTGATTGACACACTATGGCAACGCATTTTTTGCCTGAGTGGTTTTTATTGCCAACTGATAAATTTATTAATAACGTATCACATGGTCAAGTGAGACAATCCCAAATTTCTGCCGATACATCAATAACTCAATCCTTACCGAAAAAGTTGAACCATTCATCTTTGCCGGTAGAAGTTAACTCTTTGGATTTACGATCCATTTTGTTGGATTGTCTTTCAATTCTGATAATTATTTCCATTTTGGGATTATATTTGAATAAGATATAATTAATTAGATGAAAATCATGAGCAGATAACTAACTAACTAGTTAATATCACAACTTTTACAATATGAATAATTTTTGGCGGAACCTGCCCGCTAGGGAGCGCGTCCCTCGGGTGGCAGATGGGGGATTCCTCTTAGGAGGGGTGGTCTGAATATACTGAATAAAGGCCCGTGGACCAACAGGTACCCAGTGCTGGGGGAGGGGGGTATAGCCCGGCCACCCTTTCTCCGGAGGGGATATAAATATTCTGGAGACCAGTTGCCCCGAGGATACAGGGCCTCCTGTGCTGGGCTAATCACCCGTAGTGGAGTACATTCGATTCAAAGCAACTTAACTTGCCTCGGACCTGGACGGACTCATCGGCTACGACACAGAGCTCGAAAGGACATCGGATTTGGAACGTGGAATATTAAGACATTGATTGGCAAAGAAATGGAAATAGTAAAGAGGAAATGGAGTTCTATAAAGTAGATATTCTAGGCATCAGTGAAGTAAGGAGAAAGGGTCACGAAGAAATAAATTTAGATAAACAGCATATTCTCATAAATTAGATGAAAACCATGAGCAGATAACTAACTAATTAGTTAATATCACAACTTTTACAGCATGAATAATTTTTTATTCAACCAATTTCCGATATTTGTTTTTAATTAGGCTGTACGGATTTTTCATTCCCTTCACATGTAAAAATGTAAGCGGGTTGTCGTTTGTTATCATATCCACTAATTAATTTATTTTCGATAAATTATTGAACATATTTTTGTTCGAAAAACTGTATGTACGCATAATTATTTTGTCAACTATAGACTGAGTATAGCACTGTAGTACATAAAAGGAAGTGAATGGATTGGTAAGAATTAACTGGCTTTCCACAAATCTAAAAAGAGCAAAACAACCTTCAATTTTCAGATTCAGTTCCAGAATTTTCCAGAAAATTATATTTAATGTGCTATAAACAGCAACGCATTATTTCGTGAATCTGTCCAATATAATTTTGGTTCAATGTTTATATTTTAAAGCACTTTACAAATATTTTTTTTAATTATGACTAAATGTGCAATTTAATGCAATAAAAACATAAAAGTTTGCTATTTATCCAAAATTGTTTAAAATGTGCAGTTTCGTGCAAAATAAAACTTACATTTTTTAATCCGGATGCCTTAATAACTTGTCCCCGATCGATTTCAAGCAACCTAAAAAAAAGTGCAACTGCACGAGAATCCGGGCTCTACTTATAACTAATTCCTATAACCATTATATCCATTAAATTTACAGACTATAAATACTATCTACATTACCTTTTAACTGTTGGCCACAACATACAAAAAAGAAGAATATAAACAATATTCTAATTCTATTATTTTTTAAAAATATTTCACTTCATGATCCAGACATTTAAGTTTGAAGCGTCAGTTTATTTTAAATGTAATAAATAGTAACATTTTAAATTTTTAACTAGTCCATGAGGATAATTAACTGCCATGAGGATAATTAATTGCTATAAGGATTTTTTTTCCTTGGGAAAATAACAAAATGGATTTAAATTAAAATTTTCAATTAAATTGCATTTACTATAAAAGTCTGGAATACAAAATATCACAGCGCATGACCGATTTCAGATTAAGGTACACTAGAAAGGAACTGCAGATGTTTGGAAATGTGTAAGTTTTCCTATGAGGGACTGCGTTCTTAATGATAATGAAAAATTAATCAGTCCTCATTTCATAGAAAAAGCAGAGCTCAGGAAGAATTAATTTCTTTCTAAATACCATAATTTTAATTTTAAAGATAATTGAAGATTAGTGATTTTTGGCAATTTACGCCTTCAGGACGTGTCGGATTGGAAAAATCCGCTGGGTTAAATCTTATCCTTACAATATATATCAATGAACATGTCTATAAATTTCCTATTAATTTATCAATTTCCTCCTCCAAGTCTGTCTATTCAGCCCTGATGAAGACCTACAATGTGGGTCAAAATGTCAACATTTAAACAACAAACTATTTGTATGTTATTCTTGACCACCACCTGGACCATATCCTTCTTGATTTACTATATGGTCAACCATCAATACATAACATTTTATTTACAGAAAAAATAGTTGTTTTAAAATCTAAAAAAACTGAATTTTTATAAATCCATGTTAATGAGATAAACCACTTTTTTATGCATACTGATTAATCATACAATAATCACAGTGCTAAGTAATACAAATATCATTATAATTTACTTAATAATAATATTTACCTCTACAGTTGGAAAAGACGTTTGAAATTGTTCTTGTGGCGTATACAAACTGATATTTTGGCTTTCAAAAGTCATGTTTGCAGAGTCATCACCTTGAAATAACCATTTATTCAATAACTCACTATCTAATTCAGCTAATCTCGACTCACTCCATTTAAGCCTCTCGTTTACCTATAATTAATAAAATAAATAATTTAAACATATATAGAAAGCGAAAGTGTAATATATATAAATGATAAATCAAAGAATATTCGAATTATGGCCCCTCCCTCAATGTTTTTCTTTCTAATAAAATATGCTTTGTAATGAATAGAATAGTGGTAAGCATCATCGGTGAAAGTATGATCTAATTTGTACAGTAAATAATGGATAATACTGAGAATAAATAATGAGAAAGAAATATTGAAATAAAAATTAATGTATTATCTGATAATTCAGTTTGTCACCAGACATGGTCCATCTGTGATGACTCATACCTCCAAGTAATTTCACCATAAAATTTTTGGCCTAACTTATTCAGTTCCACAGTACCTCAATTATTGTTAAAATTATATCAGTCACATATGCCTAAACTTTAAATAAAAAAAATGTTACAAAATTTGAACTACTTCAAAATGGTAATAATTCTAAATAAATCTATGATTGAATAAACAATGGAAATTAAAAAACAAAAACAAAGTGACAAGGTCTATTACCATCAGCTTAACTGAAATAATGGTAAAAGAATACGTTTTCCACACAAGCAGGAAATACGTACACTGTCTGCAGAATAAATTTTGTTATGCATTGCACACGAAAACTGCTAGCAGAACAAATAGAAATATTACTCCTCTTTGTTATAGCTTTCGAAAAAATAGATCAACTACTGAGGCAATCTGGTGCCTAATAAAAAAAAAACATTTCAACAAAACTCTACATAGAACGCGATAGCTGATAAGAGAGGAAGTAGTAGTGCTGCTGCATCACACTCACCCCTAATAATGCACGTTTGGCTTTATGGTCCTTCCATAACTACTCACTGCTGGAATCTTTTTTGGAGCAATAACTCACCTGCCAGATGTATAGTCTCTCCATAAGCAGCTTCTGTCTATGTCATCACACATTATTGCTCTTAGATCAAGGAGAACGTCGGTAATAGCTTAACCAAGTGGCTACTGTCCATGTGTGCCATGGAGACCTGCTTTTAGTGTTTGTGCCATCTCTCCACTCAGCCATTCCCTTGCGGATAGTAGAGAGAGCTACGAACTCGCCGGGTTCCAAGAAATCTAGTCAGAGAAAGAAAGAGATCGCTTTCAAATTTTCTCCCCTGATCTATTGTTAACTGAGGCAGTTCCTACCACCTCTGCAGTTAGTATTTCCTCCACTGGTATAGCTTCCGGCCACCAGGTAAATCTATCAATGATGGTGACACCTTACATCTTACTCTGGGATGGGGTTAAAGATCCAACTATATCTAAGTGGATGTGTTCAAACCTGCCAGCATATTCCATTTTTCCAGGCGGCATAACCATATGCCTCAAAACATAAGCTTTTTGACAGCCAATACAAAATTTTGACCACTCGATTACATCGTTTTTCATGGCTGGCAAGAAGTATTTGTGAGAGAGCAGCCTTCTTAATGCTCTGTTTCCAGGATGACTAGGCTGATGCTCAACATTAAATATTTCCTGACGTTGTAACTCAAAAGTTTCTAGAAAAATGCCTCCGCTCAGTGGAGAAGGGATGGGTTAGAAAAAATAAAAATCTTTGGTGGGCACCACGTTATTTTTGGAAATAACGAAAATCTGTGTTACTTAAATATCCTTTTTTTAAATGGTTTGGAAAGGTAAACAATAGTGGGCGATCAGTGTTCACTCTACGTACCTGTATTAGCCTAATTACACTGCACATTTAGAAGTGATAAAAAAAAAAAAAATTGCACATGAAACCAACATAAATTGAGAAGGTTCACCAACCTAACAGTCTAAGTAATCCAAAATAATTTTCCTTTAAGGAAGACAACCAAAAAAATCATGCATATATATATCCTAAATTTAAACTAACTATAATAAAAAAAATTACCTCAGACAACCAAAAAAAAAAAATCATACATATTGTAATACCATAGAAAAGGGCCCTTGCTTTTTTATTGTATAACACCTTCAAAAAGGCCCTTCTTTTTAGTTCATTAGAAAATGTACAATGATATGTATTGCAATTATAACAATAAACTTTGGACTGAATGATGTTCTGATCTAGCCAGGAATAATTGTATAATTGATAAACTTCTCAGGGTAAGGATAGCCCAGCAGTCAGAGGGAAGTGGTATATACAGGAGAACTTTTCGCTGGCCTAATCAAAGCGTCCTGGGGTATAGATAGAGTGATAACCTGTCTGGCTGACCGCCAGTGTTCTCATTCCTCCTCTTACCTATTACCTCCATTCCTGAGTGGTAGGGTTTTTCCCTGGCCCTCGTCCTACATTTTCTCCTCGGGTGGTCAGGCTTGTTCCTGGCTCTCATTGTACCTCTTATCCTTGGATAGTCGGGCTTGTTACCCGGCTCTCATCTTACCTCTTTTCCTCGGGCAGTAGGGCTTGTTTCCTGGCTCTCATCCTACCTTTTTACTTCGGGTAATGGGGCTTGTTTCCTGGCTCTCGTCCTACCTCTTTTTCTCGGGTAGTCGGGCTTGTTCCCCGGCTCTCGTCCAATCTCTTTTCCTTGGGTAGTCGGGCTTATTCCCCGGCTTTCATCCTACCTCTTTTTCTCTGGTAGTTGGGCTTGTTCCCCGGTTCTCATCCTACCTCTTTTCCTCGGGTAATCGGGCTTGTTTCCCGGCTTCCGTCCTACCTTTCATCTCAATCAAGATTTAATCGATCCAGGAGAGTGTCAGATAGAACTGTCCCTCTCACTCATATAGTAACTCTGCAGTGTGTCCGGTTTGATCTGAAGACTGAGTCATCAACATACGAATAGACAGTCACTAATGGAGATTACAATTAATATATCCTAAATTTAAAACTAACTATAATAAAAAAAATAACCTTCTCCTTATTGCTAAAGAAAACAAAAACAAGAACCTCCAAACAACTAACCTTAACCAAATGATTTCAAAATAAATAATCAGTCATAAAGAAATCATATTAAAAAAAACAGCAAGTGCCCCACTGGCCCACTTAATAGAATTAAATATGCGTATGAACAAAACAGCTGGGAGACCTATTATCTGGCTCTTCCAACTTTACCAGGATTAATTAGTCCGCTGAGCGCTGACTGGCATCTTCAAATTTCTTTCGGGCACCTCCTGGCTTCTTCCTGGCGTAACTCTCTCCACCTCTTCCGGAGGGCCTACTGACTTATCTTCAAAGTGTGTGCCGAGTATCGATACACATCCCCCACCACTACTTAAAGCTATCATTATATTTATAGGTGGGGTCTGGTTATTTCCAATCATTCAAATTACAACCTTAACAACGCATAGACTTAGGTATAAATATACAAGCCTCCAGCTCCGTACTTTCGTAGATTATCGAAATGTCAATCCCTGGAAACTTAACTGTTTTAAACTGCAAATTGGATTTTTATCTGAGCTCTTCTAATTCAGGGTCTTTATTTTGTAACTTGGTGAGTTAGCTGTTCGAGATTCAAAACTTCCACTCGCGATAATGCATCTGCGACATCATTTTGATCTTCAACATGGCATATGTTAGCTCAAAATTGGCTAATGTAATTAAGAAATCTAATCTGCAAAGCCGATGCTGTAGTGGCCTTTAGTAACATGGCATACACTAGTGGCTTATGATCAGTCAATATGGTAAAATTTCGCCCTTCAATGTCTGGTCGAAAGTGACCAACTGCTGAACCTATCACCAAAAGTTCATGGCCATAAGCTGAATAATTCTAATGACTTTGGGACAAAGCATTAGAATAAAAATCTGGTACGGTGTGCGCATCACACAACTTTCCCTTACCGTCCTATAATAATTATCTTTTTAATATACTCGTAATTTTAAAGAGTTTTCATAAACAATACTTGAAATTAACAACTAAGCAACATTCACTTCTTCGCATCTTCTCCCACATCAGTATGATAGTACAATTTAATTACAAATTCTGTACACTACCTATATATTTTAAATTTGTCAAGTTGAAAATAATTTCGGTTTAGTTTCCATGGAAACATTTTGTTTCCATTAAATAATATAAAAGTAGAAATTATTATGTTAATTTCTACTTTTGTATTCTTACATGACATTATTACAGGGCATATTGTTGACAACAGATTGGTGGGAGGAGGTTTGGTCGCATCCGTATCCTATTGGATGAGCTCGGCTATCCATCTAGGGACTTGTAGTCATACATGATTTACTATAAAATACTTACTTTGTGAGTTATGAGCAAATACAATTTTCTTTTTTATATGACTTTTTCTCTTGCATTTTCTTGTTGATATACTATATACATGAAAAGTTAAAGAGCTTTAAGGAGGAGACAGGCAAGTTTCACCAAAATCGTTACAGCTGCTTACGAGAAAATTGTAAAACCATGATATAATTGCCACTTCCTGTTAGTCCGATGCATTGTATCTTTGTTAATACTGGTCTGATTTTGATGATTATTTTTTTGTTTTTTAGATAATTTAATTACCTTTCATACAATTCTATACATGATTTACCATAAAATGCATATTTCTTAAGTTATGCGCAAATAAAATATTCTTTTCATCATAACTTTAAGCTTCATTTCCTCTGTGATGTATTACGTAAATGAAAAGTTAAACGGCTTTATGAAGAAAAATTTAGGCAAGTTTCATCAAAATCGCGAGCCGTCTTCGAGAAAATTGTAAAAAGATATAAAATTTATTATATAAAGTGGCACTTCCAGATAGTCAATTTTGACAAAAAAGTTGCTATAACATACATGCACCTGCAATTATCGCAATCCTTCCCCTTACTATATATTTCATATATAGGTAAGGAAAAGTAAAAACACAAAGCAATCTAATGATTTTTGTCTTTTTGGTGGAGTTTTGCTCCCATATAATTATTTGATGCATCATACACAAGAAATAATTCGGTCTGGTGTTTAGGATGTAAAAGGACCCCCAGAGCTTTTGTCAGATACTGGAATATGATCCCAGTGCAGGTGCAGTGTTTCCTGTACGCAGATGAGATTGTGTTGGTTGCTGACAGTCCAGGAAGACTGCAAGTCACTGTAGAAAAATGGACAGAGGAGCTAAGAAGAAAAGGTCTTATTGTAAACCCAGACAAGAGCAAAGTTATGCACGTTATGGCAGGGAAGAGGAAAATCTGAGAATCTTATATGACGGACGACAATTGGAAGTGGTGGATAAATACCTTTACCTGGGTACTATGATTAGCCGGGACGGCAAAATAGACCAGGAAGTTCTCAACAGAGTAACAAAGGCTAACCAAGTCTTTTATCAAATATCAACCACCCTGGTAGGAAAACAAGAAATCAGCAATTTTGCCAAGCACCGAATTTTTAAGTCGGTGTTCTTCCCAGTCTTGCTTTATGGATCAGAGAGTTGGGTTCTCTTAGAATGACATGGGAGTCAGGTCACAGCAGCAGAAATGAGATCTTAGGAAAGTAGCTGGGAAGACCAGACGAGACCGAGTGAGGAATGAAACTATCAGGGAAACCCTCGGAGTTAGACTAACGAGGGATATCCTGGAGGAACATCATCTGAAATAAATAAATAAATAAATCGTCTGAAATACTTCACATCTTTAGGTTTCGGGTAATCCAAAATGGCTTAGATCTGGTGACTCGATAGCATTTGGTGTTATATGGTAATCAAGAAAATTGATTTCAATCAATCCAAATTCACATTTTTCTGATTTGATGGTGAGACCATTTTGCTCTGACCTGTGAAAAACCTCTCTTAAATGGATAATAGGTTCTTCTGGATTAGACGAGGTGACTAATACATCATTGATCATAACAAAACAGTAGTCTAAGTCCCTTAAAATTCCATCCATGAATCGTTGAAAGATTTGGGCTGCATTATGCAAACCGAAACACATTTGTGTAAATTCAAACAGACCAAATGGAGTAATAATAGCCTTCTTAGGAATATTCTGTTTCCTTACAGAGATCTGATAATAAGCTCTTACTAGGTCCAGGCATGAAAATATATTTTTATTGTAGACGTAATTCCTAATGTCCATGACATTTGGAATTGGAATCTGAGAGTTTAATTGCCTACAGTCTCTGCAGGATCTAACAGAGCCATCCTTTTTAGTGACTATGTGGAGTGCACTCGCCTACCATCCTACAAAATTCATCTTTGACTGCTCTGTACTTTTCTGGAGCCAGCATTTGTGCTTTTGAGGTCAAGGCTTCCTTGATGAGGGTCTTGTAATTTTAGGAGCTTTTCCTAGAAGCTCACAAACCTATGATCATTGCGTACTACAGATGTTGAAAAGGGGGCTTGATTACTAATCCTGCCATTTGATGATAGGCGGATAGTATTATCAATTAGCTGTTGCCTCTTCAAATTCACTGACAGATCAAAATGGAACATAAAGTCAAAGTGGATGTGATAAATGTCCATTTGAATGATCGTCTGAGACCAAAATCTAATTGGAGTCAATTATCTAGTTTTTAGTTGTAGGAATACCATAGTGTTTTAAGGGACCACAAAATAAAAAAAGTGAATTCAACTTTATTCTGCAGCTGGAAACAAATGACCAGAAGACCAATGATTAAGAGTTTTCAAAGATTTACAACTGATTGCAATTAGTAAAAAAGGAAATACATTTGTAAAGGTCAGAGAATGGTTGACCGTGGAAAATATATGTAGTAGAATCTTGGTTGGAGTGCGGTAAATAAATAAACACATAAATAAGAAAAAACTTATTGTAACGTGTGCCGACATTAGCAGATCATAATTATGATTAGCAAATTTTTCTTTATACTTTATTTTTTTTACCTTACTGTTGGTTAACTTTTTTTATTATTATTGGTACTGGCACTGTTGTTACATCCATTGTCATCTTGTTTTTTCTAAGCCCTGAAGATGGCCTAAAACTTAGGCCGAAACGTCGGCACTTATTATAATAAGTTTTTTCTTATTTTATTTATTGACCGCACCCCCAACCAAGATTCTCCTACGAAATACATTTATGAAAACGTGAATGGTCAATAAAAGATCAGATTATCAAACCTTAGCAAGCTATCCTCTAAAAATCAGGACCGTGAAATATAATTAAACATATATTTATATTTCAGTAATATTCATTCAACTGTAAAAAAATAAGACTGATTTTATACAAATATACAACATGCATGCAACTTTACTTACTTTGATTTTAGGCATATTTTTCAACTCTGTTAAATTCATAAGTTTTATTCGATTTCCACAAACAATAGCTGCCTTAGCAGCTATAGCTTTTGCAAAGTTTGCAACAACATTGGCTTCATCTATATTCATATGCATTCCTCTTCTTACACACTCCAGGGGATATAAAAAATCTTTATTGCCAAAAAATGATATACCCACATATATAGCAGAAGAATCCTCTTCAGGAAGTCTGTAGCCATACTGGAAATAAATAAAATAATTCAGAAGTGAGGCAATACAGAAATATTACAGTATGACTTATCTAGCAGTAAGTTGTACAAGTCTGATATTTTAATGTTAATTTCATTATATATATTTGTATTTTTTTTTTAATTTGAAAAATAATACAAGCTTCCACACTCAAGGGCAATAGATAGATTTCATTATATGATCATACTTTATAGTTCTTTCAACTACTAGGTATAGGAAAATATTTTTTTTTTCTTTTTTTTTTTAATTTTGGCTATAAATGAAATACATAAAATTATAACCAAAGTATTAGCCTTTGCAAGCTATCCATGACCTTTGGTAGAAGAAGAACTTTATTCTAGGACTAGACCCCTTAAGAATAACACGATTGAGCAAATAAACCTTTTCCTATGTTACTGGTAGAAAGAATGCTCACCCAAGATTATCATGGTTAAGATTGTCAAAAGAGATTTTATTTTCATTGTGTCACAATTCAATATATTTTTTTCCTAGCTGGCAAGGACAATATTCTGATGATAAGAATAGTATGGCAGTTTCAGACAATTTACGAGGCAGCCATTCTTCCTACCAAATCTTTAATAATGTATGAATTCATTTTGAAATTGAAGTTCAGTCAACAGTTAATGCTTCAGCAATCTTCTCTTCCGCCTCTGTTAGGTCTTGGTCCAATAATGCCTCTGTACTATCTATGAACTTTTCTATCCATCAGCAAAATTCACTTCTAAATTGTCGAAACCCTATATGCACATTTCAGTTGCTTTATGATTCATCGATTAATTTATGAACATATTCTACAATTTTAATTTTCCCAAATCAAAGCAATAAAGAAGCATAAAATGAAAAATTGGTTCTATTTTGTTTATATGAAGAGATTATTCAGATCACTAAACGCAGATTATCTATCTTAAATTTATTTTTATAATGTTTTATAAACAAAAAGTGAACTTCAAAGAAAAGTGAACGGGTTTCCTTGTAAACCAATTACTTAGAATAGGTACTTATAAAAATATATATTTTATACTAGCAGCCCTATCTATCCTCCTGGTTACTACAAGCCATTCCCCAAGTGGTTAATGGCCCAAACCCAAAAAGGGATGGGGGAGGGAGGGAAGAGTTAATTCAGCCATAAGATTTTTTTACTAAAGAAGAATATGTACAAAGTTTCATCAAAATCTACTCATACCATTCGGTGCTAGGCCTTACTACAGAGAGAGAGGTAAATGATTTCTAGCACTTGCTCTAGAACTCTGGACTAATTATTTTTTAGTTAGGCAAAAAGTTATGTGTATCAAAATTAATAAAAATGGGCTGCCATTCAAAATTGGTGCTCAAGTACCTCTCCTCCCTCTTTAAGTCTAAAAGATAAGGCTAGGGCCTAAATTACATGTAAAGTATTTTTAATAGTGGAGATATCATTGAATGATATTAAATAAGTAACATTTTTTTCCGCATTATTTGACAAATTGAAGCCGCGTATTTACGAGACTCTCTAGCAGCTGTAGTTCTACCAAGGAGCGATCACCCCCTAGTACAAGAGATAATTTCTGATTATTGTATATTGGTGTCTTAAGAAACTGATTTAAATTAACTTAATTGAATGATTAAGTCATTCATACCTCTGTCTCTATTTTATAATCCCTAACCACGAAGGTAAAGACATACGCAGGAGAGAAGATTGAGAAGAAATATTCCCCTCCCTGCCAAAATTTTCATACCCACCAACATTAGGTTAGTAATTTGATGCGTCTGCACAAGTGGAAGAGGTATAAATAGTGCTCGAATTATATGGAACATCTGAACTCTCCTGTGAAAAAATTGGTGCATGGTATGCAAACGGTTGGCCACCCCTGCAATATACGATATCGAGGTGATACTTAAGAGGAATAGGATCTTTTAGGCGTGTGCAGACGATTGTGAACAACAAGCTTTCCTATGACAAACGACTCCACTCAATATGCATTTTAAAACATCAATAGCTTATTATTATCCATTTCCAAATCCCTAACTTTCTATTCTAATTTACATTATTATTTATTTATTTATATATTTTATTTTATTAATTTTTTTTTTTTTTTTTTTTTTTTTTTTTTACATCTCTTCATATAAATAATTCTTTCATTCATTTCTCATTATTTTAATTTTCATTATTCATATGTACAATTTTCATACTGTTTGTTATATTCTTATTTTTCATGTTATACTGTTTTTTATTCCATTTCTTACAGGTTGTTATCTTGTTTTGCTTAACCTGATGAAGGTCTGCAACTTAGGCATACATTAAAATAATAAGATTGTAATAAGATTGCAATAGGTAAACTTGTTATTAAATTTTGTAATAACATTTAAATTACTTATTCTACTGTTTTTTCCTCTGGTATTCAATTTTTTACCTATGTAATTACATTTTTATGTGGTACCAAAAATACTTTCTACTCTGCACATTTTTAAACATTTTCTTTACAATTTGATTTTGTAATTTTATGTTTATTATATCACAATTTTGTATACTTATTTATTTATTTTTTTTTAAAAAGATTATTGTTGCATAAAAAAAAAAAAAAAATTCTCCTTGTTATACCTATAATTACAGCTTTAAGATAACCAGTTTTGAGAAGGCCTTGTAGAAAATTTTCTATAAGTAATACTAATATCTATAAGTAATACTACTTATTCATTATTTTGTATATACATACATTGTGTTCATTAAACTTACAAATGGCATTTTACCTCAATCTCTTTTACCTCAATCTCTTTGTTCATGAACTCTGAAAATGAGTTAATCAAATTAAATTTTCTTTTCTCCTTTGCCCATCTTATATATTGACTTTTACTTTTAATTCAATTTATTATTTACATTTGTTACTTGAGATTTATCTTTTTCTTCTATTTTCAATACTTCTTTTTAGGATTAACCCTTATATTTTGACAACTCCCTTCTCTTTTAACCTTCATTACTACCCCTACACCACTCCTTTATTACTTTACTTATTTTAAAAGCATTTTTAAAATTACTAAAATAATGAAAACTTTCAGTATTCCTTTGTATATACATAGTTTTTGTTTGTTACACCCTCAATAGATGGCACTTATAATGACAACTCCCCACTGCCTTCTCTATTTAACTATTAATGACATTCCAATTACTACTCCTACAACGCCTCCTTAATTACTTTGATTTTTGCTGAGTCACTCTTCCCCCCTTGGAGCTTCAAGGTACTAAATTTTGTTTGTTTATATATTTTTTCCCTCCTTTTTTACTTATTTAGCAGAGTTATTAATTTTTAGTTATTGTTATTTCTCTTTTAGTTTACCTGTTTTTATTATTATATAGCCAGTTTTAATAAGCAGCTTAATGTATTAATATTCACTAATTTATTTTTAGTTGTCATTACTCAGTTTCATTTTACAAATTCATCACGGTTTTCATTTTTTTTCTCACCAAATCTTTTTAATTATTAATTCATTCACTGTATATTACCATTGTTTTATTCTATTTTTCGTATCTGGTTTATTCAGCCTTGAAGAATACCTGCAAAGTGGATCGAAACATCGGTTCCTTAATCAATAGTTTTTACTATTTGTGTTCCAATTTGACCGCCTCCCGGACCATCTCATTCCTTCATAACTTCTACGGTCAACCATTGATTATTCAAAATCAAACATATTTCTTGTATAAATTAAATTAAAATCACTTATCACCAAGAGAGCAAGTGATTCACCCCAAACAAATCATTAGTCCCATAAGAAGCATGTGTACCAAGTTTCATCAAAATCTGACAAGTCATTCTAAAGAGTTGATGAGCTTCTTCTATTATGTGTGAGGATCTGGAGGAAGATTTACTTTAACAATACTTCAAGTTGGGCTATGAGAAAAAAAATTAGCACCAAGTTTCATTTAATAATTAGACTTGCCTTTGCTGTGAATTACTAAAATTACATATTTTCATAAGAAGATTTCATGATAAAATTCAGGGAGAAATTATCATCAATTTTATCACAATAAACATATTCAATTTTAAACTTTCTATACCTGGAGCAAGAGAACCTTTATTGTATTAAATAAGGCAAATTCTTTACATGTACAGGCACATTAGACCCTTGATATTCAATCTTTTATATACTCCACAATTTTATAAAATAATATTAAGTTTAATCAATCAAGCAAGAAAAATATTAAGAGAATGAACTCAAGTCAATTATTTTTTTTCTAAATGGAAGTACCAATTTTTAACCAATCTATTTTATTTGTGATTAACATCTTTCATCAGATTGTTAATTTTTACTTTCCCTTACCAATATACGAAGTATATAGTAAGGAGAAGTATTGCGATCGTGAAAATTTTCGAATTCGAGTTTTCGACGGATATACATGTTTTAAGGTCCCCTGAGTCCAAATGACCAAGTCTCGCAAAATGGTCTGTGTGTCCGTGTGTATGTGATCAGTCTAGCTCAAAAACGCAAAGTTGTACGATACTGAAATTATTTATTTAAGGTTGTCACATGCATGTGATGTTACAGCAACATTTTCTTCAAAATCAACTTACCAGAAGTGGCACTTTACATAATCGATTTTACACTTTTTTTTTTACAATTTTCTCGAAAACGGCTCCAACAATCTTGATGAAACTTGCCTAAATTATTCTTCATAAAGACCTTTAACTTTTCATATATGTGGTACATGACCGAGGAAATGCAGAGAAAAAAGTTATGATGAAAAGAATATTTTATTTACGCATAACTTCAAAAGTGTGCAATTTATGGTAAATTATCTATAGACTTGTATGAAAGGTAATTAAATCATCTAAAAAAAAAAAAGAATCATCAAAATCAGACCAATAATAGCAAAGATACAGCGCATCGGACTAACCGGAAATGGTAATTTTATCATGGATATTACAATTGTTTACAATTTTCTCGAAAACGGCTCTAACGATTTTGATGAAACTTGCCTAAATTATTCTTCATAAAGGTCTTTAACTTTTCATTTATTTAGTAAATCACCGAGAAAATGCAGAGAAAAAAGTTATGATGAAAGGAATATTTTATTTGCGCATGGCTTAAAAAGTATGCATTTTATGGTAAATTATGTATAGAATTGTATGAAAGGTAATTAAATTACCTAAAAAACAATAAAATAATCATCAAAATCGGACCAATATTAGCAAAGATACAGTGTATTTTATGAGGAGCATAAAATAGATGGATAATCAAGCGCATCTGAAAGGAGATGGATGCGACCGAACCTCCTACCACCAATCCGCCAATCTGTTGTAAACAATAAGCTCTGTAACAAACTAATTTAAGAATACAAAAGCGGAAATTAACTTAATAATTTCTACTTTCAAATTATTTAATGGAAAGAAAATGTTTCCATGGAAACTAAACCAGAAACTTTAAAAATATATTTACAACTTGACAAAGTTAAAATATATAGGTAGTGTACAGAATTGTTGTCCTATAATTGTTTAAAAAAGTTTTATGGTACTTGAGTGGCAGAAGAAGTGAATGCTGCTGAGTTTATAAGAAGCAGTGTTTATGTTAACTCTTTAAAATTATATTAAAAAGATAATTATTATAGAACGGTAAGGGAAAGTTGTATGATGTGCGCACCGCATCAGATTTTCAAAAAATAAGTTGTACAAATGAATACAAAAGTTTAAAAATTGGCAAAACCAAACAATTGCCGAAATGTCACAATGTTATATACATGAAAAGTTAAAGAGCTTTAAGGAGGAGACATTAGGCAAGTTTCACCAAAATCGTTACAGCTGCTTACGAGGAAATTGTAAAACCATGATATAATAGTTATTTCCGGTTAGTCCGATGCGCTGTATTTTTGCTATTATTGGTCCGATTTTGATGATTCTTTTTTTCTTTTTTATATGACTTAATTACCTTTCATAAAAGTCGATAGATAAATTACCGTAAAATGCATACTTTTTAAGCTATGCGCAAATAAAATATTCTTTTCATCATAACTTTTTCCCTGCAATTCCTCGGTGATTTACTTCAGAAATGAAAAGTTAAAGACCTTTATGAAGAATAATTTAGGCAAGTTTCGTCAAAATCGTTAGAGCCGTTTTCGAGAAAATTGTAAACAATTGTAATATCCATGATATAATTACCATTTCCGGTTAGTCCGATGCGCTGTATCTTTGCTATTATTGGTCCGATTTTGATGATTCTTTTATTCTTTTTAATATGATTAAATTACCTTTCATAAAAGTCTATAGATAAATTACCGTAAAATGCATACTTTTTAAGCTATGCGCAAATAAAATATTCTTTTCATCATAACTTTTTTCCCTGCAATTCCTAGGTGATTTACTTCAGAAATGAAAAGTTAAAGACCTTTATGAAGAATAATTTAGGCAAGTTTCATCAAAATCGTTAGAGCCGTTTTCGAGAAAATTGTAAAAAAGTGTAATATCCATAATATAATAGCTCTTTCCGGTTAATCTGATGCGCTGTATCTTTGCTAATACTGGTCCGATTTTAATGATTCTTTTATTGTTTTTTAGATAATTTAATTATCTTTCATACAAGTCTATAGATGATTTACCATAAATTGCACGCTTTTGAAGTTATGCATAAATAAAATATTCTTTTCATCATAACTTTTTTTCCCTGCAATTCCTTGGTGATGTATCATATATATGAATAGTTAAAGGTCTTTATGAAGAATAATTTAGACAAGTTTAATCAAAATCGTTAGAGCCGTTTTCGAGAAAATTGTAAAAATGTGTAAAATCGATTATATAAAGTGGCACTTCCGGTTAGTCGATTTTGAAGAAAATGTTGCTGTGACATCACATGCATGTGCTAACCTTAAATATGTAATTTCAGTATCGTACAGCTTTGCGTTTTTGAGCTAGACTGATCACATACACACAGACCATTTTGCGAGACTTGGTCATTTGGACTCAGGGGATCTTAAAATATGTATTTCCGTTGAAAACTCGAATTCGAAAATTTTCACGATCGCAATACTTCCCCTTACTATATACTTCGTATATAGGTAAGGGAAAGTAAAAAATATCTTGTGATTTATACAGATAAAGTCCTATTTTTTCAATCTATGATTAATTAATTATTAAAATCTATTTTAGTTTAGACAATATAATAACACTAATACACCTTAAACCCTGATACAGTAATTAAATGTTATTTACTTCCTATTAGTTCATAGCCAAATATTATAGTCAGGCAGTAAACAGTACAATATAACTAATATAACGTAATATGTGAATCACTTTAATACATACAGTGTTTTTCCAATGACGCCGCATTTGCTGATAATCTTCAAAAGTTGAGTCTTTAGGTATCCGATTGGTCACATAAACTAAATGACCTCTTTTGAAGCTAAATAATACATATAAGTTAAAATAAAATTATTAAAAAATATAAGAATTATTAATTTTTCACCAGTATATTTTAATAATAAATAATGAATTATAATCTGAAGTTGCTCATATAACATTATGGTCTAAAAAGTATAAGAAAATTATTATACCTACAGTTTCAATTAAAGGTGGAAAAAAACAAAAACAGTAATCACTGATCAGCTCAAAATTCAACTTCATAAACATTATTATTTTACAAGAAAATGTGAATAATTTCACACGAAGTGAGGCAGTTTCTTTTATCCTAAGATACACGAAAAAATACATAGTCTTTTCAATATAAATTCAAATAATATTTACTATAACAGCTTTCTAGATTAATGGGCCATTATTTCAAGGCAAATATTTATCCAGATCAAGCTAGATTCTGAATTATGCCTTCCATGCAGCTAACTTTTAGTTTTTAGTTTTGTTGAACCCCTCAAAAATCAGAGAATTTCCTCCACACATTTGAGCCTATTTGTGAAGTTGGGTGTTCCTTTCATTTAGCAACCAATGCTTTTAATGCTTTTGTCATAGTGTTCCTATCACCAGCAAAACCTCATATAAGATGGATGGACCCACTTGAGTTATAATTAATTTAATGTTTAAGATAATTTCAAATAGCTCATGTAAACCAGGACAATTTTTACCATTTTTCCCCTTATAAGTTTCAAACTTATATGTTAATCCTAATAAGATTCCCATTTTATTTCTTAGTGTAATTGTTTAGTTACTATCTTGCCAAAAATTTAAAAAATCTAGGTTGTTTTATTATTTTCCAGCCTAAAATTTTGATTAAAACTTAATAGATAGATAGATTATATTTTTAAATATTTCTTATATTTCAAATTTCTTATATATATTTATATTCTTATATTTAAAATCTGTAAAAAATAAGTAGCCGAATGATTATTTTAAACTAGATTTCATATTATTATATTGGCAGAAAGCATTTAAAGGTCATTGCTTTACTTGAGAATACAACAAAACCTGTAAACAAACCTTCTTTACATTATGAATAAATATAAATACAAGATACTAATCAATGTTTATTTTCAATTTACTTTTATATTTGTGAAAGAATATCAACTCAGTATGTACTCCTTTTCACATTAAAAAGAGTGTGTAGATAAATCTTTTAAATTATGCCTTATGGGACTGAAATAGTGACATTGAGCAACAACGAATAAGATAAACCGGGACAAGTGAAAATTCATGTACAAGTGGAATAGTTCGCTTCCACTTATTATTATTATTATTTCGCCAAGTTCTTTTTCAATATGTTTACAAGGAAAATAAAGTAGTACGTTCCACTTACCCCAATTCTGCCGGGCAAGTGGAAATGTTGACAAACTATATAATATATTTTTTTGTAAAGTAAGACTGATAGCCAGCAATCTGGAAATTTGGCAAACATTTTGGGCTGAAATATATTAATTAGTATATTATATTGTTATAATAATAACTAAATTAAGAAGAAATCTACAAAGAACTGCGGCAGTGAGGACAATCAGAAGTTGAATAAATGAAATTTTAGGATCCATTAACCCCAATTAAACTTAATCAACTTCAAAAGAGCTGAGATGACAAATCTTTACTTTTCTGAAACTTCCAACTTGGCAACAAGATAATAGATAATATATAGTACTATGACAGCACCTTTGTCACCTTGTGTAATTATTTATTTTGGACATATCTAGATTGCCTTGCTTAAAACAAAAGCATGTTCTAACAAATAAACAACAGTAATAAAAAAATTTAAATTTAGAGAAAAAAACAGCAATTTAGTTTGTTAAAAAAAAAAAAATGAAATATTCACCTTGGTAAAACATGTACCCACTGACGTTCTGAATGCAAATCAATATAAAATGGTTTTGATAATATCTCTTCTATGTTTGAAGATGGCAAAAGATCAAATAATGATACCTCACGCAACCAAAGTCGTAAAGGTGAAGCATATAGCATCAACATATCACCTAAAATAAATTTAAATATACAAATAAACCATAAGTAAATGCTGGTTTATGAGCAATTATGTGCATACAATCTGAGCCTTTAAGAATATTTTTTTTCTTAACCATAAGGCTTCTATTGATTAATGGGGCAATGATCCCAGTAGTCATTTCATACTAAGAAAAACATATATGTGTAATTCTGCACCTCGGAGGTTAACAATTATAGTTAATTAGAATTTCAGATAATTTTTTTACAATATTAGTCTATTCCAAAACATAGCTTTAAGGAGGGCCTTTTTTATCCAGCAGGCTACCAATCTATCCTAGCCTGTGTAGGAAGGTCAAGATTTATTTTTTTATGCTCCATCCACAAAATAGTCAATCTCCAGAGGCGAGAATCAAGTCATGAGCTATCCACTTCCGACTTAGCCATCATATCAAAGTGCTACTACAACACTTCAGACCACAACAACTTAAGATATTGATAATTATTACAGATAATTCTGATGAATTCAACAAATCGAATAGAAAAAAATTCAACATATCGACAATATACCTACCTACAAAACCTCGTAAATTGTACTGAAACAAATAGGAACTTACGAGGTTTTGCAGGTATCATATACTGTTGATATGATTGTTTACCTTTGAGAAACAATGGATATATGCAGCATCACATACATCAAAAACAATTATTTTTATAATGGTGGAAGTATGGTTGACTGTGGAAATATATGTAGGAGAAGCTAGATTGGGGATGTGGTCAATGAAGAAACAAATAAATAAAAAAAAACTTATTAAATCATGTGCTGACATTTCGGCCTAAGTTTTAGGCCATCACCAGGATTAAGAAATAAAAAATTTTTTTTTTCTTTTTTTTTAACTTCTTTATTTGTTTCAGGCCAATTTGCCCATTCTCAAGCCTGTCATCTTATCTGGTGGTATTAATTATTAAATATATTGATTTAAATAACATACTAAATTTTGGTCTAAATTGGAAAACCGGAAGCGGTACTTTACTTGAAGGTCATATTAGGCTTTCATCAAAAATTATATTAAAATATAATGTAAAACATCTCAAATTTGGTAAATAGGTCTTTTATATTGATGCGAATGTATTTACTATATTTTGGTTAAAATTGGTGAGCTGAAAAGGTCATAATAAGCTTACATCAAAAATTATATTTAAATTAAATACATAAATCATATGTTTCGGTAATAAAGGTTACAAACGCAAGTTTCCAATCCAATTAAACATTTTTATTACTTGTTTTAAGTGTTAAAATTTAGTGTAAAATACTGGTTTTCCTCCCTATTTGTGTGTGTCAATAGATGGATGTCGCGACACCGAGTGTTGTTTTTGAGATACTGCGATCTTCGGAAACTAGTAACCAAATTCAGGATCACTTTTTGAGCCACCGATTTATAGTTTAATAGGCATACAAGGAAGTCATGTGTTGTCCACATCAGATATTTTCATTAACCACACCCTCAACCAAGCTTCTCCTACAAATATTTTTATAATATAAAATGTAAGATTATTACCCATCTATGACAATATTCTGAAGAGTTATGTATTGCCAACACTTAAATAGAACTGATTTTAAAACACACGTTAAAAAAAAAAAAAAAAAAAAAAAAAATGATTAGTGAATGAAAACCTGAAAAAGATCAAAAGGAATCTGAAGAGACAAATATAATAAATTATTTTGAAGTAGGGTCTTCAGATAAACAATTATTTAGTTTTTAAACAGTTAAATAGATATTGAGAATCACCCATTTTTTGGGTGTTTTTACAATGGCTACCATATAGCTACTATTTTTATGTATTTTTTATACTTTAAAGGCATTACAAATGTCGATTGCACATATTTATCTAATCATTTACAGTTGAGTCTTAGCCATCCTGGTAAAAAAATCGGTGAGCTGCTACGGATTAAGCGCGGGCAAAGCCCAACTTGCCCGTCCAGATAAGTGATAGAAATAATTAACTACCATTTATTCTTCATGATTGATTATTATTTTATTTTGAATTATTATTTTTTTTTTTTTTTTACTCGTTTCTTTACAAAAATACGGCAGCTGCGTCTCTTTTAGAAGATTTATCCTTTTCTTTAGTCAGTTTTATTGTAAGATACAATTTTTTTTTTTTCTTCTTCATTTTCCTCGTGTATCATTTCAGTTTAATTAAACCTGCAAATTTTCCCAAATATTCCTAATATTATATCTATATACAAAAAATTGAACCGATAATAATAGTCAACCAAAAAGATAAAAATGAATAAACTACCTGATATACGATCTCCAAATCAAAAAAGTGTAAAACGAAGTTGGATAAGTATTAGCGTATCTAATATAAATGAATCGTCTGAACTTAAAAATAAACACCAATTCCTAATAATAGGAAAGATGAAGAAGGAGAACTTAAAAAGTCACACCGTTTTTAATATACAAATCGATAAATAATCAATGTGGGGAACCAAAAAACATGAAAAAATTAAGAAATGGTACAATACTAGTCGAAACAAGAACCAATCTGAAAAAGAGAGCAATCTAAAATACTATTAAAACTTAGAGATTTTGGTTCAATAATAAAAATAAAAGTAAGCCCACACGAAAAATTAAACATAAGCAAGGGGGTAATATTTTGCCCAGATCTAGACAGAGTAGACGAAAATGAAGTTTTGGAGGAATTAAAAAAGTATAATGTCAAAGAAATCAAAAGAATAGTTACCAGAAAGACAGGAACCGAAAGGAAAACACATTTATATGTTCTTACTTTTTCATTGCCCACTCTTCCAGAAACTATTCGCGTGGGATTCCAAAAAATAAATGTAAAATGTATGTCCCTAACCCAATTAGGTGCAGAACATGTTTAAAATTCAGACATTTTGCCGATAAATGTTCAAAAACTCCCATATGTGCTTACTGTGCAAAACCGGAACACAATGGCTTACCTTGTGATTCCATAGTCCCGAATTGTGTGAATTGTGGAAACCTCCACTCTAGTCTAGATTTAAAATGTCCCAAATTGCTTGAAGAAAAAGAATTTAAAACCATACAGTTATATAAATATACAACATATAAAAACAATAACTATGAACCCATACAATGTAAACTCACCACCTTGGACCTTTGAACAACTAATTATTCACCGAAAATTAGCAAAACATACAAAAGAAACCACTTTGCCAATCGAATACAAAGCATTATTACATCAAACCCTACCTTAGATACCGGATAATACAATAATGTACACAGACGGATCAAAAAATAATACTTCAACAGCCTATGCCGTGGTGACTCCTCGCGATACGTATAAACATAAATTATCCCTGTTATGTAGCGTATACACTGCTGAACTTAATGCTATCGCTTCAGCACTACATGTCTGCTCCCACAGGTAACATCACAATGATCTCCGACTCTCTGTGCATTAAAAGGACTAAATAACAAGTATTCCAAAAACAACATAATTAAAATCCACTAGAACATCACTACCAAACAGCTTGATAAAAATATTCACCTGATATGGCAACCTAGTCATATAGGAATCACAGGAAACGAAATGGCAGATAACGCAGCTAAAGAAGCCCTTGAACTCTCTGGGCGAGGACAGGCCATAGTAAATAAAACAGAAATAGCTCATCCTCTAAAGGAAAAAATAAAACAAGGATGGCAGTCAATGTGGGACGAAAGCCTTCCTAGCAAATTGAAGACAATAAAACAAACTGTGCAGCCATGGAATACCTCAAACCATAAAAATCGAAGAGAGGAAGTAGCATTAACCTGACTAAGGAGAGGCTACACATGAATGAACCATGGGCATCTCATTACTAAAAACTAGAATCCGACAAGTCCCAAATGCAACAATGTACTGACAATAGACCATATATTTCAACACTGCTCTTACTTTACCACAAAAATGCTACAGAAAGGTATTCCATCAGATATCGCAATAGCTTTAGGAGAAAATGAAACAATTTAAACAGTCCTAAATTTTCTGAAAGAAAATAATTTATTAAAAGATATCTAATTTAACAAGCTAGTCTATACCATACCACGTTTACTCATATAAAACAAGACTTCAATATAAACAATAGGCGTTGATGACCGGTAGGTTTTACGCCTCTAAACTAGAACAACCAACCATCTAATCATTTACAAATTAGTAATTGATTAAAATAGAGAAAAAAAAATGTTTACAGAAAAAAAGTAATGCTAAAAATAAAATAAAAATATTAAGATTTTGAAATGGAATGATATTAAATTTTTTAGGCTTGCTTATTGGTTTTAGGAAATTTAAATAATTTTTAAAAAGTAAAGGAGACAAATTAAAATTAATGATATTTGTAATTAACTCCTTAAGAAATAATGCTTGTAATATGGAATAGATTTTTTAAGTACGAAAGTATAAAAAGATCACAATTTCAATGATATATGCCTAAACAACTTCATGTATTTCAACATCATTCTGCCTGACTCATGAATCTGCTCATAAATCTATTTTCCAAAATAAAAATTCTGTTCCATGTTACAAACACTCTTTCTGTAAAAGTTAACTCCAAATTTCAATTTATCTACTTTACTGAATAATCAATGGTTCACCGTAGAACTTATAAAGGAATGAGATGGTCCGGGTGGCGGTCAAAAAATGGAAAACAAATAGTAAAAACTATTTATTAATGATCCGACATTTCAAATTAATATATAAATATTTATAAGTTATTAATGTATTAATATCCACTAATTTATTTTTAGTTGTTGTCATAACTCTACCAGTTTTATTCTACAAATTCATAACTGTTTTCATTTTTTTTTCTCACTAAATCTTTTTTATTTCTTAATTCATTCACTGTATATACCATTGTTTTATTCTTATTTTTGTATCTTGTTTATTCAGCTCTGAAGAAGACCTGCAAAGTGGGTCGAAACGTCGGATTATTAATAAATAGTTTTTACTATTTGTTTTCCATTTTTTGACCGCCTCCCGGACCATCTCATTCCTTTATCTACTTTACTGCTTAAAAATATTTTTGCAGAGCTTTCTATCAAATGTTAATATATCCACTTCTAAAAAACAAAGATATTTTTGACAAATTAATATTCTATACCTAAAAATTATTCAGTTTATTTCAAATCTTAAATTTTTCCTGTCAAATAGGTGTTACAAATCTATTTTCAACAAAAAATTGCTTTTTCCTCTATTTTCATAAGTGGCCAATTAATCATAACAGAATTATTAGTAAAAATGACTGTCTATCTTTATAAATGACCGAGTTATGGGCTTATAAAATCTCTAATTGGTCGCCATTTTGAAATGAAAAGTCGGATGGGTAATGTCGAGTTTCAAGGATCATCCTGCGATTTTGTAACCAAATCTCAAGAAAATTGGTCCAGTAGCCTCAGAAACAAAAAATGCCGATGGATTTTTTTCTTATTCGATATTTAGATTATAAGTATCTTTAAATGTAAAACCACAAATTTTGAGGATGGTTACAATAGAAGCTATATGAGTTGTAATTATAAAATTATAACAAAACATAAATGTAAGATGATTCTCAATATCAAATGTCTATTAGCTTCTCAAACCTAAATAAAATATTATGAAACATAATTAAGATCTATGATTCTTGGACATAAGCCTTTGCCGTAATATTCCAGTTTATAGGAATGCATCCTAATAGTAACTTTTAGCATTTCGGACCAAATCATCAAAATTAATTTTTCATGATTATTACTTTAAAAAACAATTTAAAAAACAAATAAAAACAATAACACGCACACGGTGAACCAATTGTCGTCGGAGACCTAAACGGCAGGGTTGGAAGAAATTCACAGTTGTGGCCGGATGTTTTAGGTGTACATGGAGAAGAATTTAAAAACGATAATGGGGAAAGAATACTCCAATTGTGTGCCAGCAATGGAATGTCGCTAATAGCAAATTCCCTCATAAAAACGCACATAAATTTACAAGAGAGGAACCAAACAGGAACGAAAAGTCTGTAATAGACTATTTTCTAGTTAAGAAACATTCTCTCAAAGATTTGATTGACGTGCGAGTTAAAAGAGGTTTTGAAATTGGAAGCGACCACTACCTATTAAAGATGGATATGGTATGGAAAGGAGAGAGAAAGACTGGAAAGAACGCAAGAAGGATCCAACCAGAAGTGGTGAAGGCACATAGGTTGAAAGAAGAAGATGAAATCGCTACCTATTACCAGGAAGAAATAGAAAGAATGGCCAGTGATTTGGACTACCCGTGGGATTCGGATGACGTAGAAACGAGCTGGTTATACTTAAAGAAGATAATTTTGGATGCAGCGACATTGGTTTGTGGAAAGAAAAGAATTGGAGGCCAACACAAGAGAACAGCATGGTGGTCTGATGAGGTTAAAAAAGTAATAAGAGAAAAGAAGACCCTCTGGAAAGAATACCTCGAGCACAAAACACCGGAGAACTACGAAAAGTACAAGAGGAAAAGAATTGAGGCTAAAAATAAAGTTATAGAAGCCAAGAGGATTACCTGGACAGAGTTTGGTCGAAAATTAGAATCCGATTTCTACCAAAATCAAAAGTTATTTTATCGAGTCCTCAAGAGATTAAGAAAGGAAAGAGCACCAATCCTGAAATTCGTCAAAGATAAGGAAGGAAACATTCTCAGGCAGAAGGATGATATAATGGAAAGGTGGAGGGAGTACTTCCAAGATCTGTTGAATGAGAATGGACAAACGCCCTCCATAGATGAAGAGAAAAGAGAGATAGGACCCTGGGAAGAGGATGATTTTATTGATGATGACGAACTGGAAGAAGCACTCTGTAGTATGAAACTCGGGAAATCCGCAGGAAGTGACGGAGTAACTCCTGAAATGCTAAAATACATGGGGGCCAAAGGAAAAGAAATTTTGCTGCATCTGTTAAACTTAGTGTGGAAGCAAAAGAAAATACCGAAAGATTGGGAAGTAGCCGTCATTGTCCCTATCTTTAAGAAAGGAGATAACAGAGATTGTAACAACCACCGAGGTATATCTCTCTTAAGCGTACCAAGTAAAATTTACTCTAAGATTCTAGAAAAGAGAATAAGAAGAAGAATCGAAGGATTGCTTGAAGAGGAACAGTACGGCTTTCGTGAAAATCGTAGCACCCAAGACCTTATCTTTGCTATGAGACAGGTCTTCGAAAAAGTACTTGAAAAAGAAAGGGAAATGTCCGTGTGCTTTGTTGACCTTACAAAAGCCTTTGATCGAGTAAGAAAGCCAGATATCTTAGAGGCCTTAAGAGAAAAAGGGATCGATCAAGGTCATATCCTGGCGGTTGAGAGTCTCTATAAGAAAACACGAAACGTGGTAAGATTTGCCAACTGCACCTCTAAGGAAATCGAAACTACCATAGGAATCCGGCAAGGTTGTAGTCTCAGCCCACTTTTGTTTATCTTAGTTATGAACTCAGCTATTCGGAGGGCTAAAGAGAAAATGCGGAAATATCACCTAGGATACGCCAATCTGAGACCAGTTAGCCTCTCATTACTTGCATTCGCCGATGACATTGTCATTTTCTCCGACACTGATAGGAATCTTCAGTACAATATTAATAAATTGAAAGAAGAACTGCTGAAGATTAACATGATTATGAACCCTGCGAAAACAAAACTAATGAGGGTTGGGAAGAAACCCAGGAGAAACATGCGCGTCATCAGAGTCGAAGACGAAATCCTCGAACAGGTAGAAAACTTCAAATACCTGGGTGCGCACCTTAATGAATATGGATATATCGATTCGGAAGTGACTGAACGAATCGCAGCTGCGGGCAGGATGTTTGAAGCAGTGAAGAGAGGTTTTCTAAGCAGGCGAGAGGTGGAAAAGAAAACAAAAGTGGCTGTATTCCGATCGACATTTCTGCCCATTTTAACGTACTCGTCAGAATCATGGACGCTGACAAAGAAACATCGATCGAGAATACAGGCATCGGAAATGAGATTTCTTCGAAAGATCGAAGGAAAAACAAGAAGAGATAGAATACGCAACAACACCATCAGGTTGAACCTCAATGTTAAGTCGGCAAACGATATAATAGAGGAAAGTCAACTAAGATGGCTAGGGCACCTCCTGAGGATGGAACCAAGCAGAATCGCTAGCGAAACCTATCGAGTTAAAGTTGAGGGCAAGCGAGGAAAAGGGCGGCCAAGAAGAAAATGGGAAGATGAGGTAAAGAGCCACTTCCAGAGAAGAGGACTTCAATGGAATGACAGAAGGCGTCTTGTAGAGGACCGGCAGAGCTGGAGAGGGCTCTGTAGACTTCCTCCTCACACTGCTTAATGCGGTTCATAGAGGATAGACAATGATGATGAAACAATTTGTCTTGTTATCTGAATTATTTTCTAAATGATGAATGACAATTCGCATAATTTCCAGACTTTTCTAATTAGATATTTCGATAACAAAGAATTGAAACAATAAAAGTGAATCATTTCATCAGGATTTCTTCTGTTTTAGAGTTTCTTGAGAATTTTTATTTCCTATCTGTATCAGCATCCCTAATTCCTAATGTTGCGTCGGGTACCTGGTCATTACCTGATACCTGGTACCAGATTTTCACAAGTAGTACCGGGCTAATATCTGGAGCAGGTAATCTTCCATTTCACCAGATACCCAGCGTTCGAATGACTTTATTACACGGTACCCAGATAAAATCTATTATTGGCGCAACACTACTAAATACAAAAGCTGAATCAGTCACCATGAATAATCCTTAAAGCAATGTACTTAGTTCATTCACTTTAATAATTAAACTTGAAAAACCTGATTTCAGCAATTAATTAATAACTTACAGTTTGCAGTAATGATAGAGAAATTTGATAATAAAATTTCACTGATAGCATAAAGAGATTTCCATTAGGGTCCTTTCACCCTTCAAGCTGAAAAACCTGCTATTCTACTTTTTTTTATTGTTGCCACAGAAATAAGTAAAAAAATGGGGGAAATAAAACAACTAGACACTTTGTAGCTGGAATCCAGGCTAAAACTGAATAAAGTATACCTTAATGAATTAAAACTGACTATAAACAAGTAGCTCTTTACCTGAATTTTGAATTTTATCTAATCGTATTTGAATTTTTAAAGAACTAGGATATTAATGAATTTTAAGTTTTATCATTATATATTACAATTATATTTTCTCTGTTTTGTTTGTATATCTTAATAAGCGCTGAGGTTTTTATTTTATTTTACATGGTAATATATTATTATATTTGTATCTTCAATATTTATGTTTGAATAATTATATTGTTGAGCTGAACTCCATTGTACCTCCTCCGGGAGAGGCTTTTGTCATGATAATGATGTCAATAAAGCTATATTATTATTATTAGTCAAAATTGGATTAAAATAAGCATTTAATTTTTTACTAAAAAGATAAACATGTTTGGACCAAATGAAGCATTTTACAAACCTTTTTAAGAAACAATTTTTTAACCAGTCGTAATGTTCAGTTAATTGTTAGCCAAAAAAGGCAGAAAGGTATTTTTGCAAATTTCCAGAATGACCTATTTCAGCATGATTTAATTTCACAAACATGAGTTTTAGAAAGCATCAGAAATCGGTGAATATGATAGCAAAAGTGCATCACGAAAAATGGTATGCCATGCACAAGAAACATTCCCGTGTGAATTCCTCAATTTAAAATTGGTGCTCTAAAATTAAAGCCAATAAATACAATGTTCAAATATATTAAAGAAATAATGCAAATGGAACCATGCAGATATTAATTTTAATGCAAAATAATGTTTATATATTATATTATATGTTTACATTTTAAAAGTTAATTAATGTAAAATTACTTTATGAAAAAAAAAAATTGCCATATAAATAAAAATTCGAATTTCAAGTACCAATAAATTCCCATCTTTTGATTGACAAAGACTGGATGTTCTTTAAATATTAATATACTTTTTATTTTTATTTAAACAAACCTTTCAAAATTATGTTCAATTCAATTGCATGAAGTGCACCACGATGCATCAAAAAGTACCTCCCTTCAACAAAATACTTTTCAACTTTATTCCAGAACGGGGAAAGTTTAACTAATAAATTGTAAATAAGACACTGCTCATACATCGGCAAAGATAATGCTCCAACCGACTCAACCTGAAAGATAAATATATAAGTTTAAAACTCTAATTTAAGAAGTTACCAAAACATGAAATACAAATGTAATTGAAATTGAAATTCAGTGATAGGTAAGAAAATTAAAAAACCTTCAATTTAAGCTTTTGAAACAGAGCACTTAAAGAACCACTATTAAGGAATTTCTTCTTTGAAATTACATGTATATACCGCAATAGCCCTGCTGCAGGTGTTGCTAATATGTTCATCTCGGAATACAATAATAATCTAAATAAATAAAACTAATATTATAGTAAAACAAATCATTATACAGTAATAAATTTAATACTGTACTAAGTAAGAAAACCAAAAGGAACCTAGTTTTTAACAGTTGCCACTGAAAATCTGACTTCACTGATTTATCTTTTTTTTCATAAGGGTCAATTGAAACTAGTATGTGACATAATTCTTCACAAAGAGGAAGATTGGTAAATACAATGGGTTTTTCCATTATCGGATCTAGCCAATTTTCAAAAACAAAAATATGATTAAGAAATTCTCAAATCAACATAATATGGTGTCCTTTACACAAAACTAAGGAACAATAATAATAAAAAAAAAACAAACAACCACAGCTTAATCCTAAACCATACACTTCCGCTTTTCTAAGAAGTAAGCTTCGTGAATCAATATGAATTTTTAACATGAAAAAATTAATCTGAAATTTCATTATTCTCTTTGTAAATTGGTAATCGATAAAATTCACTTAGTAAATTATGTGATATATTTATATGATTCAAAATCACTGGTATACAAAGTTACTGCTTAAATACACAAAATTTCGACATAGAATTCAAAAACTACAACTTTAGCGCCTTTTTAGATTTTCATAAAGCAAGTTATATAACAAAATAATTTTAAATTAATTTAAAGCGTAGTAAATTATAGATATTTAATAATTATTAAAGCTGTTTAAATTGAGATTTTATAACATGTCAATTTGTTTCGATTTGTTAAATCTGTTAATTAATTCCGATTTGTTTAGAGATAGCTGTGGTTATTGTAACATATCAGTTCTGACGTGTGCCTTGTGAACGCAAGAAATGTAATTCAACTGATCACTTTTGAGATTTTTTTACAGTAGGTTATATGGCACCTACACGAAAAACAGAAGGGCTCCTTGCCCGCGTTAATTTTCCTTTATATACCTTGCAAATGCTAACAAGTCGGCACGTTCTTGTTGGCGGAGGTGGTGGCTCAGCTAAAACAGGAGTCGCTAATGGTTTTGTATGTATTTTTCTTATAATTCAGTTTAATTATACTTATATTTGGCTAATATTAATTATTTTAACCTTGGAAATATTTCAGGAAATTTTTGAGTTGTCTTATGATGGAACCCGTTTTTCGGCTGAAGAAGTTATTCGTCATGAAACTGGGCCTAAAGTTGTGATGAATTCAGCTTGTTACAGTGACAAGAAAAGTACATTTTTAGTTGCTGGACAAGAAAGTCATTGTCAGCTATACAGAGTTGGAATTACGGTGGAGAAGGAGGTTTCTGAAGAATCAAGTATTATTTTTTTGAATTTAAAATAATTTTTGTTTTTGTTCTGTCTCACCCATGGTGGGAAAATCATTAATAATGTATTGGTCTTCCAGTGAATGGCATTGTGGAACCTCCCAATCTCAGGCATAGAAAATCTTCTAAAAGTCACCAAAATGGTTTCAGTGAAGTGAAAAATATTGTTAAAAAGAAATTAGTTTTTAAATTCAACGCTGGTGATAGTATTCAATCTGATTTTAGGTAAGCCTAAGTTTATTGTATGTTACTATTTTGATTCCTTATTGTTTTGGATTTTGTATGCTTTCCAAAATCTTTCTTACAAATTATTGTGATGAGTTTATATTCCGTTTCTTGTCAAATATTGTTGATTGAAACTAAAATTTGTCAAGGTTTGCTCTTTTATTTTGAATTCCGCTTTTATATTTACTTCAATTAAGATGTTTTATAATCTACAGACCTAAAACTCTAGTTGCTTGGCCCCAACATATTGGGGGTCTAAATTTTTAAAACCTGGTTTTAGTTTGAGCTGCGCATGCCCACAACTACTCAAATCAGCAGATCCCTATCAGTTGAGGTTGGGGCCTTAACCTTAATTGAAAGCATTACTGCTTTAATTAGATCACAGCTATTGTTTTACGCTCGTTCGAGAGATGGACAAAGTCCCAATGGATCTTTTTCAGTTGAGGTCGGGGTTTTACCATAATTTAAATGTATATATTTATTTAATTGATCCTTCTATACCAACATGCAGATGTCAACTGACTATTTATTTATTTATGAAAACAAACATTTTTCATAATCATCACAAATTCATTGGTCAACGGCTAACTTCCGCACTCATGTCGGTTAATTCGTGCTGCTATAGGATTAGTTTTCTATGATACAGCATGATTATGTTTATTGTGAGTTATATATTTTTAATTCTGTTAGTAATTGTGAATATATTTTAATTATCTTTCGATTCATTCCTTTTATTTTTTTTTTAGTAAAGTTTGATAATTTATTAATCTAGGCAAAGATCCTAAAATTATATATTCCCTTCGAAAAGTATTCATGAATGAAGATCTCATTTTAGAATGAATAAATGCCTAAGCTAAAACTAAAGAACAGGTATAAGTCATATAAAACCTATAAGTGTAGTAAAATAATTATAAGAAACACCAAAAATTCTGTCATAAATCCTTAGTGTTGATAAACTATAACCCAGTCAAGCTCCTATTACATAATACAAGTAGAGTAATTGTATTTTTGATTTCGTTATACAAACTCGGGTGCGTTCGTTACATTCTTTTTCTTGCCATTCAAATATTTTTGTATTTGGATTACATTATATTATATTATGACCTTGACAGTTGCAGTCTGTATTGAAAATATCTGATTATAACATCAATGTGACGTTCTATTGTTGTGACAGAATTAAAATATTAAATTAATAAGATGATTAAACCTGGATGTCAACAATTTTTAATACAACACAGTTGCAGTCTGTAATAAGTTTTATTTTATTTATTTTTAATTTCTAGCCAAAACATAATTAGTTGTGGTATTAAATTACCTACTTTTTATTGCCTGTTAAGGTGTATTATTGACATGTATAATGCTCAGTAGGGTTTTAATGGGGTGACTGGGAAGGAGGAAAGATGGGTAACTATTGGGTTGAATTATAGAGCAGCCATTATTTTACAATTAGATCAGTATGTTTTGGATCGACTGCTAGAAAATTCAGTCCCTTCTCTAACCTGATCTATGAAGAGACATTTTTAAAATGTCCAAATAGACAAATCTGTATAAAGTTTTATCCATAAATTATATATTATTATCTATTTGTCTTTACATAGGGTTAATTAAAATTACTTATTTATAAATGTTATCTACTAATTATTGTTTATTCTTATATTTTAGTGGTAAAACTCCAGTATCATAGCACAAATATAGAGGTATAAATTTTTAAGACCTTACTTTGTTTTCAGCCACAACAAATACTCAAGTTAACGGATCGCTTAAAAATCTAGACCTTCGCCATGTTGGGACCACAATTCTGGAGTTTTACTGAATAAAGGAAATTGTTAATTGAATTTCCCACCCTAGCCGACTACATACTTTCTCAAACCGCCACACATCCATTCCCATGCTTCATCGTTGATATGATGTTTTTATTTTTTAAACTTTAATTTTTTCCCTCTATACTTTATGAATATTATCATCAAATACTCTGTCCCATTAGTTTTAATCTTAACCTCTATGTAAATTTATGAATTTTAATTACTTCTTTTCATTTTTAGATGAGTTTAGTGGTTTTCTCCTCGTCATCCACTTTGTATTAATTCTCCTCACTTTTATGGGTGCGCATTAATTGTCCATATAGAAGCAACAATTTGACAATTTTTTTGGATTAAACTTAATTTATTTTATACAAGGGTCATTCAATTATAAATGAGAATGTTGAGCTGGGAGTCCAGCAGGAGAGTGGGTTACTCAGGTCATGGATATAACAGTAGAACAGAACTATGAGAGTGGAGAGTGACTATTCTCCTGTCCTTGAAATGAGTAGGGAAGCAGTAACAAAGATGAGGGAGAAGAAACCGCTGCCAATCCTATCCTATAATAATTAAGTTTTGGTGCGGTAGGGCATCATATTTTGCAAATATTTGCATACACAGTTTGGGGAAAACACCCTTTCATTGACAAGAGTGTTTTATTGGCACCTTCTCTGAAGGCGAGAAAAAAAGGAAAATAAATCCTATGATCGCTGGCCGAGGACAAGTTTGACTGAAAATAATTTTCAAAAGGTGTTCTTTTGCTGGATTTTCTTCATGTAAAGAGAACAGTTAATGCTGCCTACTACTGCATTCTCTTCGATCTAGTGAATGCTGCTTATCAGAACAAAAGATGGCAACAATCCATCAGGGATATCATTTCGCTGCATGAAAACATCCAGCCCCACATTTGTCATCTAGACCACCAAAAGTGTTAAAATGCTCAAATTTATCTTTTTATGACTTTCACATATTTGGACCATTGAAAGAGGTTTTAGGAGAGCACCGTTTCACCGACAATGCAGTGGTTGAGAGTTTTGTGCACAGCTGGCTCAAGGAACACCTTCCTTTTACAATGAAAGGTAAAAAAAGTTACCAATTTGGTTGAAAACATTTGCCATTAAGGAGGGAGATTATGCAGAAAAATGATATGATACTGTTGGTTAACCTTTTACTTATGTTAATAAATTTTTAAAAACAAATTCTTGTTCATATTTGAGTGACCCTTGTATATTAGGTATATTTTGGATAAAATATCTTCCTCTATTAATATTCCTTTATTGATTTTCACACCATTTTTTTAACATGACAGAATACTTTTCTTCATCATCGGGAGATCTCCCATCTATAGCCTTCATATTATTCCTTGATTCTATTAATCCATGTATATTAATATTTTGTCAGTTTAAATTACTTAAATTAGAATTATTATTAATTTCCAGAGATTAATACCTAACATTTATTTATGTATGTATGTGTGTGTATATATATATATATATATATATATATATTTTTTTTTTTTTTTTTTTCCTTCCCTTTTGAATATTTGCTTATTAAAATACTCTAGGAACATGTAATACGAATGTTCAGTTTACCGAAAAGGTATTCAAAAGTGTAGAAAAAATACTTTAAATATTTTCCAAAAATTTCTAATTTTGAGTTATACCTTTATTCTACGATAAGTGTGATATCTTTGTTAGTGTGTTACTATTATTCATTATTTATTTCAGTGAAAAAGAACCATGCCAAAGGGTAGTTACAATATCTCGTTGTGGCGGTTGGATGGCAACTGGTGGAACTGATGGTATTGTAAGAATCTGGTCATTTCCTGGCCTTCGATTGATAAGAGCTCTTAAAGCCCACACGAAAGAGCTGGATGATTTGCATTTCAGTCCTGATTCAAAGCAGGTCTTTTTACATAATTTTTCTACCTAGTTTAAGTTAATTATGGGTGACTTAAAATTGTGCCAAACCTATTTCTTTTAAATTATTTACATAATAAGCATTGCATAGTTATAAAACGATAAGAAATAGAAATATAGATAACTATACCTACTAGCCAGTTGATACTTCAGTTTTGTGTTCTATTTGACAGAATATATATATATATATATATATATATATATATATATATATATATATATATATATATATATATATATATATTTATATATATATATAATCAAATAATCAAATTTATATATATATATATATATATATATATATATATATATATATATATATATATATATATATATATTTGATTCTTAAAATATAAATTTTTTTTTTTTTTTTTTATTATTCAATACAATTTCTGAAATATTTAAGCTGATTTGGTTTTATTGTTTATTTATTCGATTTGCTTTTCCCGAGACTACTTTGCCGATTTTTTTTTAACTTGGTACCAAAGTCCCATACCATAAACTATTCTGTAATTAGTCCAGTCAACGAATTGTCATAAACGGTAAACGGTTTTCGATATATTATCTGTACAATGCTCAAAAATCCATGTTTTCTAATTCCTTCCTTCACCGCGGGTGCCACCATCTTGAATAAACCACTATTTTACTGTTATTTTAGAGACTCTTGGTTTTATGTTTGGAAACTTGCATTTATATCCTTAAAAGATTATTTTATTATGATTTTTGTTTGCTTATTCACGTACCACCTGGAACATCATTGCGCACCACCATCTGGGAACCTCTGATATAAAATGTTAACTGGATTAAAACCATTTTGTTTAATTTTTTTTTTTTCTCGAAAAAAAATCCTTGTGGCCACCAGCAAAGTTTCAATTTTTTTTTATACAAAATAATATTTTTGTATTCAGATTACTTTCTAAAACACTGAAAAAATTTATCAAACTTGTTTTGTTTGTTACAACCTCAGCCACAGAGGATAATATTCTCTTCCATGACAAAGGCACAAATGTTGCGATTAACAAAGAATTGTCTTAAAACCGATTCTTTTTCAATACTTTTTAAATAATATGAACTCAATAGGATAAAACTATATTTGCATTTAACTTTTGAAGTTAATATAGAAGAAATTTAATTATAATAATTTAGAATTTTAAATTTTATTTGTTAAAAGTAAGTGTTTTATATTATGCCTAAGTATTAAGCTTTTCAAAGCAATGAATCAATTAGCCCTTACCTGACAAATTACCTTTTATCTTTATGGTCACCTTTTTACCTAATTTAGAGAGTAGTGAACATAGAAAACATAAATGAACTCAAAACAAAGTCAGTTTATTTGGTATAAACAAAAAGTAATGCAAATTTTATTTTTCTATGTTGTAAGGACTATACAGCGATCAAAATAAGTTTTGTACACTTAGTTTTTTGGGTAAATATATGTTTAATAATTATTAAACATAAATTAACTGATGGATACAATAAAAAACAAGATTCCGCCTTAATTTTTACTGGTGAAACCCATACTACTTAATTAACAACAAAAATTGAACAATTCATCTTAGCAGGTAGAACTTAATCATTTCGATTTACGACCCATTTTGGGTTTGTATTTGAATAAGAGATTATATATTAAGTGAAAACCATGAACTGAGAACAAACTAACAAGTTATTTTCATCATAATTTTTCAATTTTTGTTGCTAATTAGGCTAACATTCGTTATATTGTTTGTAATATTTATAAAAAATGGTAAAATATTTATTTTTTCTGTTAATTTAGACCATTTTAATTATTTAAAATCTACTACATATTATATTAACAGGTAGCCAGCGTGGCAAAAGATGGGCAAGCAATTATTTGGGAGCTGAAGTCTGGAAAACAGATTCATAAACTTGATTGGGCTCATCCTGCAGGAATCAAATATCTCTTCAAAAGATGTCGGTATGTTATTTCCTTTTATTTTCAAAATATTACTTATGATATTGTAAAAAAAAATAATAATAATAATAAAAACACCTGAAATTATATATTTTCAAATCTTTATTGCTTATATTATTGAAGTTTTTAATATATTAATATCAGGAAATTGAATAAAAGCTTAAAACAAGTAAGGCCAAATTTAATGAAAGTAAATGAAATTATGTGGTAATAGCTCTGATAGAATTCATGTTTGATACAAAAATAAATTTTATATTTAAAATAAAATTGTATATACATAAAATCATTCTAATTTTAAAAACAGTTAACAAATCATCTCAAGTTTCAATTCATTTATGTTATACAAGAAATTAATAGTTTCAGTTTATGAATCTGTTTAGTTGATAAGGATGTAAAATGACACTACACAATCTTGTGGGTTCGAAGTTGAGTTTAATAATTTCTGTATAGGAATTGCCATTGCTTTTTTACATTGAAATGTTTCTGTTATTACAGCTTTGGCATGGTTGAAGGTAAAGCTTGTAGATTATTTACTACAGTTAATCCTGTGGCTGGTGGGAAGGATGCCCAAGGTTGGATCCATGCCTGGGATGATGGTCGTATTTCCAAGTCCACAGCAGTATCTGAACCTACTTCAGCACTTGCTGTTAGAGATGATGGTATTTTCATTGCTGTTGGGACCATGTTCACAGGATCTGTATCCATATACATAGCATTCTCTCTTCAGGTATTATTTGTCTATTAGTACTACTAATTTAGTTTTATAACTGTTAATAGAATTAATTAGGGATTGATAAATTATTTGCCACTTCTATAAATTTGTTTTATTGAAAACTAGTTTTGAATGTTATACATTGTTAACATTGTTTTGTAATACATTTCGATTATTAGTACAATGCGAGAAGAAACCAGTACAAACTTTTCTGTGTGATATAATCCATTTAAACCTTGAACTGAGGATGAATGTATAACATTCGAAACTAGTTTTCAATAAAACAAATTTATAGAAGTGGCTAATAATTTATCAATCCCTAATTAGATTGATCCTTCTATACCATCATGCGGATGTCAACTGATGAGGAATATATTAACTATTGCATCCTTTCACCATCAAATGACATCTTGAACTAATAATAGTCTTTTGACCATAGCCTTTGTCTTAGTCTTTATCCTTGACATTAAGCAAGAAGTAAGAACCAGGCTTAAACAATACAATAAGCATGAATCAGAATTAAACAATATAGAACAATTTACAAACTGACAACAGTGGAGGTGCCCTGTTATAATTTCTCATGAGAAGGATTGGTTCAGAGCACCATCCCTTATCTGCGTCTAGCAACACCTTGTCAAATGACCTTTTCAGTGCAAGCTTCTAATTCGGTGAAGGCAACTTTAGTTTATATGTCACTATTTTATGTTCCTGTCGTTTTACAAAATTATTATTGACATAGTCTTCCTTCTTTTAATGTTTTCATGTCAACTGACTTTTATCTACTTAAATTAAGGTTATTGTTAATTTCCAGAGATTAATATCTAACATTTATTTATGTATGTATGTATATATATATATATATATATATATATATATATATATATATATATTTTTCTTTTTCTTTCCTTTTGAATATTTGCTTATTAAAATACTCTAATAGAATTGATAGATACTATATTTCTATACAAGGATTATGTATTAGTTTAGGGATCAGTCAATGAGACATGCAAAAAAAATAATTTTATATATTTGAAGGTAAGGTATCTTTTTTGTCCAACTATGTGGACTATCTTCAGAGAAACAAGATGAATATTAATATATATAGGCTCCAGTAGTAGAAACACTAAGGATGTGTCCTGAGTGGAAAGCATACTGCAGGGACTGGCTTGCTTCGTTTTCAACTATGACATTGATTTAAATGCACTTGTCCTGGACCAGATAGGTGAGGAGTTATCTGTTTACTGTCTGGTGTAGCACCCGCAATTTTTTGACCACAAAAAAATGGACTAAACTAATTTGTACTCCCAATAATTAAAAAAATTCTCTACAAAAAGGGATTCATGTATAAATCCAATTAAAATTAAATAATGATTGGAATTTTCATCTCAAATAAATAGGCAAATTCAATAATTGAAATCAAAAATGTCTTTTTTAATTCAAGTACTGATTTACTTATCACATAATGATAATATATTATTTGTTGTTATTTAATTGCAAATATATGATTTTTATTACTGAAACGATCATAGTAATAACTGCCTTTACTGTCCAGTTATAAATTTAAGATTAGAGATACACACCTTCAGTTCTATTTTCTGTTCTAAATCCTGTATGAAGCCATAACTCTGTAGAACATTTTAGAGAAAACAAGAGAAACAATAAAAAAAATTATCAAGTAATATCAATTATCAAAGAAATAAGAATACAAAATTATGGAAAAAATTAATTTGTATCTTCTTCTTCAGATATATCAGTTAAACAATCTCTTGACATAACTGACATTGGAAATGTCCACAAAAAAAAATCATAATAGGCCTCTAGGTATAATTTGTAAGCAGAATAAATATAATATAAAAAGTTAAAAAAAAAAAAAAATTAAAAATTAATTTGTATCTTCTTCTTCAGATATATCAGTTAAACAATCTCTTGACAACTGACATTGGAAATGTCCAAAAAAAAAATCATAATAGGCCTCTAGGTATAATTTGTAAGCAGAATAAATATAATATAAAAAGTTATATTTTGTAAGCAGAATTTCAATAAGTCTTTCTGTCCGATGTTTTATTTTCTTAAATTCCTCATACCCTACTTTTTATACTACTTACTCATTTTTTGGAATTACAATTTTTTTTTTTATAACTTTCAGATGTTAACCATATAAGGCTCAAAGAACTTTTTTCAAATCTACAAATGTACAGGAATTTCCAATATCACGGTACAACATAAAATATGTGTTATGGCTATTTTAACTTGTAGTTTTGAAAATAGCCACATGTGGCTGGATCATTAGCAATTTAAAGTAATTGATTTTGGAGTTAGTTTTTGCTAATTCTTTTATATAGTTATTAAAGGGAATATTTTGTAAGTATGTCACTTTTAAAATAAAAAGTGAGATAATGTACTGTTTATTCAGGTATTTCATATATGTATATTTTTTTTGTTCTTGTAACTATGAGCTACGTCCCAAGATTTTTAAAAAAATTAATTTATGTTACAATTCCCATTTACTGGCTTGAATGATTTGTTTTAGAGAGTTCTGCATGTTGATGGAGCGCATTCAATGTTTGTAACTGGTGTTGAACTGTTGCCATGCTCTTCTTCATGGGGTGCAATAGAAGCTGCTGCTTTAAGTATTTCTGTTGATAACAGAGTCTGTATTCACAGTTTACCATTTAGAAGTTAGTATGCATTATCTTAACAGCTTGATGTAATTTTTCAGTATCTGTTGTTCTTCACTTCTTTAAGTAACATAATTAAGATTCTATAAGTTCGAATAATTATATTTAATTAGCCCTTTTAGTCTAATTGGTAGAAATAAGTACCGATATTGTAGATTCTTGCACTTATTTTTTATTATCATAAACATTTCTGAAGGTCGAATATGAAATAGATAAGGGTTTTTATTTAAAATAACATTGTGTTGGTAATGATTGTGTACTGTGTGAATGTGGAAAATTGTCTATTGAATTTGCTTGAAAAACCAATGGGCTGCTTCTTACAGTTTGGCTCTACCTCCAAAATTTAAAAGAAGTAAGTATCCCTTCTTACACATAAAGTTATTGAAATCTTTTGCAACATTTATTTACAGCTGACTGCTAAAGAAAAATGCTTTAAACTTCTAAATCAAGGGAAACCAAAAGCCGATTAAGTCATTGGAATTTACTACAGATGATCCACTAGAGCAGGGGTGTCTAATTGGTGGTCCCCTTGGCAATTTTTTGTGGCCCATGATGCTCTGAAATAAAATGAAAACAGAACAATTATATAACGATATTGATTATTACCCTTAATTCACTTAATTGCATAATGTTTTTTTTTAAATGGTGGACTTCTTCCTAGAAAGGTTGTACCTTCAAATTAATTTTGCTGTTCCTTGGGGATGATCAGAGCATGGTGTTCCTGATTATGAGTTTCTATGTGGCTGTGGTGGAACATGGATGATGTGTTTTATTGTTCTTTATAGATTCCTGAATCCTCTCTTTAAAATATAAAAGAAAATTTGTTTATCTGCACAAAGAAAGGTTGCATTAAATGTCCCACTGTTAAATTGAAATTGACACTTATGTACTAAAGGGTAACAAAACTGGCATTCTGAATATAAAAATAGCTGTCAAGAGGGTCTAAAAATGAAAAACCTTTACAACCATAACTGTTCAAAGATAGGTTTAGAACTAAAAAAATTATACTATCTACCGAATATGGGTAGAAGAAAAGACACCAGAAGCTTAAAAAGCTAGTCTGATGGTATTGTAATATCTAAAATTATATTCGGTATTGCTGCATTTTGCTAAAATGATTTGATTATTTTTTTTGAAAATTCATACTATAACACCAAATGGGATTTAGGAAGTTTGCTTGACCATATTAGTTAATGAAGGTTATTCATTATTAAACCAGCATAATCAGCCTGTGATTCCATTAGCAGAAATATCTGTGGTGTTTAGGGGTACAAGTATTTTTTTTTTCATCAATGTGTTTGAATTGTATTTTGTTCTTTTTAATGAACTTTAACTTTGACCAAAACGCTATCAGTCACTTAAACAGTGTTCACGTGGAATATTCTGTTCCATTAACTTATATCCTTTTGTCAAAGGTAAAAGTTCATTAAAAAGAACAAAATATAACTTAAATCCATTGCTGCAAAAAAATGACTTTAACCCCTTTACCCAAATACCACACATATTTCTGATAATGGTATTGCAGTCTGATAATACTGGTTTAATGATGAATAACCTTTACCCAAACATCACAGATATTTCTGCTTTCTGCCAATACATGTTAAATGATTTATTTCTGTATTTACAATGACTCTATTATTGCATTAAAAGTTCAAATACATAAGACATCATGTTTTTAATTGCTTAAATTCAAATGAAAGATTTCATGAATTATTTGTAATTATTATCATAATTTAAATTTCTTGGCTTATGTTTATAAGTGAGTATATTAATTTTAAAATCTTAAAGTGATTATTTTTGGTTTCAGAAACGTTACCACCATGGTTAGTGATCATCATTATTATGTTAACTCTTCTCTTTACTTTTGTATTGTGCAGCTCCATCGGCCTTTAACTTTACTGATTGTTCTGGGACTATACTGTGATCATTTTTATTTATTGTACTATATAAATATAATTATTAAAGTTTTAAGATAGATATATTTATTGTAAATGTCTAACTTTTAATTTGCATTTCTATATTGTTGACTTTTTGTTATCATTTCATATAAATTCCATTCATATGAAATGCCTTAGTTATTTTAAGTTGTGAAATTCAGTTTGTTGTTATATTTTTTATATTTTATTAATACTGTTGCTTCTCTTAATGTATCCTTTGAAATTCCTATTACAATTCAGGAACAGAAAGATGATGAATATAACAGGGAAACTGTCAATTGTTTAAAGAAAATAAGTTCAGCAAAAATTATAGTATAATTTAAATTTAAAAAAGAAGTAATAAAAATCAAATTATATTATTGTAAACCACAGTATATGATAATACCATACTTAAAAGCTATGAAATATTTTATTATAAAACACCTCTGCCAACACTTTGCTTGAGGATTTTCTGTTAGTCGGGTGATCTTTAATTTGCATCTAACGCATTAGTTACTTAAACCTGTTTTCATAAATTTTAAGAACATCAAACTTATAAATGTAATTTTGTTTGGCTTGTCTGTGTTTGAATCCGATCCGGTTCGTGCAAGCGCTCATGTTGCATCCACACATCTGTATATCTATATAAATTGTTTATTTATACATATTGTTTAATTTTCTTTTTAAATAAAAATAGTTTAAACTGAAATTAACAGCTGACAAAAATTGGAATAGCTGGAACAGTAGTGCGAGGATAGGCCAGTTTGTTAAGCTTCTATAAACTCCCTTCACATGTTACCATTTGGTTTGGCAAAGCTGTGAAGAAACTCTTGTATTCAGTTCTTGCAAAATTGTGCTTTCTTTTTGGTTTAAATTAATCCTTTGACAACGGTATACTACTGAAGCAGTATGCACAGAGGTGGTCTCTGTGGATGGTACATATAATGCTAGAGCAGTATACACGGAGATAGGTCCCGTGGATGGTTTACTGCTGGAGCAGTAGAGCACCTTTTCCTTCTTTAGCAGTTTTCAATAAAAAAGCTAACTTTTGCCATGTATAATTAATTATTTCCCAGATGTTTTTTAATTAACTTTTTATAACTAGCGTAATACTAACAGAAAAAGTAACTACGACCTCATAACTTTTGTGAGCATATCAGTTGATCTCATAACTCTTGTGAGCATATCAGTTTCTATAAGCCGCAATGTTCGATTATCAGTAATTGGATCCTGGATTCTTAAAATCATTGTTTATTTAGGTTTTTACAAAATTGTGCTTTCTTTTTGGTTTATATTTACCCTTTGACAGCGGCATAATTCTGGAGTAGTATGCACAGAAATGGCCCCTGTGGACAATATACTTCTAGAGCAGAATATACGGAGATGGTCTATATGGACGGTATACTGCTGGAGCAGTAGAGCACTTTTTCCCTGTTTAGCAGTTGACGTTATTCTGCCGAGACAGTTCAACCTTAGAACCATAGAAAATGGAGTATAAGAGAGTTTATATCTTTTCCAGCAATTGGAGTTCCCTAGGACCGAACATCGTCAACTGTCAAAGCCTTTTCAGGAATTATTGTATACCTGTAGGTTGATCTTTTTCAACCAAGTTATTCATTCTGTACTATACTTTGAATCATATAGTAAAAAGAATTAGGTAGTAAAAGTAGGGATTTTTTTTTTCATTTAAATTTTGTTAGTTTGTATACAAATTTGTGAATATTAAAATTATATGTAAGCATATAGGTTTGTCAGTAATCTAATGATCGGTTTTAACTCAGCCAGTGCCATGCCCCAAATCAAAAAGAAGGATGGGCAACAAAATAAATAAATATAATATTATATTTTGTATAATGTTATTACATTATAAATAGATGTAACATTATAAAAGTATAATGTTAATGAATATAATAAAGTGACACATTTCATGAATAAGGTCATGGGAAAAATCATATATTTAATTATATGATTTATATATAGGCTTTTACTGTAAATTATATTGCATAGAATCAGTAGACGATGAGATTTAAAAAACAAAATAAATACACGAACAATTTGTCTAAATTTGTTTTACGTGAGAGACTGGAAAAGAATTCCGTCCCAGTGGAGAATATCTTTTATCTCTAGGTCTCTGTCCTAGCAACCTGCTATCCGTCCGGTTGTCAAAGGATTAATGTTGAGATACTATATGTATTGAATATAGTCCATAGCTCAAAAGTTTTCTTCGACCTCAATGGCACAAGCTTATTCTGATTAATCAGTAAACACTCCAAGCTTCTTCCTCTTTTCTGGTTTAATGAAATATTTTTCAGCCACATAAGAGATGTTATAAAATCAACTCAATCCCATCTATTTCATTAATGTGATGACCATACATAAAATATTAGCTCTAGCTTATTGATAACAGAACAGTAATGAAGAAACAAGATGATCTTGTCGGAGTCAAGGTAGTAGTTGAAAATTATGCCTTACTTTAAAGAATATGGTAATCATAATGTTATTAGTTTTTTCCTGACCTTAACATTGTTAAATCTTTATGTTAAGTAATTATGCCAATGAAAAAAGAAATTTTTAGTTCATTTAAGGAACTAAGAATTAGAGCTTTATGATTAGTGTTACTCTTATTAAATAATTATAGCATTATTATACATGCTTTTCGTCTGGTTCATAGCAGAAACCCAAAAGAGAAGAGAAACAATCTGCCGTCTGAATATTTTTCAAATTTAATAAAAGTTGTTCAACAATAAAAATTAGATTTATAGTCCTCAATAACCAGAGGCCATAGGTTAATTTTTAATTTTTTTTGTATGCATGTGAAAACAAAATACAACTACATATGAGTGATGAAAAATAATTTATTACAAAAATACAGTAAATTGGTTTTATATAGTTGGATATAACATAAAATGAAAATTGTAATTCTACTTTCAAAATAAGAAGTGGAAAGGAGGTTATGGACCAAAAAAGGCTGAGAACAGCTTATTTCCATTAGTCATTACAATTATACAAATCCATAGAATTAGTTTAGCTTAATTTTTATTTTAATACTTTGTCTAGACCAAGAGAGAGGTGTGGTTCAGTAAATAAGGCACTGGTCTCTTAGGCCTAGATTTGAACCCGACTAGGATAGAAAAATTAGAGGCCTAGCCTCTATAAAGTGAGATGGCTCTTCAACAGGTTGGGAAAAAAACAGTTGAGCATGTAAGCTGACCATATTGTTTCCTTGTATAACTGTTGACAAAGAAACCTACAACTTATGTTTTAGGTTCAGTACTTGCAAGGAGAGGATCCCATATGTATCCTAGATTTTGGTGAAACTTTTTTAAGAAAATATTGGAGTTCAAAATATTAAGGGCCCCTAAAAAATTGTTCTGGTTCTAATGAAGGTAGAAGAATGAATTTAGTACCAAAATAGTGATTTTTTTTTTTGGAAAAAAAAAACAGTTTTCTTAGAAACCGATATCGGATTTGGATTTCCCAACCCAAAAAATAGTTAAATTTAAATGAAAAAAAAAAAAAATCTAATAAACAGCCAACCCATGGGGACCCACCCCATCCCCTTAGAGGTTTTATCAAAATAGTTTTAAATCCGAATCTGATCTCAGTTTCCGAGAAAACTATCGTTTTCTCCAAAAAATCACTTTTGAGGGCGTTTATGATGTTATTAATATTCTTACCAAGCTTAATACTTGAATATTTTGATGTCTTATATTTTTATAATTTCACTTGGCAATAGAGACAATAGCATTCTTCTGCTTTCATTAGAACCAGAGATGTAAAATTAAATGTGTTTTCCTTAAACTAAACTTCCTGATTTTTTTTCGGGACTCCTGAGGAAAAAGTTTCATGAAAATCTAGGAGACAATTGGGATCCTCTCTTCGTCAGTAAGAACTGAAATGACTATAACAGTGGTTCTTTTTCCAATTAATCAGGTAAAAAAAAATGCTACAGATGAGGAATAATTAATAAGTAGATTTGGTTTCAGTAGCTAAAACATTTTTATTAAAAGGTTATAATAAACAACACATTACTTCCCCTAAAATTAAACTTATAATCACAAGTATAACTTAATTCTGAATATGATTACTTTATATTATCCACATTTTGAGCATATAAAAATATATATAGAGGAACAGACTGAGGGTCTAGAAACAGAATGGACCTTGCTTCATGAGGGAATAACTGATTCACTGACAGTTACTAAAATTTATAATTGTTTGTCACCTAATTTTTTTATAGTACAAAATTTTAAAAATTAGATAAAAATATATTAAAAAAACAAACAGGTGATGATGAGCTAAGTGTTTTATACTTTTAAATAAAAATTAATAATGAAATATTTTAAAAATACAATAATGGGGTGACAAAAGTACAGTTAATTGCTTGGGTGAGGAAAAAGTGTTAGTTTTTAAGAATATCTTCCCCACTGAGTCGGTACCTCTAGATTTATGCTTAAAATTAAAAGTCTTTATGATAAAAAATTACTTGATAGCTATTACCAGAATTACAACAAAGTCAATATGTTTGATCAGCTATCTCAGATGCAATGTGCTGTATCTTCATTCTCTGATACTGCTGGAATGACATACATTACTGGCATTGATTACATGGCATTGATTATATTACCAGAATTACAACAAAGTCAATATGTTTGATCAGCTATCTCAGATGCAATGTGCTGTATCTTCATTCTCTGATACTGCTGGAATGACATACATTACTGGCATTGATACAAACATATTTTTCCTTAGCCCAATTTCTTAATAATGTAAAAAGACATAATCTGAAGACATATTCTGTAGGTATTTTAATGAAGTCTACTTTATTCATACCTGTCATTCATAAACCTATATAACCAGGTAAAGATGATTTGGGTATGTATTTCACCCAAATATAAATGTGTACTGCCAAACCTAACTAAACATTATTTTCTATCAAACCTAATTTTTTATTCAAATACCCAGTCTTATAATAGAGAAATGCATCATTTGAGCCTATATCTTTAAAATATATACATACTAAAGGTATTCATAGCCTTAGACAATTATAAATCTAATAACAAATAGTTAGGATTCTCGACATATGTTTTCCATACATTACTAAATCTGGCCATAGTAGCTCCATCAATAATTCTGTGATCGGCAGTCCACGAGGCAGCCATATGGTAAACTTTAGTCAAATCTCCACTTTCTGATATTGCTGGAACCAAACGTGCCTTACCTAAAGCAACAATACAAACCTCAGGAGGTAATATAAGAGGTCTAGTATATGTTCCTCCAATGATCCCAATATTTGAAATAGTTATAGTACCTCCCAACATATCAGAAGGGCCTAGCCTAGATTCTCTACCAGCTTCTAATAATCTATTAAGTTCACAAGTTATCTCAGCAATTGATAGCTTTTCAACATTTTTTATGTTTGGAACAATTAATCCCTCTTTAGTATCCATTGCAACACCTATGTTATGTGAGGCTTTAAAAACAATATTTTCAAAATCCTCATCAACACTAGCATTCAGTATAGGATATTTCATTAATGCTTTTGAAAGAGCTTTTATGAAGAAAGGCATATAAGTGACATTGATATTTTTAGATTTGGCATATTCCTTAACCTCATTTTTCATCAATACCAATTTAGACATATTAATCTCTTCACAGTAGCCAAATGATGGAATAGAATGTGATTTTGTCATTGTTTTAACCATTACCTTTTTTACTCCTTGAATTTTTTTTACTTCAGTTTGCTTATGAAAACTCCTGTCTTCAGCTACCAGTTTTTCATCATTCCCTTCATTTTCTGTCATATGCCGCAAAATATCCTCCTTTAATACTCTTCCTTTTTTACCGGTTGGAATCACATTACTCAACAATATATTGTTCTCTTTAGCTATTCTCCTAACAGCTGGTGTTGTCAAAGTTCTGTTAATATAGCATGGATCAATATCAATACTTGAAGCCACATTTTGGGGGTATTTTTGAGCATTTGTTCCAGAAGCGGAAGAAGCTATAGATCCAGAAGAGTTTTCTAATTCTGATATTTCAGTGGGTATATTTACTGAATCACTAGTAGGAACATCTGCATCCTTAACATCTAAATCTACCAGAGGTTTCCCCACCAAAGCAACTTCTCCTACCTGATAATATAGTTTTGTAATAGTGCCATCATAACGACTGGTGATACTAACACTTGCTTTGTCACTTTCTACAGAGCAAATATTGTCAAATTGAGACACAACATCTCCAACCTTCACAGACCATTCTCGCACTGTAACCTCACGAATACCTTCACCAATATCCGAGAGTTTGAATTGTACTGTTTTCAATAAAACTGCGCTAGTCCTGTAAAATTTCACTTTATTGACACCAGAACAGAGCACATTTGCCTTAAAAAGAATCCGTAAGATCATCTTCGATTGAAAATAAATTTCTTAGTAAAAACTAATTAATTAAAATTATGGTGAAGTGAGATGAAATGCTGAGATGAATCTAATTAATATTTGTAATATTGCATAATCATTATGACCTCTATAATACCATCTGTATAATTTACATAAACCTACATAAGATTCAATAAGAATGTCAATAAGTAAGTAAGAATGTCTAGTAAGAATGTATGAAGTAAATAAGAATGTCATTCTCAATTGATTTAAATTGCACCTTAAATTTAATTGATTAAATCATCGATAACCTCCAGTGAAAAAACGTTGCTGAATTTCACTAGAACCAAAACTAAGAAAAAATGTGAACAGGTTTTTTTAGAAACAATATACTAGTAGTTATTTTAATTAATAGTTTTCAGGCATTTTATTATTCGATACAGCTTTACAATCGGGGCGCCTTATCACTAGCTCGGACCGAACTTCAACGAACCGAACCGAAGCAGTGTTGCTAGGTATGTCCCTTATTTTCTCCTAAATTCACCAACATTAACTCCAAACCTATTTAAATTTTCCCCTAAAATCACCAACTTTAACCCTAAACTTATCTAAATTTTCTATAAATCCACCAGCATATTCTTCATAAAGGCCTTTAACTTTTCATTTATGTAGTAAATCACCGAGGAATTGCAGGTAAAAAAGTTATGATGAAAAGAATATTTTCTTTGCGCATAGCTTAGAAAGTATGCATTTTATGGTAAATTATGATAGAATTAAACATAAGCCACCTCAGAAGTACAATAATAGAGGGAGTTCAAAAGAGTGTAATTTTTTTACAAGACCATCCATTTTTTTTTTTTTTTAGAGGACGACAACTTAAGGTGCTACTCAGGAAAAAAGACTGCATGACTAAAAAAGGCGAGATAAAGCAACACCGAATGCGTTGTTTTATTGTCGCTTTATTACATGCTGATATTACCGAACTGCACACAATTTTTTTGAAAAGAGTTATATCTAATAAGATAAACTCGTCGTCTTTCTACCGGCTCAAATCGTGTTGGGTAATAGACCCAAAAGATTCGAGGATAAGGCACCATTCAAGACCTCACCCATACAAAGTTTCATTACTTATTAAAGGCACTTTTTAATGCCAATGTTCATTCCCTCATAGAGGACATTTTTCATTCAGGAAATACGCATGCAGCTGAGTTCTGGGTGTAATATATTCACGTTTTAATATGCAAAGGAGCATTCTGAATGATTTTTGGAGAAAAAATTGTAAGATAATGTTTGCAAAATTTCATAACTGCAATGGGCCCTTTCAAAGAGAATGACCCATATAATCTACAAAACAGAATCCAAAAGTTTTGGTTAAAATTATCCCATTACAGGTTTAATCATTATATCTTAACCATTTTAGTGTTATGATCATATTTTGATATTAGGAAGGGAGTTAGGAATTCAATTAAATAATTGTGATTAAATTGAGGAAACAAATAAAAAGTTAAAACAGTATAGACCAAGTTAATGCAAAAAACAAAAAAATAATAAATAAAGCTATAAAAGAAAAGAAAAATAATTTACAAAATCCGTAAATTTCATGTATTTTTATTAACCTGTGTTAAATAGAAAAGTTAACAAACGTGTTTACAATAATCGTTACAAAAATCCTAACATTCAAACCAATCTTTTCTTGTCACTCTAATTTATAGTTTCTAATTAGATAAAAATGGTGAAGACGTTCAGCAGTATATTAAAAAAACAAACATAAAAATACTTCCAAAATTTTCTCACTTAAAAAAATATCCTAGACATTTTCTAGCCCTAAAAAAAACTCAAATGGTGAAAAATCACTAAATCTAGGGACAAAAGAAAAACAATCTGGCAACACCACTGTACTGAGCCATACGTTTTATCCCGTTGCCTTCGTGTCTACCCCCACTCAAATTCATTGCAAAATTACGCACAACTTTTAATAACAATAATTACATACACCAAAAAAACCGCATAAAAAAAAATTAAATGAATAATTTTTTGAACTCTGAATAAATATTTTCTTTGTTATTTAAATAATTTTTTTTTAGCGTTTGCCTCATGTCATTGGTCGCCCTCTGGCATTGTGCACCTCTTGACTCTGGCATAGTGGTAAATTCGGCCCTGTACTTACCAATTCCATCTCTTCTTTAGCAAATTGAATTTGGATTGTCAAACCAAAAACATTATTAAGATTGATATAATTAATTTTGGCATAAACTGTGCGATTGTTAAATCTTAATTTATTGTTTTAACGTCACCTCCCTAGCTACAACTATACAGTACAATTTCACTTTTAAACCTCAACCATGGCGTTCTTTTTATTTATTTTATTTTAGGTAATTCATTTTAAAAGTGAAATAAATAAGAAATAAAATACTTTAGTGTATTTTTGATGTAAAAGTTTATTTATTAGTTTTTGCTTTCCTACCGCTGCCAGATAAGTAGAATATTGTGAATGAGTCAAATTTTCGATATCCAGTTTTCAACAGATCTTTAATTTTTAGAGCCCCTCGAGTACAAAAAACTAAGTTTCGGCCATTGGTCTTTGTATCAATGCCACGATTATCTCATGAACGGATGGACCGATATTATTTCATATTTTTTGTTTTGTAGGGTTTTGGCCACCATTGTTTGTGCACTTACCCTAGAAATGTTAATTACTTGAAAATAATCAAATTCTCTACACAAAAAAATCATCAGAATTTGAGAGTATTATAAAAGATACGGCGCATTGGACTTTGTACCTAGGTTTATTTTTTAACAATTTTATTTTTTTAAATATTCAGTGCATGTTCCCATGGAAACCAGTTCAGTTCTTTTAGTTTGTCGAACAACTCGAAAACTTCACATCTTCCTCATCATCATTCAAGATTCTCATTTAAGGCGCTGAAAGATCATTAAATTGCTAACTAAGCTAAACTTTATATATATGTTGACGACGATATACAGCTAACAGTTAAATTGGACTTAGCACCCAGAGCATTAAGGAAAGTTGTGTTTGGTTGTACTCACCAGACATTTATTTTTATTGTTACAATAATAAATTAGCAGTGCTATCATTTAAATAATACAAATATTATCACATATAAAAGGGTTCATAACGAGATATTGAAATATTATTAGTTGTACCGTATTTTTGCACACATTGGTAAATTTATTTTTATAATCTTCAAAACAACATTGTGATAAAAATTATGAGTTTATCAATTAAAATAAATTTATTAATGCTCGTTAAACTGATGAAAAGCAAACAAATCATAAAATTCGCCGTATTGCAATAAAAATATCAGACTTGGTAGAAGAAGATTAAATAGTAGTCAAATAGCTATAGCCGAGCCCAGAGTGACACTTACCTGTTTGAAGTAGGAGGTCTATTCGCTGATATCTGTCTACAATCTATCCAAGTTACGCCACATATTTTTCCAAAACATTTTCTTCCTTAAAACTATTTTTTTAAAAAGACACACACACCCTCTGGCAATAACCAACATTAAAAGCAAAAAAATTTAAAGTTAACGCGGCATTTACAGATTTAGTGGTTAAAAAGAACATGTATACATTAATGGTCTGATCAGTGGTGTGCTTCTGAAGCAACCTTTTGCGATATCATAATACTGACTATTCGAATTTACCCAATTGAATTATAAGCTCCTTATCTAATCTACAATAATCCTAAATAAGATGATACGCTCTAAAAAAAAGTATATTCAAACCAATATGATTTCAGTCACATATTTAGAAATATTTATTCACAGCCTATTCTGCCATACGTCGGCCTTCAAAGATAATTATCTAACTTTCCTCGGAAGGAAAGCATACCGGAAAGAAAGAGCCAGTATTCGATGCGAATGTCCATTCGCCCGTCCCGGACACCCTTTAGAAACTAAGCTGCTTTAAAATTACCCATAGAAGTTTCAGATTGAACAATCTACTAACAACTTATCAGTGAAACGAGATATTACTACCAAAGGAAAAGTTTCTTCAAATATTTTGAAATAAATAAATAAGTGGCTTGGGCAAGAAGAGCGCGTTAATTTTACTTACTACTATTTAAGCCAGCAGGGGAAGTAATGAAACAACTTTCACGTAATTTAAAATTGTCTCTGTTCAACCACCGTAATAAATTTCAAGAACGAAATAATCTATGAAAAGTTTTATGGCTCTATACCGGTGATAAACAAGAAGTTTTAGAATTATGGGATAGAAATTATAATATAGAATGTAAAAAAAAATTGCGGAATCAAACTAGATAACAAAACCGTATGAAAATCAAAATGAAGTAGGGTTTGAACATAGATATGCGATATATCGAAGTTGAAAAACCGATATTTTCTATAGCTATCTTAACATCCGATATATCGATATTTTACAACGATATATCGATAATAGCGAACATTTTCAGCTGTTTATTGATAATTGTACGGCCCATAACAGTACCACATCACTCAGCGACGTTAATCTTCTGTTTTTGCCTCCCAACACAATCTCTAAACTACAGTCTCTGGACTTGGCCATAATTAAACGATTAAAGACATTTAACGAAAGGAAGTAGTGATGCAACTCTTAAAAAGTATCGAGAATGGGAATCATCTACCTCAAAATACATCCATAACTTTTCGAGATATGGCCTATTTTGACGAAGGTTAAGGGGGAGATAAAGTTAGGATCATAACTGACGAGAAAATTTTGACTCCATATAAATAGGAAATGAAAAGAAATTGATGTTCCGACGATTAGTTCTGAAATTGCGAACTAATAAATCTACATCATGCATCATTTCTTAGCAAAATCGGTTGTTTGTGTAAACCTATTTTCTGCTCTTAACATGCTTAACGAAGCCATCGATAAACACGTCTTCAAGGATTGCACCATAAGAAAATAACCGATTTTTTTTCAATTGTGATATTTTAAGGTTTTGTTGGTCTAACAATATCGTTTGTATGTCCATTCATATTAATACAATTTTGTTATTTCCTATTTTTTACTACCGATTATTGAAAATCTCGATAATTTGAATATCTTGATAATTCATATTTAACTTTCGAACCCTAGACCATACGAATTATTGAGATTTTTAAGATCAGTCAGATCCTAAAAAAATAGACGTCCGCCATGTTGGGTTTACGATTCTGTAGTTTTACCACTAAATATAAGAATAAACAATATTTAGTAATCTATACCAAATATAATTAGTTGACATCCGCATGATGGTATAGAAGGATCAATCTAATTAGGAATTGGTAAATTATTTGCCATTTCTATAAATTTGTTTTATTGAAAACTAGTTTCGAATGTTATACATTCATCCTTAGTTCTAAAAACACACAAAAAATTCAAAAATAAGCAATTCAAAATATAGTTTGATATTATTACACATATTAAATTAGATTAATATAAATCTGTATTATAAAACATTTATGAATTATGAATATAATTAAGACAAGAAATCAAATACATGTTGGTACTCACCAAGGTTTAAATGGATTATATCAAACAGAAAAGTTTGTACTGGTTTCTTCTCCCATTGAACTAACAATGAACGAAAGATAGACAGGATGTTTTTAGGTAAACGGTTTAAGGGTCAGGGTTTTTCTAGTAATGCCGGTGAGTAATTGTTTTTTTCTGTTATAGATGGGAATAAATTTAAGATTGGACTATTGGATATATTTATTTGGTCATTTAAGCAAAAATCTGGATTGGATTTGAAGGATTTTATTATTTCAAGTGCTTCATATATATTTAATTTGAGACTGTTTTCAACGAGATGTATTAATTTAACTCCTGAGTCTTTGATGAATTTATGATTATTTTCATTTAAATAAATTGCAAAGTTGGAATTGTCTGTATTATTATTATATGCAAGTATATGTTCCTTTAATCTCTGATTTAGCGATCTTCCAGTTTTTCCCGTATATTACAATCAATCCGCAATTTAGTTCGTATACTCCGCTTTTTTGGAAAGGGTCTATTTTGTCTTTAGGAGAAGAGAAATATGAGGATAGGGTTTTTTCTATTTTAAATGCAGGGTTTAATCCTAATTTTTTTCAATTCATTTCCGACTTTGGTGGATATAGGGCCGTAATATGGAATCAAAACATAATGTTTCGGGATGGGCCTATCTTCGGGGGTTGTTGAATAGATATCGTTAATTGTCTTTTTTTGTATTTGTTTTGGTAAATCTTTGGAATTGCTATTAACAACTGTTAAGAGGTCTAGATTTTCAGACCAGACTATACTTTCACCCACTGCGCATGCGCAATTAAATCCTCAAACCGACGGATCCTTCTCAGTTGGAACGCTGGTGTAGGGTTAGGTCAGACTTCCAGCATTTTTACGAAGGGGTATTGCAATGCTAAGAAGACTCTCTAAAGAGGAAAAAGGTTAATTTGATCCATGACCAACTCATTCGGGTTATGCTATTAATGGTTCGAGTATTTAATTGGGCATGCGCAGTGGGTGAAAGTATAGTCTGATCTGAGAATCTAGACCTCTTCAAGGTCGTTAGTAGCGATTCCAAAGGTTTACCTAGTTCTTTTTATTTAATGGTATGTTCAAAAGATAAATTCCAAATTCATGATGTTTGTTTTTTATTGAGATTTCTAAATCTAAAAAGTTTATGGTTTTTTTTTTTTTTCCAGTTCTACTGTGAATTTAATCGAGGTATGAATTTCGTTCATTTCCTTTAAACAATTATTTATTTGTCTTGTCGTACCAGACCATAGGCATATAATGTCATCTACATACCGATACCAGTATATGATATGTTGAGCTAGTTGAGAATTGTTTGGGTCAAGAATTTTTTGTTCTAATTTATCCATAAATAATTCTGGAAGATTGCCCATTTATACGTACTTGGTTACTTGGTTTGTCGATTTTATAGCATCTATAAGGTTTTTTGGAACTTCCTTTGCTTGGAGGGCTTCCCATATATATTTCCTAGGAACGGAATCAAAAGTGGATTGCAGGTCTAAGAAACCAAGATACATGGTCTTACCTCTCTCCCATGACTTTTCCAATATATTTCTTAGAATGAAAATATTATCCTGAGTTTGCCTCCCAGGACGGAAGCCAGCCTGTTCCTCTTCCAACTGATTCTCCACCAGTTCTCTGAGCCTATACTGAAGGATTGATGTGTACATTTTATACACTACTCAGGAGTGACAAATTGGCCTATAGTTACTACAGTCACTTTGCTTCCCTTTCTTGTATATTGAGACTCTGACATTTATTTCCCAGTCCTTCGGTATCTTTTTATTGTCCCATACTTTCTGAAATAGAGCCTGTAAGACTTTTATCATTTCCTGTCCTTCATACTTAATCATTTTCGGTGAAATGCAATCATATCATGCAACTTTGCCGGTCTTGATTTTTTTCTTCAGCTCTTTCCACATCTTCCTCCCAGATAACTTCCTCATTTTCCTGACTATATTCTATTGTTGTCTTGTTGGGTTCCATCGCATTTGTTCCAGAAAAAAGATTTTCATAATGTCTTTTCCACCTATCTAAAATTTCTTCCGACTTGGTAAGGATTTTATTATCTTCACTCATTACATTCCTTATCCTTTTAAAACTTTTGCTTCTCAGGGCTTTTGTCTTCTTTCAGAATATTTTTATATTTTCATAATAATCCTTGCCGAATTCCTCCTAGGATTGCTTCTTAGCTTCACGGACAGCTATCTTCGCATCATTCCGTCTGAGCCTGTCTTCTTGTAGGTTCTGATCTGTACGCAGTGACTGATATGCTTTCCAGGCTTCTTTCTTTTTATTCACAGATATTCTAACTTCCTGGTTCCACCACTTAGTGAGTTTTGACTTAAACTTTCTCCAGAGTTCTTCAAGTTCCAATTCCAAGTCAATGGTCTTAATCTTTCTTCTAGAAGTTGGGTATACTCTTTTCGATTATCGACAATAACTATAATTTTGTAAAAATATTTAAGTGCTAAAGTCAAAAAATATAATTTGACTACGTTGCTATATCAACGTCATCTCCAAATACATGCAGACCTAAGTATATAGAAATACAATAATACAACATAGCATATAACAATATAAACATAAACAAAGCATAAATAAATACCTTTAAACAGCTTAAATACACAAATAAATAATATAAGACACATGAATAGACCCGTTGCTATGATCAACAAAATCATTCATTGATAATAAACGATTTCAATCTACAACATTGCTTAAGTCAATTCAAAATAACTCTACATTGTTTGATCTGTTCAAATTTACAGAATGAGGCAGGTAGTGGTGACGGAAAGGTGTATAGATCGGGCACCGGACGAAAATATGGAAAAGATACTCAAGCTCATTTAAATTCTTTCGGCTTGAAATAATCATAAATATTATTATTATTATTGTACTATCCCCACTACTGTGGTATTTGGTGGCTGGCTCATTGTTAATCAACGCAGCAGGCTTTTATGCACCAGGGTATGCGAATGATATCGCTATCCTGATTGGAGGTAAACATCGGAGTTTACTCTCTGACCTCCTCAAATCAGTAATGGGCAGATGCCAAGATTGGTGAAGTGGTGCAGAACAAATGATCTTAGCCTCAACCCACACAAGATTAATTTATGTATATTTTCAAAGAAATAGAACTTGACTATTAGAATACCAACCATGGATAGCAACTAGCTGGGTCTGAGTAAGGTAGTAATACACCTAGGTGTTACATCGAACCAGCATGGGCATTGAGAGCCGACTAAGCTGGCACCAACATGTGGAAAATATAACAAATAAAGCACTCAAGTGCCTCTACGATACGATGGGCAAAACTTGGCGTCTCAAACCTTGTATGATCAACTGGCTGTACTTAACAGCTATTAGACCCATGGTATCTTATGCAGTTCTGATATGGAGGCATAAGGCACTGGTGATTGGATCCAGAATTAAGTTGCACAAGCTTCAAAGATTGGCTTATTTAATGATAGCAGGCGCAATGAGAACTGCTCCAACGGCAGCTATACAGATAATGCTTGGTCTATTTCCAGTACACTTGGAGATCGAATCACAGACCTATAAAACCATTTATAAGCTGATAAAACAGAAAACAACTTCCAATGTCCCGACACAGAGTGGGTATTGGTAGTTGTCGCAGCGGATTTAAAAGGAGAGAGTGCTTACAATGCAGTCTGATATTCAAATACGAAAGTACATAGACTCTGATGACAGAGTCTTTATCGATGAAACAAAATAGTATAGACCCAATGGTGTCAACTGCTACACAGATGGCTCTCTCACATTCCACGGATCTCGAGCGGGAATCTGAAGAAAAGAAAATCCATTAAATGGAACCTAGTTCCACTAGGCTTATTTACTACAGTATTTCAATTCGAAGTACTTGTATCAGTCATGATGTCTGCAGGCTGCAGAAGAGATGCTGAGGAGTAAGAAGAAACATTCTTCAGGCATTAGTGCAATTGGAGCACTAAGGAATTACACAAAAAATCAAGGTTGGTATAGGACTTACTCAGCCCTGAACAACCTTGCGAAATACAACAGCTTAAGCGTAAGGTTCATTCCGGAATACCAGGCAACGAAGAAAGTGACAAATTGGCCAGGCTATGTTCGGAATGTATTCACCGGTATTATTATGTATACACCGGAACCTATCTGTGGTATAATTTTGAGTTTCACCAAAAGGAAAATTAAGGCGAAATATGGCATCATAGTCAGGCAACATTGGCTAATGAAGAAACAGTAACATTCAAAGTTGTTCTTGGATAGTTCCTGTGCCAGCAGAAGTGAGCAGCTACTGAAAATGGACAAGGTTTCACTCAAAATAATTACAGCGATCTAGTAAGGATACTGTAAACTGTAGATTCGGTCACTACGAGAATGAAACAGTATATCACATTATCTGCTTGTGCAACAGATTCTCGAGACTGAGATTCCTGCAGTTCTGTCTGGACCACTTAACAGACCCAAAACAGTGTGAGTTCATTAATCCTATAAATCTCTTGAGATTTTTGGAACAATCGAAGGTCATGTTCTGACTGAGAACTGAGTAGTATTGCCACAAATAGACCTGTTTAGGCCGCGGTGCTATTATGCTAACTAAAAAAAAGTTGGCGTATCACATAACTTTCCCTTACCCTCCTATAACAATTATCTTTTTAATATAATTTTAAAGAGTTCACATAAACACTGCTTCTAATAAACTCAGCAGCATTCACTTCTTCTCCCATTTAAGCACAATAAAACAGTTTTTTAAACAATTTTAGTACAACAATTCTGTACACTACCTATATATTTTAACTTTGTCAAGTTGCAAATATATTTTAAAAGTTTCTGGTTTAGTTTCCATGGAAACATTTTCTTTCCATTAAATAATGTGAAAGTAGAAATTATTAAGTTAATTTCTGCTTTTATATTCTTGAATTACTTTATTACAGAGCGTATTGTTTTCAACAGATTGACGGATTGGTGCGAGGAGGTTCGGTCGCACCCGTCTCCTTTCGGTTGCGCTTGGTTATCCATCAAGGGTCTTGTGCTCCTCATAAAATACACTATATCTTTTCAAATACTAGTCAGATTTTGATGATTTTTTTTTTGTTTTTTAGATAATTTAAATAGAATATTCTTTTCATCATAACTTTTTTTTCTGCAATTTCTCGGTGATTTGCTACATTAATGGAAAGTTAAAGACCTTTATGAAGAATAATTTAGGCAAGTTTCATAAAAATCGTTAGAGCTGTTTTCGAGAAAAATGTAAAAACGAATATATAAAGTGGCACTTCAGGCTAATTGATTTTGATGGAAAAGTTGCTGTAACATCACAGCCATATACCTACCTTAAATATGTAATTTGAGTATCGTACGACTTTTCGTTATTGAGCTAGGATGTTCACATACACACGACCATTTTGCGAGGCTTGGTCATTTGGGCTCAGTGGACCTTAAAACGTGTATTTCCGTTGAAAACTCGAATTCGAAAATGTTCAGGATCGCAATACTTCCCCTTATTATATACTTCGTATATAGGTAAGGGGAAGTAAAAAATAATTAACTTATAGTACAATGTGCTTAAGTATCTTATGTTTGTAAACTTTTTAAGGTAAATCTGCTGTGGAAAACTTAACATCTCTTATACGTTCATATGATTTGTGATCGTGTTCAAGGGATTTGAAAAAATCTGTGGTTAATTCATAAATAAAAGTAGTGCTACTAGGCACATTTAGAGTATAATGCATTAGATCTATTGGATAACTGCTAACAAGCCTTGAGCATTTGTTCTGCAATACTTGTAATTGTTTATAGTTTGTTATGCATGTGTTTGACCATACGGGCCGATGTTGGGCAAAATTTATTTTAACTAACGAATAATAGATAATGAATAAATTAGTTATTTTTTTTACTCTCCCTTATCTATATACGAAGTATATAGTAAGGGGAAGTATTGCAATCGTGAACATTTTCGAATTTGAGTTTTCAATGGAAATACACGTTTTAAGGCCCACTGAGTCTAAATAACCAAGTCTCCCAAAATGGTCCTGTGTGTCTGTATGTCTGTGTGTACGTGGACAATCTAGCTCAAAAACTAAAAATTGTACGATACTGAAATTACGTATTTAAGATAGGCACATCCATGTGATGTTACAGCAACTTTTTCGTCAAAATTGACTAACCGGAAATTCCACTTTATATAATCGATTTTACAATTTTCTCGAAAACAGCTCTAACGATTTTGATGAAACTTCGCTAAACAATTCTTCATAAAGGCCTTTAACTTTTTATTAACTTTCATTTAAGTAGTACATCACCAAGGAAATGCAGCGAAAAAAGTTATGATGAAAAGAATATTTTATTAGCGCTTAGCTTAAAAAGTATGCATTTTATGGTAAATTATGTATAGTTATATGAAAGATAATTAAATTATCTAAAAAACAGTAAAAGAATCATCAAACTGCGATCAATATTAGCAAAGATACAGCGTATTTTATGAGGAGCACAAAACCCTAGATGGATAACCGAGCGCATCCGAAAGGAGACGGATACGGCCAAAACTTCTCCCACGAATAAAATTGTTTTAAAAACTATTTTATTGTACTTAAGTGGGAGAAGAATTGAATGCTGCTGAGTTTATTTCAAGTATTGTTTATGTGAACCCTTTAGAATTATATTAAAAAGATAATTATTATAGGGCGGTAAGGGAAAGTTGTGTGATGCGCGCACCGCACCAGATTTTTTACAAACGAATAATTTTGTATTCGTTATTCTAAATAACGAATAAAATTAAATTATCTACATATTTTTATTCGTTATTCGCTTTGTTCAGCTGAAAAATCGAATAATTGAATTATAATTATTCGAGCCAACTTTTCATTCGCTTTTTCTTTTATACCTTGTGAAAGGGTTTTCCGACTGTTTAGAGGTAAGATAAAAGTAAAATGAGTGAAAATTTTCCGACGTCCCTGATATGATGTAGGAAAAAGTTCAAGCATTAAAATTGTTGGCAAATTGTATGCTATTTTAAACAGGAAATAGATGACTTATATTTTAATATAATTTTTTATTTATGATGAAATCGATTATGACCTCCAAGTAAAGTATCAATTCTGGGGATCATGCAGTAACCGAAAAGGGAGGTTCATTACTAGATTTTACAACAATCCTAAATACAAAATTTTAACTTTCTAAGGCTAAAAGTTTTTGAGTAATGCGAGATACGAACGAACGAACTAAAGAACGTACGTATAGACGTCACGACGAAACTAGTCAAAATGGATTCGAGGATGGTCAAAATCGGTATTTTCGTTGAAATCTGAAAACCGAAAATTTTCGCGATTACAAATACTTCCTTTACTAAGTACAAGGAAGTAAAAAAGCATTTAGCTCTTTGCTATCTATATGGTATATATCTTTGTATCAAGATTAGTAGTATTACACTGTTATAACATTCTGAATTTGTTAGTGATAATATTTAAATTATGGGCTTTGTGAATTTTTCGTTTACCTGTTGTATAGTTTAATAAATGTGGAATAATTCTTATTTGTTATTATTACGGCAATAAAAAGCCACTATTAGTTTTAATTAAGATGTTAACTCTGTGTGTGTACATATTTATACTTGTATTCATTGCTATACATTTTATTTTTAAGTTCATTGTTAAGATAAGATTAGGAACACCACCCATAGGTAGCCTTATTATTGCCTATAAGTATTCATCAAAAGGATTATTTAAAAACCTAAATTTCTTTAGGAAGGATGTATTTTCATCATCTTTATTTAGTTCAATGAGGTTGTATTACACTGATCGGTTGGTATGTTGTTATTTTTGCCCCATGTATCAATACATTTTTTAAAATCTTTATTCTATCAATAATGGTAATTTTCAGGCAAAGAACATTGAATATGCTGATGGAGTCATTCTTAGTGATTCAGGTGTTTTTCCTAATGATAACTTAATCTTCCAGGCAAAACATAGTGGTTTTTCTATAATTAAAACCCCTGCTATTCCTCATGCAATTTATATCACATTTCCCATTTTTCTCTCGCTTACTATTACAAAAATATTTGCTATTTTTGTAGGATATCCTATAATTCGTCAGTTTTCTGAGGTAAGCCTATTGTTAAATGTATTTTTTAAGAAATACTGTATTATGTATATAAAATATCTTTTGATTCCAGGAAAGAAACTTGTGTGGTTACCCCGTTTTAGAGGTATATTCAAAGCATTCTGTTATACTTATAGTTCCTCTCATACGGCAAGATGAGTTTGTTGTCCAGGAAGCTGAAAATATTGTTTATGGTCGACAGTTGCTTTCTGCTTATAATTTATATAATAAGAAACTATTATCAAATCTAGATGGGTCTTCAAACCAAAATTCTATGATACTAGATATGAAGAATCTCAAAGGATCAAAGATAAATAAAAGAGAAACAAAAGGCTAAGGTAATAGTAATTTATTTTTTAATTATGTTGTTTATTACATGAAAAATGTTATTAAAATTAATTTATCTGTTATTCAGTGTTCAGTTGAGTTTTTTTTGTTTAACTCCTTATCATTTGCATTATTTCAACATTTAAGGGGTGAGATTTTTAAGAGGTTAAAATTAGTATTATTCTTGTAAGTTGCGAGATAAATTACAAGAATTGACATTTTTCTTTACTAATAATATTAACTTTTTACTAAATGTGTAACTTAATATTCTACCAAGGAGTACTGGAATAGGTTGTCTCAACTAATGTATTGTCACTGACTTTTATTTTTCCTTAAAAAAATTTATGGCATGTTGAATAGAGCTTTTGCTCAGGTTTTATGTAGATATTTTTTACAACCAATTGTTTTGAAAAACTTACATTTCTCAAAGTTTCATTAATAGCTTTTCATTTTTTTTTTTAAGAGGGTTTGACGTTTAAAAAGTCGTGATGAGAACTATTTTTAGGTGTAACACAAACTTTCTGAAAAATGTCATGAAGAAATGTTTAAAAAAAAAAGAAAAATTTAAATTGGTAAAAGCTCGATTTCTGAGGCTTCGGATGTCACATTATTAAAAGAAAAGTTTTTGGACAAAACCTTAAGATGCAGCCATCTTATCAGTAGCCGCACTAGGGCTCTCTTGCGCGATTTGTGCTGACTGCTTTGCATTCAGTTGTAAAATTCGTATTCATTGGCATTATTTAAATTATTACTGCTTTAATTAGATATTATTTAAAATTATTAGTGCTGTCGACTTCCGCTCGCTACCCTCTTTCAAGAGATAAGCAAAACCCCAAAATCCTTTTTAGTTGAGTATAAGTTTGTAAAAGTTAACAAAAAATAAAAGCAAACTAAATTTTAACTTTCCCAAGGACTACCGATTTCAAAGCAGTATAATTTTTTTTGATAGGCCTATATAGTTCTTTTTTTCTATTGTAATTAACCTGCTAAAAAGCCAACTATATTTTTTATATATCTACTAGCCTGTATATTTAAGAGTATTTTAAAATAAATTTGAGCATTCTGCCATGTCTGGGACTCTAGATATTGTGGTTTTTGAAAAACAAAACACACATTTCTTAAATTTATAATAAATTATATTTCAATGAGGATTTTTCTATCACTTTTCTATCTAAAAGTTGATGCACCCACTTTTGGAAAATTATTATTGGAGGATCTCATGGAGATAAGACAAATTTTTATTGAAAATGTTGATATGTAATACCTATTTGACAGAGGAAAATTTAAGATTTGAAATAAGGTCAATAATTTTTGGTTGTTGAATATTAACTCTGCAGAAAAATCTTTGTTTGTTTTTAAAAATAGTTCCTACTTTTTAAATGGATTCTAATTCTTGAAATATATCAAGGAATTTCTAACTCTTGATAAGAAACTGATATTTGATGACCCAATTGAATGATCATAGCTCAAATGTAGAAATGATTTGTATTTTATTTGACAGACATTAAAATATAATAGTGTATTAATAAACGTTCCTAAATGTTGATATGTCCAAAGTGCTTAAAGTTGGGCTTCAAAATTTATTTTTGATAAACAATCCTAAGAAGCTGGTTTTTGATTAGTTAAAAAATTTAGCATTTATTGTGTGAATATAATTATAGATATTATAGATACTTTAATAATAGTTATCATTTTAATAATAATCAATTGTTCAATAACAATTAAGATAAGAATTTTACAATTCTTGTAAGAATCAAAGTTCATTAACAAGAAATACTTTACTCGAAACTTATATTTCATATTTAATTTCAGAATTGTTTTGCCTAATTAACAGATATTTTTTCAGTTGTTTTGTTTTTTTTAATAATAAAAACTTTTTATTCTGTATTTCCATGTTATTTTTTTGACTAGGAACTAAGTGAATTTAATAAATTTGACTCTCCAAACACTTCTTTGACGAGGAAACCTGAATTCCACTCCACAGTTTTTGGCAAATCAGGTGCCAATTCTAGACCAATCCCAAAAGGAAGTAGAACTTCATTTAAAGGAATAAAAGCTTAATAAGACAAGTTTTCCTAAAAGTGGAGTATCTGTAGCTTTATATTTACAAAGAAAGTGTGGTTTTAAAAATAATATTTTCGCTATTTGCCCTCCTCCACTGAAAGCCTCCGTACTTAAGAGATTTAATTAATCTAAACCATATTTCTTGAAGGGAATTTTATTAACTTTATGATGGTGCAATTGGAACTTAATTATCTTGAATATTTTTTGAGTGATCACTACCTATTTAATAAAAAATGTGACACCTAAAATAGCACAAAACTTAAATTTCCTGCTTTTCTGTGGGAAAGCAGACCATAGTCTATATGAACTTTTATATTGCACTTAAGGGGGAAAATCATCCTCTGAAGTATCCTGGCTCTTATTAATTACTATGCATAAAGCTTAAAATTGTTTAATTCATAATATAAATGTTTTTAGTGGATTCATGTATTGTAGGTTTTATGCCTGAAGATGGGATAATACTCTAAAAGGTTGGAAACAAAAATGGTATAGAAGAATCTTATGAAGTCTAAAATAGATGTTCACATTTTTAATAATATTTATTAAAATTAATATTTATTTTCAAAACAGAAACCTAATTCAAAATAAACAATTTAAAACAAATCCAATTGGTTGTTATTGACTCGAATTTATATATTCATTCAAATTTTCTGAGAGAGGAGTAGCTTAGTGGTAAGACACTGTGATACCATGCTTCCAGTCCCGGTTTTGAGACTGGCTGTGGCAGATAATTATTTATTCTATATGTTTATCAGCCGTAGATCGTACCTATGGGATCGGGAGTTCCTCCTTAGGACCACCTAGCCCCTATAAAGTGGATACTCTTAATTTTGGGAAAAACCTGGTGGTTGAGCGTGATCTTGGCCAAATCAAATCTTTGCACAACCGTTGGCCTAGAAACAGTACGGTCCTTATCAAGTACTGAACCCAAGAACCTTAGTCGGTTGTAGTGGTAGAGGTTTTTTTTTTTTACAGGTTTCAAATTTTCTAGTTCTGACTAACAAAATATCTTTGAATACTTGTTTGTAATTAAAAATGATTGTTTTTTTTTACTTTAACTTAAATTATTCTAGATTCTTCAATAGAACAATCTGTTTAACCTAGAAAAATCAGTAAAGGTTCTATAAAACTTCTTTGTTATCAAATCATGTTTGGCTGAAGAAAACAATGTTTTAAGTTTTTGAAATATTATATATCAAAAACTGATGAATGGATCAATTTAAATTAAATATAATAAATTACAGCATCCTCTCAATTCAAACTCAGTCATATTCTCTCATAATAGATTGATTATCTAAAGAAAATACATTTTCTTTTATCATGAAAATGTGAAATATTATTACATTATATTTATATGTATTTTATGAGGAGTGGGAATGCATGTATTGGGGCACTAAACATTAAACTTCTGGGACTAGGATCCAATTCCTGCTATAGTAGATTTTTTTTTTTGTTTATTGGTTATGATTGATTCTGGGGTCGGTAGTTTCACTTGGGCCCATCCAGTCTCTCTAATGTGATTACCAGATACTTCAGTGGGTTTAGTAGAAAAGCTGGTTGTTGAGCTTGAATCTTGCCACACCATCTTGTATTACTGATGGTCAAGAAACAGTTGTTCCCTGTCAAGTACAGAACCTGAGACCCGTTCTTGGCTTCAGTGAGAGCTCTTTTTTTGTTTCATTTTTTATTGATGTAAGTGTGTGTTATAAATATATATTATATGATTTTTAGGTATGGATAAACTGTTTCCAATGCGACGTTTTCGAAGTTGAAGGGTATGGATTACATTTGTATTGATTTTAGAATTGCCTTTTTCAATATTATTAAGTATATATATATATTAAATAAATTGAATTTAATGTATTCTTATTTGTTTTGTTCTAACTATAATTTATATTTAATTGTGAAGTACAACTTTTTGCAATTTGATTTAGAAGTTTTTAATCAAGATTTTAGTTAAAAGTAAAAAAAAGAATTAATAAATAAATAGTATTTTTTGAAAACAAAAAGATTTTTGATATGTTTCAGTATTTTATTTTTTGTTATTTTTTTTTGTAATTCTTAGTTATTTTTTAATTTAAAAGAATTTTCTATGTGTAATGGTAGTTGTTTTCAATAGCTTGAGACTGAAAAGGAAGCACATATAAATGAACCCTGTTTATAATAATTCTTGAATTTATAGATTATTTCTGAATGTAATACTGTTGTACATGTTATAGTTGTTTAAAATATTGGTAAATGTTCCTTGATTTTTGTATACATTTTTTATGATTAGTATTAAAAAAAATTTTTTTACATATTTTTTTTTTACTCAAAATAAAATCTTAACCATCACTCCGTAGTTGATCTTATTAATTTTGTTTTTTTAACAGCAGTTGTTTATTTATTTTGCAATTTTTATTTCATTACTTAAATTTTTTAAATTCTGATTTCCATCCTGAGAAAGATGGTGGACAAACTTATCATCACCTGATATGATTAAAAGACTGAATAAAAGATATTGAAACTTAGTAATGGAAATAATTTTTACTAATTTTGGTATTAGTTGGATACATCTATATATAGTAAATTTTATGGAAATCTTACCCGAATGATTTTTTTTTAGTCATAGAAGAGCCTTTGGCTGTTTTGTTATTTACCTCTTTACCCGGTTCTGGGAAATGGTGATCAATTTGTCAACTGCCAGAGATATCTGTATAGATTTTATGTAATAAAAAGGATTTTATGCTATGCATTTAGTGTTAATGCTGGCAAGAAAACTGAAATGTTTCGTGTTAATGTAAAAATGAATTAATAAATAGTATAGTTTAGGGACTGTTGCCTAAGTTTCTCAAACAAGGAATTTTTTTGTTCATTGATGATTAAGTTAAAAATTATTGATTACTTAAGGTAATTTTTAAAATATTATTTACTGTATTTTGTTTGCTTTATAATAAACAGTTTTTATTTGCATTGTTTTTTTCTTTCTCTTTACTGGCCCAATTTTGTTTAGCCCCTAGATCATTTACATGATCAATAAATTATTCATAATTGGTAGCCCTTAGATGGATGGCTCAATTTCGTTGTGCAAGACACAATCTTGCTTAGAAAGAGGATGAGGATGTTTCTGAGTGAGAAGAGAGAACTAATAACAACATAGACAGAATAGTGAAAACTAAGAACTAGTTGAAAGGCATTTCACTAACATACTGTAATGCTTCCAGGACTCACTAGAAACTGGGAAGATGTAGACTTTGTTAAGAAAAAGATGAAGCATTTCTTATTAATATTAATTATAATTCTAATATCGCCATCAATAAAAAAAAGTCAGACAAAGTGCAGGCAGGGCCTCTTCAATCAAGCCCAGATCAAAACATTTTAAATTAAAGGTTGCCATGAGCAGAAAAATCTATTAAAATGAGAAAAAGCAGAAAAACTTAAAATTTTTGTACTATCACTTTACTACTATATATTATTACGGTACTATAGATCCCTTTTCCGGCTCTCAAGAGCGATGGATTTGGATGAGTGCGGTATCAAAAGAAAGGGAATTTCACGGAGAAGTGACGAATCCTAATTTCAATTCTCAAATTCTTACTGGGGCTTAAATAAAAGTGATGAAAAAACTGGGATGTTTCAAAATTCTGAGAGTAGTGGGTCTGTGGATTGAGACGGGATGAGTCGTGTTTTAAAGATTTCGACGCGGGCATCAAGACCATATACGCTCCTATGGAACGTATTGGTCCAGCGTTTTAAAGCCCTATAATCAACTGTTTTTGAGATAACTCGCGATATTGAGTCGCCAACCGTAATTCTTGCGATAGCCTATCCGGTGCCATGGTTACCTGTGATACTAATCACGTGTCGCTTTGATTTACTACATTTCTTGGCTTACCTATTTTGAACTGTTATTTTCCTTAGCGGCGCTGTTTAAATAGAAGGTATTACTTTTATAGAATTGGGTAAATAGTAGGATACATACAAAGATTGTGTAGATATTTATACGTATACGTAAAAATATACAAAATAGCAACCTACAATACTCAGAATAGTTATATAGCAGTATACACGGTAAATATTAACATATATATATATATATATATATATATATATATATATATAGTAAATACCAATGTACACCATATATACAAGGATTGCATTATACATATGAGATATATTTGTAGGTAGATCGGTACCTAACCAAAAAAATCTTTATTTTTTAAGCAAACGGCCGATCGAATTTCAAGTTCGATTCCTCAAATTATTTAGTGAGATCACGTAAATGTTTTGAAACAATTTAAGCTAAAAATAAGGAAGACAAATAAGTGAAAGTAAAAATTGTATTAAATGTGTTTAATCTGTCCGTTTGTTATTCCAATCTTAATATGTGAGAGAACTAAAAACGAAGTATCCTGCTTTTCAGTATCAATCCAAAAGTTTACGGATAGCAGATTCTTATGGCCTAACTGGTAATCTGATGAGCTATTTTTCAGTGGGGGCAACTTTATTAAGTAATAGTAAATTATTACTTCAACATATTCATTAAGAAGTATGTAGCTTCACAAATTGTATGTGTTGAATAGACTTTCAATGATAGGAGACTGTGTTGCCCAGGAGTGTGAAGCGCCACCTTAGCAATCGCGAGTCTAAAGCGGCATCGGCTCAACACGAGATAATGCGAAATTTATATCGTGGCGGATCCACGGAATGAATCTTGACCATCCTAATCTGGCTAGAACAGGTCGGTAATCTGTAGAATAAGCAGTCCAGTCTGCCTATTTGGAGTTGGTAAAGACGTTAAACCTAGACCTCCCCTTTTCAAAAAAAGACCTTCTTGATAACATTATATTGTTTATATAAATAAACATGGTTTCCTAAAATACCTTATTCCATTATATTCGGGAGGAGAAGGATAGCTATCAAATGCGAGAGTTCTCGCACCGGTAAGCTAGTTTTTTTTTTTGATTGCTGAACGAATCAGACAGATTGTATCTATTAAAAAAGTTAGGAATGATCTCTACTGTTAACTATAAACTTCTAAATTTATTCATTTCTTCCACATTTCTTGTATGATTTTAACTGCTAGATGATATAAGTGGTTGTAAGACAATTTCGTCTTCTTTGATCAATATAAATTGATGTTTTTACTTCAAAACTTGAACATAATTTTTAAAATTGTTCAATCGAATGGCTTTCAATTTATCGATATTAGCAGAGTTTTAGGATCTTGCGAAAGCCTTAGCTTCCACTAAAACAGACCAGATTAAAAAATTTAACCCGTGAACTTCTACTTCATTGGCGAACATGCGCTAAAATCGCGATTATGAAAAAACATAGCGTGACATCCTGAAATTAAAAATAGCTGAATTCTGCTCCAGAAATCTACAAAACATATTCTCGTTTGACTTTTTTTGAAATCGGTGATATCATGATTAGTGGAATTCTACTCTAAAAAAACACAACACACTTAAAAATCCTTACTTCCATTTTTTCAGATTGTGATGTAAATATGCGTAAGTAGTTGTGCAGTCCACCGGTTGCTGGATGAAGAGAGTTTTGTAACTATTGATTTTTATACGTAAGAAAATAAAGTAAGGAATCAGACAGATTTAGACTCTTTACTCAGTGAGTAATTATAACCATTGCTATCTCGATTTTAATAATAAATGGAGGTAAAAGATTTTGCAATTCATACCCTCAAGTTTATTATCATCATTTGTCTTCATATTTTTCACAATTTTCCCTTTCACTTTGATTTTAAAAACTCGACTAAGGGGGGAGGGTTGTTGCGTCGTTGACTTAGGAGGAGGGGGGGTTCAACCTCTGGTCGATTATATAGTATACTAGAAAGGGCCTGAACTAGGATTTTTCCAGGAGGATGGGCAAGTAACCCTTACATCGCCTACAGAATCTCATACTCTTTCTCTATTTCAGAGAGATAAAGATATATAGTGAAAGGGAGGTATGGCTGGGACCTTCAATACCCTCCTGCCTACACGAAAAGTATGGAATATATTACGGTAATTTAGACTGTGATATGCTCCCCTCATTTTACAATACTGTTTCTATAATTTTTCATTTGTTCTTATAGTTCCTCTTCGAGGCATTATTGGCGTAGAGGGGTATCAATCCAACGTCGCAAGTCTTCCCGCTTTCTGCTCAGCTGCTTCAGTTAAGCAATGTTTTACCTCTATTATCCATCCCCCTTCCTCTTGATATATTCCTGATAGGACATCCTTGGTCTGCCGGACTTTTACGGTCTAGCTTCCATTTTCCTGGGTTCTCTCACTTCATACATTCGACAAACATGTACAAATCATTCAAGTTGTCTGTTTTTCATTATTGCCTTCAATGGCACTCCTAATCCTTTCGTTTTTTTCTCACTACTCTTTGTAAAAACTTCATCTCAGCAGCAGTGATCCGGCTGACATGCCTGTCTAGTACCATTCAGCTCTTGCCACCATATATAAGGATCGGTATATATATATATATATATATATATATATATATATATATATATATATATATATATATATATATATATATATATATATATATATATCTAGTCTTGTATATATGCATCTTTATATCCCTACCTACTTAATTGTGTCCAATAATGCTGTTATTGATTTGGTAGTGCACCTGATTTGCCTTCGAGATTCTATTTGATAGTACATTCTACCAAACCTACCTATGATGGTTCCCAGGCAGTACTCATTTTCTACCTCTAGGACCTCCCAGTTACATAACATTTTCCTCTTTATTCTGTGAGAGAATTACGACCTCGCTTTTCGAGTCGTTGATGGACATTGCTTTCCGCAGCTCCTCCCATTCTACCAGTGCCTGTTGTTGCTTTTCTTTAGAGTCCGCAATCAGAACTATATCGTCCACATATAGGAAACACTTTACATGAACAGACTGTATCTTCTATTTTCCCATTGCTTTCCATAGTGTTCTGCATTTGCAAATCTTATCCATTAAAATGATGAACAGGAGAGAACTAAGGCTAACTCCTTTTGCATTTCCGTTTGTCGATTTTATTACCTACAGCAAATCTTTTGGTGCATTCTTTGCGGCGAGGGCATTCTACATTTTTTAGGTAGGCACAGAGCCAAATGCAGCTTTCAGATCTAGAAAAGCCATATAGACACTCTTTTTTCTATTCCACGCTTTTTCAGAAATATTTCTGAGAACAAAGATGTGAGTAGAACAAAGATGTCCTGGGTCTGCCCTCCAAGGGGCGGAAACCTGTTGATCCTCTTCAAGTTGGCTCTCCGCAATACATCTCAAACTATAATAAGCTAATCGGTCTGTAGAATTCACTTCACATTCCACATTCAACTTCAGCAGAACGCAAAGAAAAAAATGATATAGTATCCAAGAATATGATCGATAGGTAGTTTTTGACGACAATTTACTAACTTTAAATTTAAATTTTCAGAATATTTGTAACACTCTACAAGAGCCAGACGCGCTGTTCTTTGTTGAGACGACTCTTATCTACTTTTTAAAAATTACTTACAGGTGCATGTTCAATGGGTGGCCGAAATCTGCCACTGGCTCCTGGATTACAAGGGGAAACTACAGAAGTGGGATCACTGATTTCTATGAAACTTTTTTTGGTGATGCTAGGTCAAAAAATATTAGACCCTATGCTGACCGTTGCCAATACGCCCTAGGAGCCGAGAAAAAAAAATTATTTTGTCTAATTTCAACAATTTTTTAATGTAATTATCTTCTGCCTTTGCTCCACTTGGATTTCAAGGTTATTATGTAGTCACCCTACATGGATTCAGCACCCATACCAAATCAACCAATGATGGTTACTGACAATTGTTTTTTATTTCTTATCCATGTTTGCACTATGTTCAGAGAGTTGAAGACAGATATTCATTAATTTTTTAGAAGTCCATTTTTTTTTTAGCAATCATTTTGTGTTGGTGTGTCAGCCTACTTCGCACTTTTCAGAGGTTTGCATTCAACTCTTCAGCTCTTTGGTTTTTGAAGATATTAGGTTCAAACAAAAAACATATTAAGGAGAATGAAATGCACAATAGTTTCTGTCCAGTATCCATGCCTCTACTCAATTCTATATAAATAAAAACAAAAAATGGGTAAAAGATAAAACTAATAAGGAGAGCACCAAACTTGGGAATCACAGATTCCGATCAGTTTTGTATATGTTGTAGGAGAGGGTCCCCTCAAGAGTTATGTAAAGTGGCAAAATGCAATTCGCTTTCATTTTAAAGAAATATCAATTTTGAAATTTTACATGTAATCCTGAGTGGGGACTTCAATGCCAGAACAGGAAATGATGAAAGATCTGGATATGGAGTTCTAGGGCTACACGGAGGTGAGAATGTGAGGAATAGTAATGGCTATTAGACAGCGGCTAATAGACTTTTGTGTCCATAATGACTTCCTCATAGGAAATTCTTTCTATCCACACAAGAGGATCCACAAAATCACTTTCTCATGCATGGAACGAAATAGTGTAATTGACTATTTCATATACGATAGGAACGTAAGGCAGTATTTCGCTGATATAAAAGTAGTAAGAGGAGCGGAGATAGGCAGCGACCACCTTTTACTTGTGGTTGATACAAAGATCATCCCAGAGTATAAAAGGAAAATAAAAGCATTTGAAACCCTCAACGTAAGGGCCTTGGATGACCCAGAGAAAAGGGCCCTCTTTACAGAAAGCCTGGAAAATAAATTGAGAGAAACGTCATTCGATGGAGACGTGGAAAAAATATGGAAGGCACTGAAAACATGTATCCTGGAAACAGCAAATACAGTATGTGGGAAGAAGAGAGTGTCCGGTAAGGGAAAGCGGACAGATTGGTGGACCAATGACCACCAATGACTGGTTTCTCAGAAGAAGCTTGCTGGAAAGCATACCTTAAAGATAGAACTGAAGGAAAGCTACACGTTTATCGAATAGCCAGGAATGAATGCAAGGCAGCCATACGACAGGCCAAGAAAAAGTCATGGGAGGATTTTGGTAAAAGGCTGAGCGAGGGCCATCGCGAATCTATAAGAACATTTTGGCGAAAAGTTAAAACGTTAAGAGGAAAGCAATGCAAGCCCATTAGAAATGTAAAATGTAGCGATGGAATCGTACTTACAGACAAGGAAAAGATCCTTGGCAGATGGAAGCAATATTTCCAGGAGCAATTCTCCGAAAACCCAGAAACAGACCATTACCATGAACGAGAGTCCAATATGCAGGAAAGCCTTGAGGTTATAGAGGAAGAAGAAATAGAAAATGCAATCCGTAAGCTAAAAAGAGGTAAAGCATCAGGAAGGGATGGAATTGCACCAGAGTATTTGAAATATGGTGGTCAAGAACTTCTTAAAGCACTTCAATCGCTGTTCCAAGAAGTGTATGACAGAAAGAAAATTCCCAGGGACTGGAAATATTGTATTATCCTCCCTATTTATAAAAAAGGATGCACAACAGACTGCAAAAATTATAGACCCATTAGTTTGCTTTCCGTAGTCTATAAACTTTACAATTCTATTCTAGAAAAGAGACTCCGGCGGATTGTAGAAGGGCAGTTAGAAGCGGAACAGGCTGGTTTTCGTCCAGGCCGACAGACGCAGGATCATATCTTTGTTCTCAGAAATATTGCTGAAAAAGCTTGGGACAGAGATAAGAATCTATATCTTGCCTTGATCTGAATATATCGCTGCCTTGATCTGAAGGCAGCGTTTGATGTGGTCCCAAGAAAAGAAATTTGGAATGCACTAATAGCCAAGGGTGTACCTGGAGACTTGCTGGCAGCCATACAGTCAGCCTACCAAGGTGCCATGGCTGTGGTAAGAATAAATGGTATGGAATCGGAACCTTTTCCAATTGCGAGAGGAGTTAGACAGGGAGATAGCTTAAGTCCCCTTCTATTTATAAACGTAATGGACGAAATCCACAAAATCTGCAAGCGCCGAACTGCATGGACAACAATCGGGAAATGGAATATGAGAACTGTCCTCGTTCAAAGCCTTTTATACGCGGATGACATAGTCCCAATAGCCGACACCAAGAGCTACAACAAGCTCTGGTAGAATGGGAAGAAGAGTTGCTCAGGAAAGGGATGCAAATTAACACCTTCAAGAGTAAAGTGCTGGTTATGGCGAGGGAAGAACAGGAAGATGTCCAACTCATCTGCAAAGGCGAGACACTTGAGGTAGTGAAGGAATATACTTACTTAGGGACCGTAATTAGTAGCTCGGGTAAGATAGACGCCGAAATATCAAACAGAATAAGTAAGGCGAATCAAGTATATTACCAGATTACTAATAGCATTATCGGCCACCGAGAAGTAGATAAGAAGACCAAAATGCATGTATATAAGTCTGTTTACCTACCTACACTCACCTATGGCGGAGAAAGCTGGACAACACTGGACAGGCACTCTAGTCGCATAACGGCAGCGGAAATGAGGTTCCTTCGCAGATCTGTTGGGAGAACTAGAAGGGATCGCATTAGGAACGAAAGCATTAGAGAGCAAGTAGACGTTACAGAGCTTAAAATCACTCTAGAAAGACGGCAACTCCAGTGGTTTGGTCTGCCGGATGAACGAGGATACGAATCCTATAAAGGTATTAGAGGCTCGACCCACAGGAAAGAGACCACGCGGACGCCCCAAAATTACGTACCAAGAATATATCCAAAGAATTGGAAGTAAAAGAGGCAAATCGCTCAATGAGATGAAGCGGCTAAGCAGGGACCGAGAGGAGTGGTTACGCTGGATTGAGGCTCCTCAACGCTAGCTAATGGCATAAGAGGAAGATAAAGAAGAAGAAGTAGAAGAAATTTTTCATGACATAAGTAGACCAATATATAGGTACATCCCAGCATGCATTAATAGGCGGCAACAGATTTTTTTAAAGATTGTTTGGCATGGTAATGTGAGCCTGAAACTAAGTTTGCGACCTCAAAATCCACTGCAAGAAATTTTGGTAGGCGAAAAACTCGAAATGTTTGCACTTATTTCAGGTTTTTGCTAATAACTCAAAAACTGAATATCCTGCAGAAAATTTCATCACCACTAAAATTGAAGTAAAAAAAATTACCTACAAATGCTTAATTTCAAATAATGTCAAACTTAATTTTATATCATCTTAATCCTTACCTACAGGTTTTTGAAATATGATGAAATTTTCCAAAAAAGCCTTAAAATGCGGTATTTTGCTCATTTTGACTTCTATATAATCGTTTATGGTATCTATTCAATGTTTTTAATTATACCTGTGTTGTAGAAGTATTAATAGGATGTACATATATGTATTGACATAAACACTCACAAATATGTAGTATATATAGCAATATAAGTTATAACAACAGGATTTTGCTCATTTTGACTTGTATATGATCGTTTACGATGCCTATTATTTATTTTTATGCTATTTGCTTATGATAAAGAACCATTAATTATGTTGTACAAGAATATAATAACCATAGGTACCTATAATAAGTATATATATATATATATATATATATATATATATATATATATATATATATATATAACTTATGTTCGTTCCGAGGACTTAAAATAAAAAAAAGAAAAAAGGGAACGAAATGACAGGCATACTTGCTGAGAAAAGACTGACTTTATTGCCTTACTAATCCTCTATATACAGGATGTCCCACCTCGTGATGTCAATACTTTAGGAGTTATTTTAGAAGTCATTTGTAGTTAAATGGCGCAAAATTGAAATTTCTATCTTAACCCATCGAAGAGATATCCTATTTTTTGTGTATTTTTAAAAATACACGATTTTTTAGTGAAAAACTGTAATTATTTAATTTCTGTTGATGTATCGTAAAAAACGAGGATATTTTCAAAAACTAAATTAAATTTCCTATAAGGAACACCCCCCTTTAAAATTTTATTTATTCACACAAGCGGTATACAGTAATTAAAAGCAGTTAAACATTTAAAAATTAGTATTTTCTGATTGTGTTTACACTTTTCTAGCACAGCCAATTTTAGGCGCAGAGGTTTGCCTCAGGGTCAAAAGTTGCATCAATTGCAAGCTTTAAAATGATACCCCATCCACCCAGAAAAATAAAGGTTTTGTGTAAAAAACATTAATTTCCAATTCCAAAACCATAATTACGCTAAATTTATCGGCGGCGTAGAACAAAGAGTGAACACACTAAAAGAGAGAACATAATACAAAGAAGGAGGGGATTTTTTTTGCTTTTCTTTTTCTTTTAACAATAAAATGTTTGGAGAACCTATTTAGTCACCCACATATTGAAATTTCCATACTTACATAGATAAATTAGAATTATTTTATTTATTTATTTATTTTTTTCATTACGATATTAACCTTGAAGAGGCTAACAGCAAGATGAGCAAAATCTAGGTTTACAATAATGTGGCATAGTCCAACCCAAAAGAACTTTTACTGAATAATAATAATAATAATAATAATGTTTCTAATACTAAACTCCCCCCTGCCAGTTTACGAACACTTTTTGTAAACTTCACTCCTATAATACACTCTGATCAAACAAACAAAAGCAAAAACAAACAAAAAAAAATAATACTCTGCCATGTAAACACCCAAAAATATGAAACATAATACAATAATACAACTAAATACAAAATTCTTATATCTAAACTTATGAACTACTATACAAAAAGAAATTATGAACAACTTATGAAATCGACATCTGTCGAAAAACGAACATAAATCATTCCTCAATACATCTAATCTGCTCCCGTAGAAAAGAGGATACTCACTCATGCATTATTAGGGTTGTCCGGGCTCGTCCAGCGGAATCTTTAATTGTTCAATGTGAACGGTTCTCTGTTTCCTCGGCTCTTTGATACTCTGGATGGTCACTACATTGTGTTCACGTATCACAATCACCTTGAATGGTCCCTCATAACATACCGCCTCTTTTCCTGTTTGATGCCAATTTTCGGTACACGATTGTTCCTATCTTAACATCCTCCATCCTATCCCGTACCCGAATATTCTCCCGTGCCACCCTTCTACTCTTTTTCGCCGCGATCCTCCTGTGTGCTTTCTCCCACAGTTTTACGAGCGCTACCCTATTGCTCACTAATCGCTCTGCCATCCCTTCGTCTACTACCGTGCTCCCTCCGTCTCTTCGCCGTTCTCGAAGTCCAAAGAGTATTTCAAACGGGGAAAATCCTGTAGCCATATGAATAGAATGGCTGTATGCTGCTACCGCCTTTGGCATCGCGCAATCTGCCTCCAACCCCTTGTCTACGTGGAACACTCGCAGGTGATCTCCCAGCGTACTGTGCAACCTCTCTATCCCTCCCCTACTCTTGGGGTGTCCCGGGGTGTTAATATGCCAAGCTATCTCCAATGCCTTCATCTCGTTTCGCAGACTCGCATTATCGAATTCTCTCCCTCCATCGGAAGAGATCGTATCCGGTATCCCATAAAATTAGAACTATGTTCGTAGAGCCGCGATCACTGCCTCTGCCGACCGGTCTTGTACTGGATATGCCATCGCCAGCTTGCTAAATACGTCTAGCACTGTAACCCATTTGAACCCTTTCCACGTGAATGTATCCACCTGCAGGTAGCTTAACGGTGCGCTAGGTGTCGTCGTCCCTTCTTGCTTCCCGGTTGGGAGGTGGCGATCATATTTCGTAGTTTGACACACTACACATGCCCTTATCTTTACAACTTATCTATCGTCTTTCGCATTTTCTGCCAGAAGTACTTCCTTTTCAATGCTTGCAAGGTCTCGTTTACTCCTCGGTGATTCGTCTTCCTCTGGTGATACGCCAAAGTAACCTCCTCCTGCCGTTCCGGGTCTCTTATCGTCTCCACCATGAGCTTGCATCTGACGAAGGTCCTATCGATTCCGATTTTCTCGGTCTGCCATAATAGCTTTATCTTCTCCCAGACCGATACGTTTCCTACATAAAAATAATGGGTAGTTCCTGATCTGGACGCGTCTTTCAGGGCCCTGCAAATCTGCTCCTCTCTTACTCCTGGATGTGACCATATCGTGTTGATACTATACTTGCCATATTTCGAGTAATCCACCTTCATCAATCCTGACGTCCGGGTTTTCCAGATAATCTGACGTTTCTTGTCATTGATGATTTCCTCCCTCTCCTCCATATCCGTTGGCCTGTCTTCCGTAACACTTTCGTTCCCCGTCGACATCCTTTCTTCTTCTGCTTCCCCTGACTCTAGTTCCCCTTCACCTTCAGGCGTCCATTCCCTTACGAATCTCTGTATCTCCCCGGAATGTTCCCCTCTTTCTGTCTCTATCGCATTGACCTACAGCGCTCGAGATAGCCAATCTGCCACAATATTCTCTCTTCCTGGTTTATACGCCACCTCCATGTTATATTGGCTCAAAACTCTTTCCAGCGGATAACTCTCGCCGATGACTCTTTGAGCTTTCCTACCCACAGTAAGGGTCGATGATCCGTTTGGACCTTAAATCTCCGCCCGAACACTTACGGCCTAAGGAGCTCGACCGCCCACACAGTACCCTACAGTTCGCGTTCTAACGCGATATAACGCGCTTCCGTCTCCGTGAGGCTTCTGCTGGCCTACGCCACTGGTTCCCCCTGTTTTCCGACCTGCGACAGAACCGCCCCCAACCCGTATTCGCTCGCGTCTGTGGTGATGGTGAATGGTTTAGAAAAATCGGGGAACGCAAGTACCGGTTCTTCCTGTAATCGTGACATACACTTTCGAATATTACCCTCAATCGCAGGAGTTATCACAACTTTGCTCCCTTTCTTCAGAAGGTTATTAAGGGGTACTAAATATTCCGATATCTCCGGGACGAATCGTCGATAATAATTTAGCGTTCCCAGCAACCTCCTTATTCCTTTCACATCCGTTGGGATTGCCATATTTTGGATAGCCTCAACCTTCCGCGCATCGGGTCGTACTCCTTCCTTTTTTGATATAGTATGCCCCAGGAAGTTGATCTGGTCTTGCCCCAGAATCCTCTCGAATGTAAAAGCCGTCTTATGCTGGTCCCTTGGATGCATCTTTATCTGGTGGTACCTTGCTTTTAAGTCCAACGTGCTAAACACGGCCGCTCCTCCTAGCCTATCCAAGATATCCTCGAACCTCGGTATCGGGTATTTCTCATCCAGTGTGTTCTCGTTTAGTTTCCTAAAATCTACCACGACCCTATACTTCTCCCGCTTGCCGTTTTCCGGACTCTTCTTCTTCACTGCCCAAAGGGGGCTATTGTATGGTGACGTGTAGTCAGTAATAATGCCCTGTTGTCGTAAAGCTTGCGGGTATCTTCTCTTCTTGACATCCGATCCTGTTTCAACGGGATTTCGTGTACCGTTTCCCCCGTTACACTCAATATCTCTCCCTCTTGAAAAAAAACATCCGAGTACTCACCACGTAACGCCTGTCTCCAGTCTTCCCGGTTGATTGCCCCGACTCTAATTTTATCCTTTTTCAGAATCCTCTTACTCATTTATAGTATTTCTTCGTTCCTATCCTAATAATCCAGTTCCCGTCCATATTTCTTATCCGCGCTCCCATTTTCCCCAAAAGGTCGCAGCCAATATCCCCCCATATTCCCGAGGCATATTCTCCACTACATGCACCCTCAATCTTCCTCCCTCGGTTCCCCACTTGTTTAGATCTATCTCCACTTCCCCTTCTATCTTACATGGACCATTCAAGGTGATTAATCTACATCCACATACCTGTACCTGGGGTATCCTCTCTCCTTCACACAATGCCTCTACCGCACTCCGACACATTATCGTGTTTGAACTGCCTGTATCCAAGCATCGTACTCCTCTCGCGACTCTGATAATAGGCAAACCACCACACTCACTCTCTATGTTATACACTACCGCGTGGTTGCCTCTCTGCTCGCACCTTCCTCATTCGTTGTCTCTCGACGCCCTCTCCTCCGTTGCTCTTCGTCCGCCGCTCCTTCTACCGCTCCTTCCTCCTACAGCTCCTCTGTTTCCTGGTTCGATCTCCTCTTCTTCTGTCTCCGAGGCTTCCGATGACCCTATCGACTCTGATGGTGGTCTACTCCTCTTCCACATTCTTTGCGCATTCACCTCCATGGGTTCCCCTCGATTCGCCGCATTCGAAACATCTCGTTCGGGGACACTAAGCTACCAGATGTCCCGTCTTCCCGCATCCATGACACCTCCTGTCTTCCCTTTTCCAGATCTTCTTCTCCGGTCCTTACCTCCTTTCTCGTGCCATCGTCCTCTCCCGTCCACCGAACTCCGTCTCTCTTCCCCTTTCTATATTTGGCCTAACTTTGTTTCTACTTGTCTCGGATCTCCTGTAAGTTACCCTACTCCATCCCATTTCCACTTCCTCCTCGAATCTGGCCTCTTCGTCTCTGGCGCTAGCGTCTACCATCTCCTGGGCACATTCGATGAATGTTTTGTCCCTAGACATCCCCTCCTTCTTTCCTGTGTCTCTAGCTGTACTTTCAGTATGGTCGACAAAAACGCCATCCTGCCCTCCACCTCGGCTGCATTCAGGGTTTCCCTCATCTTCTCAGTTATCTTGTTGTATCGGGCTAATAGTGTTCCCGTATACTGCCCATTTGTCTGGTAAGACTTTTTCGTCTCCCTGAACATTCGAAAAATGTCCTCTTCTGGGGCCCACCGGCCTCCCCCAAATGCCTTCTTCAGCCTGTCCTTCACTATGATCCATGGCGTATCTTCGTCCGCCTGAATTAGGTTCAGTATGTTCCGTTTGACTCGACATACTAACGCTGCTCTCAATGCGTTCGCATCCATCGGGTCTATGAGGTCTTCCGCCAACTTTGCCTCTATGCGTGTCATCACACGGTCGCCTTCCTTGAGAAAATGATTCAGCTCTCCGATTTCTCCATTGAATCTTTCTAGATCCGTAATCGTTTTTCTTAGATCTTGCGAGGACGCCGTCTTTATTTTCAGCCATTCCAGGGCGTTCGCTTGTGATGCTGCTGCGTTTGCTTGTGCTGCTGTTAAGTTTGCGTGCGCCGCCGCTAAGGTTTCCGTCGGCAGCGGTGGGATGTCCTGTGGCAGTATCAAGGTTGCCGGCCGCACTATCTCGTCTGGCATTCTGTAACCTTCTCACTTGTCCTGGTCAATCCAAAAAAAAACAGACGCTAACGGCGAGAACGAAAAGAAACACAAAGATGGGAGTAACGCTTTGGCCTGGATAAAGGTCAAGGTGGCGACACCTCAGGAGCTGCGGAAGGACGTGTCCAGCCTGAGGGAGTTCACTGGCGAATTAGGCGAACTGAACCACTTCATCAAGGGTGGTGACCGTTTTACAACAAGACTAGCCGCGAAAGAAGCAGAAAATTTATTGGACCCGCGCGATGCCGAGTCACTAAGAGCGAACCTCATCGGCAGGGTCAAAGAGGTATTCTGAACCACATACAAGCGGACGAAGAAACCTCCTGGGAGATAGTGAAGGAAAGGTTGAAAAAGGTGTACGGAGGTGGAAGATTGACGATCGAGGAGGACATTTTCCAGATGTTCTGTGAAAGAAAGCAAAGCAGGCAGACACCAGGGCAGTTCGCGGCGATCATGCTACAGCGGTATCAAAAACTCAACGCAAAGATGAGAGAGATCGTTTCCGCGGAGGAAACAGATGCGTGTATGTTATTTCTGTCCACAGTATGGAAGGTGCAGCTGGCAAGGCAGATAGGGAAAAAGGAAGGATTTCCCGCCGAGAAGACGTTTCTCGAGTGCGCCCAGGCCCTTGTGGATACAGGGGCCCGAGAAGAAGAGAGTAACAGGATGGAAGTAGATGTAACCGAATGGACTAAGGTTCCCGCCAATCGACCAAGAATCTCTTCGACTCCGTGGAGGAGGGCATTCATCAGAGAAAAACCGTCCACGACGGAGAAGAAGACTTTGCAGCCGAGATCAAGGTCATGGCTCTAGGAAGGATGAGAGGAAGTGCCACGGGTGTGGCAGGACGGGCCATCTGGTAGCTCAATGTCCACGCTCCAGATGTTATGAGTGCGGGACGGAGGGGCATTTTGCAAGGCAATGTCCATACGTCTATCGCAGGAAAGAGGGCTATCAAGGAGAGCCGATGGAAGTGAACGCGATGGAGGTACGAAAAAGAAGGTACTCCTCCAGGCGAGGTGGAAGTCCCAGGGACACATCCAGTATATCGGGATCTTCAGAGACGGAGGAGGAACCAGGAAGCAGTGGCGGTGAGGGCAGCTTGAGCAGCGGCTGGAACCGACAACGCAAGGTAGCACAGCATCGCGGACAGCGGCAGACGACAATGGTGAGAAGGAAGCAGACGACTGTATGAGGCGGTTGCTCGCAGAGAGGCGACCGAGCTTGCGTCATCAACAATGTAGCAGGTGAGTCAAAGAATTGGTTGCCTATTATTAAAACAAACAGTGAAGTGAAGTGCCTCGTAGACACAGGGAGCTCGAGCACCCTGCTGTCAAAAATAGCGGCGGAGAGTTTGTGTGGCAAGGGGGAGGCATTTCAGAGCCGGAAATGCAAGTGTAGGCTAGTAACCTTAGGTGGACCATGTAAGGTGGTGGGTGAGGCGGACATGGGATTGAGCGAGTGGGGGAAAACGGGAACACGATTACAAGTTCACGTAGTAGAAAGCATGCCCAGGGAATATCAGGCTATAGTTGGGTGCGACCTGTTAGAGAGGGTAGGTGCTAAGGTGGAAAATAAACAGGGCAGGTGGTATGTCAAAATAGGAGGCAGGTCATACACGTGTCACCGTGCCGTGGGGGCCGTGAATAGGGTGGTAGAGTCTTTTATAAGGAAGGGGAGATATTAGGTGTCACGGGAAAGACAGTACACGCAATTCCGTTAAAACAAGAAAAAATTACGTACCTGAAGGAAAAACGGTATCCCCAAGCGCTGAGGCAACACATCCGGGAAGAGTTGGAGGAGTTGAAGCGGCAGGAAATCATAATCAATAGTTCGTCCCCGTTTAATAGTCCCTTGTGGGCAGTAAAGAAGAAGAGTACGACAGGGCAAGAGAAATATAGAGTAGTTGTGGACTTTCGTCAGTTAAATGAAAATACGAAAGACGAAGCTTATCCGATTCCCAGGTTCGAGGACATAATAGACAGGCTTAGCGGGGCTACCATATTGAGCACATTAGACTTAAAGGCGGGGTATCACCAGATCAAAATTTACCCTAGAGATCAGGCGAAAACGGCCTTCACGTTTGAACGGGGGCACTATGAGTTCACGAGAATGCCCTTTGGACTGAAGAACGCGCCCATCACATTCCAAAGATTAATGGACGAGTTCCTCAGGGGTATCGACGAAGGGATCTGCCAGGTCTACACGGATGACCTATTGGTATTCAGTAAATCCGAGGAGGAACACGAGCAACACCTGAGACAGGTATTCGCGAGAATAAGAGAATTCGGTTTGAAACTGTCTCCAGAAAAGTCGGTTTTGGATTTGGCCGAAATAAATTTTTTAAGTCCCACAGTATCGCGAAAAGGGGTTCGACAGAGGCAGAGAGGGAAGAGACGTCATCATCCAGAGACTGTTCTACGGATGAGAGACCCCAGGATATAGAGGAAATTGACGAGATCGTAATCTGGAAGACGAAGACGTCGGGGATGCTTGCTATTGAGTACTCGCGTTACGGGAGGTCACGCGTGAATGTTATTTCGTCACAACCAGGGGTACGATTAGATCTCGTCTGTAAAGCACTGAAAGACGCGTCTAAACCGGGTAAGACACACCACATATATGTGGGTAACGCCACCATCTGGTATAAAATCAAACAGATGTGGAAGACGGATCAAATCCCAGATCGAGTCTTCGTTCGATGTAGGGTAATGGTCGAAACCATCAGAGACGTCGAACGACAGAAGGAGTTAACCGGGGCGTACCACCAGGGGAAGACCAACCACCGAGGGGTCAGTGAAACGCTACAAGCACTCAAGAGACGGTACTATTGGTCAGGGATGCGGCGGACCATCCAGGAAGTCATCGGAGCATGCGAGGTCTGCATGACTACAAAGTATGATCGCCACCGCAAGCAGTACAAGAAGAAACGCCAACGGGTACATTACCACTCCGGGATCTTCAAGTGGACACGTTCACTTGGAGGGGATTCACGTGGATGACGGCCATAGACGTTTTCAGTAAAGTGGCGATGACTCATCTCATCCAAAGGAAAGCGGCGGAATCGGTGCTACTAACCTTACAGACGTGGTTCATGTTTTACGGAGTACCCGACCGTATAAAATCCGATAAAGGGAGGGAATTCGATAACGTGATCCTGAGCGAGGAAATGCGGAAATTAGAAGTCAGGTGGCACTTTAACACTCCGGGACACCCGAAGGGTAGGGGAGGGATAGAACTGTTGCATAGCACCCTAAGTGACCACCTCAGAGTGTACCACGTGGAACAGGGGTGAACCCCAGATATAGCGATACGGAAGGCGATTGCGGCATACAATCATTCAATCCACTCAGTTACGGGATTTGCGCCGTTCGAAGTACTATTTGGGGTTCGAGGCCCCAGTAGGGATTGTGAGGCGACGATAGGGGACATTACGAACGGCCGTGAAATCATGGCAAACCACGCCCGATTGCGGGAGTCGTGGGAAATAGCGCGGAAAAAAATAATAAAGGAAAAACGAACCAGGGTAGGTAAGGAAAACGCAAAGGTACGGGATCGCGAGGAAGTAAGGATCGGGTCAGTAGTATACCGGCGGATTGGATCTAACAGGGGAAAAGAACCGCGAAGATACAAGGGGCCATTCCGCGTCGTCGTAATACGCGAACATAACGTGGTAACAATCGAAGTTATTGGAGACCCTAAGAGGCGGCGAACAGTCCACATCGAGCAACTGAAGTTTCCTTTAGGATCTGGAGTGCCTTCGCCTGTGCAACCGGAGGAAATATTGTAAACGAGAGTGTATTTTTTTTTGTTTTTGGTTGTTTGTATTATATTTTTTATTTAAATTGTATTTCTTAGTTTTATGTTATTTACAGTCTAGTGCTTATTATTGTGCAACAGAGGTCGTGGTTTAGTTGTGTTTTCTGTTTGAATACTTCAATTGTTTTTTTTATATAGAAGGAAATTGTATGTATTTAGTTTATGGATTTGGTTGTTTCTAGGAGCTGTAACGTTGTACAGGGTAAACGCTGTGCATTACTCAGACTGGTCACTCCTTTAAGTTTCCAAAAGTGTCTGGAAACTGGAGGGGAGGGGGGAGTTAAGAGCCAGAGATGGGTAATAACAGAGCTTAATCCCTCTCATGAGTGTAAACAACTCCTAGACCTTATGTAAAGAGGATTACTTTCTAAATAAAGTCAGTTGTAACCGATCTCTCTCTGTGTGCTTTATTAAAACCTTTTATTTTTTTTTTATTTTTAGTATCTCAAACACGTTAATTTATATATATATATATATATATATATATATATATATATATATATATAAGTTATAGTCTGGAGCATAGTATTATTGTATTTAATACCAAATCTCTTATGTAAACAAGAACGAAATGTACATAAGTAGGATTACTAAGAGGAATAAAGCAGTCTTGATTTTGTCTCTGAACGTGTTGTTTCTTTAACCTTATTCTTTTTTTTATCTGTTTTAACTCGCTGTCACGAAACTGGTCCCGAAACCCGGGACGAAGTACGGTCGGAGCTTAAACTTTCCGAAACCCGTCTTTGATTTTTTTTTTTTGAAAACTAGGTTTCGTGACTAGACAGCGTGATTGAGAAAGAGTGAAGATATGGCGAACAATGAAATACTGAGGCCACCAGTGTTAAATAATCAAGCGAATGTTATACTGAATGATACTTAAGGTGCAACTGCCCAAAGAGACAGAGAAGAAAGAAGGCCTACCTAGAGAGCGGACCTTCGATGAAAGCGCTCAAGAAATGGTGGATATGAGCGCGAGAGATGAGGAAGTTCGGATGGAAGTCGAAGAGATCGGGTGGAGCAGAATGGTATATAGACGACCCAGAACTGCACAGACCACCTGGAAGAGGAGAGAGTTTGGAGATAGTGGAAGAGAGAGGGTCGCTGGGGGAAAGAAGACCAGGGAATGGCGGTAGGAAAGAAGAGTACTAATTTAAGAGTGCATATTGTAGCTGGTATGCCGCGAGACTACTAGGTTATAATAGGGTGTGATCTGTTAGGAAAGGTAGGCGCGAGGATTAAGAATAGCAAGGGGAAATATGAGAATAGGGAGAGAAAGGTTTAAATGTCAAAGCCTCATAAGAGACCAGAAAGCACGGGCAGGCGCGATAAATCGAACGGAAGACTGGAGACAAACGTTGAGAACAGAATACGGGGATGTCTTCTTCAGAGAAGGCGACACACTGGGAGAAACGGGAAAGACAGCGCATGAAATCCCGCTAAAACGAGAATGAGTGACGTACGTCAAGGAAAGGAGATATATCCACAAGCGTTACGTCACCATATCCAGGAAGAGATAGAGAGCCTAAAGAAACAGGGAATAATTATAAGTAGTACATCCCCCTATAACAGTCCGTTGTGGGCAGTGAGGAAAAAGAGCGCACCGGGCGAGGAAAAATACAGGATAGTGATAGATTAGAGGCAGGTGGACTCCGGAAGAAGGCATCAAGGCATCAAACAGCCACGACAGTCGAGCGGGCAATATTCTGGGACACTCTTAGCCCGGTACAATAGAATCACGGAGAAAATGCGGGAGACATGGAGTGTGGAAGAAGTAGAAGCCAGGATGGCCTTCCTGGCGACGATACTTAAGGTGCAACTGGCCAAAGAGACAGCGAAGAAAGAAGGCCTACCTAGAGAGCGGTCCTTCGTTGAATGCGCTCAAGAAATGATGGGTATGAGCGCGAGTGATGAGAGATTCCGGATGGAAGTCGAAGAGATCGGGTGGAGCAGATTGGTATATAGATGACCCAGAACTGCACAGACCACCTGGAAGAAGAGAGAGTTTGGAGATAGTGGAAGAGAGAGGGTCGCACTGGGGGAAAGAAGACCAGGAATGGCGGTAGGAAAGAAGAGTACTAATTTAAGAGTACATATTGTAGGGGGTATGCCGCGAGACTACTAGGTTATTATAGGGTGTTATCTGTTAGGAAAGGTAGGCGCGAGGATTAAGAATAGCAAGGGGAAATGTTTAAATGTTGGGGAGAAAGGTTTAAATGTCAAAGCCTCATAAGGGACCAGAAAGCACGGGTAGGCGCGATAAATCGAACGGAAGACTGGAGACAAACGTTGAGAACAGCATCTATATGGATGACCTCTTAGTTTTTAGTAAAACCGAAAGCGAGCACATAAAACATTCGCAAAGCGTATTTAATACGATGCGACAATTTGGACTAAAATTATTCCAAGGAGAAGTCACTTTTGGGTCAGGGGTAAATACATTTTTTTGGGCACACCATTTCAAAAGAGGGAGTCAGACCTGATGCGAACAAAGTTGAGGCCACACGGAAGATAGCGGTGCCCCGGGACGTAAAAGGTATTAGGACGTTATTGGGGACGCTGAACTACTACAGACGGCTCGTACCGGAAAAGGCAGAATATTTAGTTCCTCTCAATAATCTACTGAAGAAAGGGAGGAAAATAATAGTTACGCCTGTGGTAGAAGACAACATCCGGAAGTGCATGGAGAGGTTACAAATGGAGCCAGTACTCGTGTTCCCTGATTTCGAAAAGCTATTTACCATCACAACGGATGCGAGCGAGTACGCGCTGTGGGGCGGTATTATCTAAAGACGGAAAGGGGGGGGGAACGTCCCGTAGCATACGCCAGTAGGCGCCTTACGGAGACAGAAACCAGGTACAGCGCCCTCGAAAGAGAACTGTTGGGGATTGTGTGGGCCATTGACCACTTCAGACCCTACCTATTCGGGAGAAGATTCCGAGTACATACGGATCATAGACCACTGCAATGGGTTGGGAAGTTGGAAATCCTCCGCGAGGGTTACTCGGTGGAAAGAATTCCTAAGCCAGTACAACATGGACATCGTGTACAAACCGGGGAAAGAGAATGTGGTAGCGGATTGGCTGTCCCGAGCAATAACGGTCAACGTGATAGAGGAAGACGAAGGGGAATCATCCAGGAAAGTGAGACAGTTTTTGCGAGAGTGGACACCGGAAGGGGAAGGTGAGCATGGCACGACGGACATGGAAGAATTAGAAGAAATTGTCGACGACAAGCATCGACAAATAATCTGGAAAACCAGGACCTCCGGATTGATGAAAATCGAGTATACTCGGTACGGAAATAGTCGCATCACGAAGGATGCATCCAAACCTGGTAAAACCCATCATCTATATGTCGGGAATAACACTATTTGGGAAAATATCAAACGAATATGGCGATCCGAGCGAATCGGAGTGGACAGGACGTTCGTTCGATGTAAATTGATGGTCGAAACGCTCAGGGATGCCGAGCAACAGAAAGAGGTGACGCTCGCCTATCACCAGGGTAAAACGAACCACCGCGGGGTGCATGAAACATTACAGGCGTTGCGAAGAAGGTACTTTTGGTGGGAGATGAAAAAAACGATTGACGAAACCATAAGGGGTTGCGATTTGACAGTTATGTCTCAGCACGAAATACGACAGACACCCACCAAGAGGAAGACAAGAGGAGACACCCACCGCCAATACTCCGCTGAGCGATCTCCAGATTGATACTTTTACCTGGAGGGGTTATAAGTGGGTAACCATGATTGATCCCTTCAGCAAAATAGCTATGACTCACCAGATTCAGGAACGATCGTCAGAGGCCCTAAAATGTGGTTCCAGTTCTACGGAGTTCCCGATCGGATCTCGTCCGATGGAGGGCGGGAGTTCGATAACGCCAGCATCAGAGCGGAGATGAAGCTGTTTGACGTGGTGTGGCATCTCAACACTCCCGGTCATCCCAAGAGCAGGGGAAGTATTGAAAGGCTACATAGCACATTAAGCGACCACCTGAGGGTGTACCAAACGGATAAGGGGCTAGAACCGGACGTGGCGATGGCAAAGGCTATTGTGGCATACAGCCATTCTATCCACACAGTAACAGATTTTTCTCCATTCGAGATACTTTTCGGACTTCGCGGTCATCGGCGGGACTATCGGGGCACGACAGCGGACGAGGAGGAAGTGGTCAACAATACTATTGAGCGGAAGAAATTGTGGGTGAAAGTCCAGGAAAAGATAGAGAAAGAAAAGAGCAAGAGGGTCGCTCGAGACAATCTCAACCTTAGGGATATGATGGGAGAGGTAAAAATAGGGACGATAGTGTACAGGAGGCTAGGCACTAATAGGGGGATACAGTTACTGCGTTACGAGGGGCCATTCAGGGTTGTGGTAATTAGAGAGCACAATATTGTCACCATTGAGATCCCTAAAACGCCTAAAACGTAGGACAGTTCATATGGAACAATGAAAGCTACCAGCGATAGAAACACCGTTGTAAGCCGGAGTATCCTCGTCTCATTACATAAACTTTGTATATAACAAATTGTTCTACATTTTTTTTTGTTTCGTAGAATTATTATGATTTCGCTTTAACCATAAGTGCGCGAGAGTGCGGAAAGTGTGCTAAAACAGCTATAAAGCCACAATAGGTTTCTTTTTGTTTCTTTTAAGGTACTGTAAGAAGCTGTAAGAATTTTTTTTTGTTGTTCTAAAGGTTTGTTGGTTTTGTTGGTCTAATGGTTTGTCGTTCTAACCTAGTAGTCTCGCGGCATACCCCCTACAATATGCACTCTTAAATTAGTACTCTTCTTTCCTACCGCCATTCCTGGTATTCTTTCCCCCAGTGCGACCCTCTCTCTTCCACTATCTCCAAACTCTCTCCTCTTCCAGGTGGTCTGTGCAGTTCTGGGTCGTCTATATACCATTCTGCTCCACCCGATCTCTTCGACTTCCATCCGAACTTCCTCATCTCTCGCGCTCATATCCACCATTTCTTGAGCGCATTCATCGAAGGTCCGCTCTCTAGGTAGGCCTTCTTTCTTCCCTGTCTCTTTGGCCAGTTGCACCTTAAGTATCGTCGACAGGAAGGCCATCCTGGCTTCTACTTCTTCCACACTCCATGTCTTCCGCATTTTCTCCGTGATTCTATTGTACCGGGCTAAGAGTGTCCCAGAATATTGCCCGCTCGACTGTCGTGGCTATTTGATTTCGCCGAACATTTGGAAGATGCCTTCTTCCGGAGTCCACCTGCCTCCTCCGGACGCCTTCTTTAATCTCTCTTTAACTATTGTCCACGGTGTTTCTTCGTCTGCCTGGATCTGATTCAATATACTTCTTTTTATCCTGCATATAAGGGCTGCCTTCAATGCCTCTGCGCCTTCACGGCCCAACAGGTTCTCCGATGCCTTCGACTCTATTCTCGTTATTAAGCGGTCGCCTCCTTTCAAAAAATGATTAAGCTCACCTGTTTCTCCGGTGAATCTCTCCAGGTCCGATACCGCCTTCCTCAGGTTCTGTGACGTCGCTGTTTTAATTTTCAGCCACTCTAGTGCGTTCGCATGGGCTGCAGCCAAGGTGGTTTCCGGTAGAGGTGGGATCTCCAGCATTGGTGGGATCTCCGGCATTGGTGGAACATTCGCTTAATTATTTAACATTGGTGGCCTCAGTATTTCATTGTTCGCCATATCTTCACTCTTTCTCAATCACGCTGTCTAGTCACGAAACCTAGATTTCAAAAAAAAAAAAAATAAAAAACGGGTTTCGGAAAGTTTAAGCTCCGACCGTACTTCGTCCCGGGTTTCGGCACCAGTTTCGTGACAGCGAGTTAAAACAGATAAAAAAAAAGAATAAGGTTAAAGAAACAACACGTTCAGAGACAAAATCAAGACTGCTTTATTCCTCTTAGTAATCCTACTTATGTACATTTCGTTCTTGTTTACATAAGAGATTTGGTATTAAATACAATAATACTATGCTCCAGACTATAACATATATATACATATATATATATATATATATATATATATATATATATATATATATATATATATATATATATATGACTCATGTTCTAACGGACGAAAACAGATAAAAACAATGGAAATCGGGAGACGAAATGACACACTCAAATGCTAGGACAAGACTAACTTTATTCTCTCTTAATTCCTCTATATATAGTATTAGGGTCTGTTTACATAGCTGACATAGGATTATCTGTGATATTGTCCTATCTACTATCATAACTCCCCCCTGCCAGTTTATGAACATTCCTCATAAACTTATACAATAGAACAAACAAAACATTAAAAAAAACACAACAAAATACACTATAGCAAGAAATACAATATAATAAAAAAACTTTCTCATCATGATTCGTATAATCACAAAAATAAAATATAACCTTTGAACTTATAAACTATGTACAGAACATCTCTATTTACAACACTTATACTTTTAGGATAAAGGATACTTCCATATTATTCTGCTTGGCAAGGCCCCCTTACGAGAAACTTCAATTGCTCTACGTGAACGTTTCGCCTTTTCCTAGGGTCCCTAATGCTCTGAATTGTGACAATGTTGTGTTCACGAATTACGATCACTTTGAATGGTCCCTCATATCTGATCAATTCCTTCCCGCGATTTGAAGTCAATTTACGGTAAACAATTGTCCCTATTTTAATCTTCTCCCTAACGTCGCTTACACCCACATTCTCGCGTGCTACCCTCCTATTTTTTTTGGATTCAATCCGCTGTCGCGTTTTCTCCCATACCCTCACGATTTCCGCCCTATTGTTTACCAGCCTCTCCGAAAATTCGTCATCTATTGCGGTATCCCCACTATTCCTCCTCCTGTCGCGCAGCCCAAAAAGAGCCTCGAAAGGGGAAAATCCTGTCACCGAGTGTATGGAGTGGTTATAGGCTGCCACGGCCTATCTGGGTCCAAACCCTTGTCCACGTGGTACACCCGGAGGTGGTCTTCTGATGTGCTGTGTAGTCGCTCTATTCCCCCTCTGCTCTTAGGGTGTTCCGGGGTATTGATATGCCAGGTGATGGCTAAGTTCGTCATCTGCTTTTTTATTTCTGCGTTGTTAAATTCTCTTCCTCCGTCTAACGATAACCTGTCCGGGACTCCGTAAAATTGAAACCACGTTCTCAGGGCTTCGATCACTGCATCAGCGGACCTCTCCCGTACTGGGTGAGCCATAGCTACCTTACTAAAAACGTCGATAACAGTTACCCATTTAAAACCTTTCCATGTGAACGTATCTACTTGCAGGTCGGTGAGCGGTACGTTTGATGTAGGAGTTTCCTCCTGTATCCCTTTTGGTGGGTGACGATCGTACTTCGTGGTCTGACAGACCTCGCATGTTCCGACTATGTCCTCGATCGTCTTCTTCATCCTCCACCAAAAATATCTCCGTTTTAGTGCCTGTAGCGTCTCGTTCACCCCGCGATGATTCGTTTTCCCCTGGTGGTATGCCCGTGTGATCTCTTGTTGCTGTTCCGGTTCCCGGATTGTTTCGACCATCAGTTTGCAGCGGACAAACGTTCGGTCGATGCCTATTTTCTCTGTCCTCCACAACCGTTGTATTTTCTGCCATAGCGAATCGTTTCCTACGTAGAGATAGTACGCTTTCCCCGGTTGAGAGGCGTCCTTCAATACCCTGGAGATTTGCTCTTCCGTGATGCCAGGTTGTGACCAGATGGTCCTGATTTTACATCTGTTGTCCTGGGCATAGTCGATCTTAGTCAGGCCTGTGGTCCTTGTCTTCCATATTATTTGACGCATCTTCGGGTTGACAATTTCCTCCCTTTCCTCCATATCCGTCGACCTTCCGCCCCCTGAACTTTCCCCTCCTGTCGACTCCCGTTCAGTTACGGAACCTTGTGACCCCCGGTCTAATTCCCTCTCCGGCGTCCATTCGCTCACGAATTGTCGGATGTCCCCTCTATCCTCGTCTATCGCGTTGATTTGAATTGCCCTTGACAACCAATCGGCCACGAGGTTTTCTCTCCCGGGCTTATACGTTACGTCCATATTATATTGGCTAAGGAGCTCTTTCCAACGTGTGACCCTAGCCGATGACTCCTTTAGCTTCCCTACCCAACGCAATGGTCGGTGATCCGTGTTAACCTTAAATTTCCGACCAAAAACGTACAGCCTAAAGTATTCCACCCCCCACACTATCTCGAGAAGTTCCCGTTCTAAGGTACTATATCTTGCTTCAGTGTCCGTTAGGCGCCTGCTCGCGTAAGCCACTGGTTGTTCCCCCGCCGTTCCTTCTTGTGATAAGACTGCCCCCAAAGCGTAGTCACTCGCATCCGTGGTGATGGTGAAAATCTTGTTGAAGTCTGGGAACGCCATGACCGGTCTCTCCTGTAACCGTCGCATGCACCTCCTAATATTGTCCTCGATTCCCGGGGTTATTATGATTTGTTTATCCTTTTCGCAGCAGGCTATTGAGGGGTGCGAGATACTCTGCCATCTCCGGGACGAATCGGCGATAATAATTCAGCGTACCTAGCAGCCTCCGAATTCCCTTTAGGTCTCTCGGTATCGCCATGTTTTTGATTGCTTCCAGTTTCGTTTCGTCAGGTCTAATTCCCTCCTTCGATATGGAATGCCCTAAGAAATTGATCGTGTCCTGGCCTAGGGTCGACTTTTCCTCTGACAGTTTCAGTCCAAATTCGCGTAATCTGTCGAATACTTTCCTCAAATGCTCGACGTGCTGCCCTCGTCTTTACTGAAGACCAGCAGATCGTCCATGTATATCTGGCAGAACTCCTCTTCGAGCCCCCGTAGGAATTCGTCCATAAATCTCTGGAAGGTAATGGGTGCGTTTTTGAGACCAAACGGCATCCGTGTGAACTGAATGTCCCCACTCGAAGGAAAATGCTGTTTTGTGGCGGTCTTTGGGGTGCATCCTTATCTGGTGATAGCCTGCCTTCAAATCCAGGGTGCTGAAGACTGTGGCCCCACTCAATCTGTCCAGGATATCTTCAAATCGGGGAATTGGGTACTTTTCGTCTATGGTGTTTTCGTTTAATTTTCTAAAGTCGACGACCACCCTTTACTTCTCGTTCCCATCCGAGGATTTCTTCTTTACTGCTTATTTACTGAGTTATACGGTGACGTGTTATCGATTATAATGCCTTGGGCTTTGAGATTCTCGAGCTCCTCCCGTATATGCTGGCGCATCGCCTGTGGGTACCGCCTTTCCTTGACGTATGTCACCCGCTCCTGTGTTAAGGGAATCTCATGAACTGTTCTACCCGTAGCTCCCAGTACCTCCCCGTCCTTAAAAAAAATGTCCGCATATTCCTTCTTTAACGTTTGCCTCCTACTCTAATCTTTCCCCCTGACCGGAACTTCCTCCCCTTATACTTTTTCCCTCCTATTCGGATGTCCCATCGCTGCCCCTTATTTCTAATCCTCGTCCCTAATTTGCCCAATAAATCGCACCCTATTATCCCCCGTATTCCCTCGGCATGCTTTCCACTATGTGTATCCGCAGGCTCCCTTCCCCGGCTACCCACCGATTCAGTTCTAAATCTACTTCTCCCTCTACTCTACAGGGCCCACCCAAAGTGATCAATTTACATTTACATACCTGTAATGGTGGTATTCTTTCTCCTTCACAAATTGCTTCTAACGCTCCGCGACACATAATGGTATTCGAGCTTCCTGTATCTACCAGGCACCTCACTCCACCCGCGACACTCACAATCGGCAATTCCACGCACCCATTCTCCACATTATTTATGATAGCGTCGTTGCCGCTCTCCTTCCCCTCTCCTCATTCCTCATCTCGTCTGCTTCTCTCTGCCAGTGTTCTTCTCCCTGCAATTTTTTCTTTTTTCTTCTAATTTTTAAAATTTTTAAATTTTAAAATGTTTCTTCTTCCCTCTTCGAGCTCGTCCTCCGGCTTCACTTCCTTCTTCTTCCGTTCCAGACGTTTCTGAATCTTGCGACGTCTCTGAAGTTGTTTCTCTCTTCTTCCATACTCTTTGGGCGTCTACTTCCATGGGTTCCCCGCGGAACATTTCTCCTCGTCTACTCATGTAGGGGTCTCGCGATGTGCCCTTCATTCCCGCATTCGAAGCATTTCGTGCGAGGACATTGTCCTATTTTCCCGCACCCATGGCATTTTCTCTCCTCTCTTGGCCAATTCTTCCTCTCCTTTCCGGGTCTTTTCTCCCTCCCCGCTATTTTCTCTCTCCCAACAAATTCGCTATCTCTTCTCTTCCATGCCTCCGGTCTGGTTCGAATCCTTCTGTACGTTATCCTATTCCATCCAGCTTCGACACTCTCTCCGTATCGGGCCTCCTCGTCGCAGGCGCTCGCGTCCATCATGTCCTGGGCACACTCTACGAAATTCTTCTCTCGGGGTAGACCATCCTTCTTTCCTGTGTCCCGTGCTAACTGCACTTTTAATATTGTTGCCAGGAACCCCATTCTGACCTCGGCCGCATTCACCGTCTCCCTCATCTTTTCTGTTATTCAGTTGAACCGCGCCAACAGCGACCCTGCGTATTGTCCATTTGTCTGGTGGGGTTGTCTCGTCTCCCGGAACATCTGGAGTATATCTTCTTCTGGGGCCCATCGGCCTCCTCCGAATGCCTTTTTTAATCTATTATTAACAACGATCCAGGGCGTATCCTCGTCCGCTTTTATCAGATTCAGAATATTCCTCTTGACCCGACATACCAGAGTGACCTTCAAAGCGCTCGTGTCCATTGGGTCAATTTAATTCTCGGCCGCCTTAGCTTCTATCCGCGCCATCACGCGGTCGCCTCCCTTGAGGAAATGATTCAATTCGCCGACGCCACCGTCGAACCTTTCCAGATCCGATACGGCCTTCCTTGGGTCCTGGGATGTCGCCGTCCTCACCTTCAGCCATTCCAGAGCGTTTGCATGCGCCGATGCCAAAGTTTCCGTCGGTAGTGGCGGAATTTCTGCTGGTAATTTCAGAACTGGCGCTCTTACTATTCCATCCGTCATTTCGTACTCTTGTTGGTATAATTACCTCGAAAAGAACTAAAAAGAAAGAGAGGAAAGAAAAAAAAAAATTGTTAATCTTCTCACTGACCTTGATCCCGGGTTTCGGCACCACTTATGTTCTCGCGGACGAAAACAGATAAAAACAATGGAAATCGGGAGACGAAATGACACACTCAAATGCTAGAACAAGACTAACTTTATTCTCTCTTAAATCCTCTATGTATAGTATTAGGGTTTGTTTACATATCTGACATAGGATTATCTGTGATATTGTCCTATCTACTATCATAACTTATATATATATATAAGTTAAGTGGAGAGTTAAGATGGAGAAAAATATATAAATGATCACAGCAAAATCCTATATAAGGCTGTAGAAAAGTAAAAAAAGTCAGTTGTATTCTAGATATTGTGGTGTACACTTCATTCTTCCAACCTCTCTTTTTTTTGTGTTTCGTGCCGAACAGGTTTTGACTGGTGCCGAAACCCGGGAGCCTTAGATATCAGTGAGTCCTAGCAGAAATTAATTTCGCTAGTGCATATGCCGCTTCGACCAAGCACTTTAGACGAAGTGGTACGCGAAATTCAGAGCGAACTTCAGACGTCTGCGAGGATGACGGAAAGTAACACCTCAACAGCAGCTAGCGCTGAGATGATGCAGACGGTTAATGCGGAAATGATGCGGTTGGGATGGACGCGGATGAGGACCGCAACGGCCACCTACTTGAAAAGTGCGATAGCGGAGCTGGAGAAGTTCGGAGTTGAGGTAGGCCATCTTATCCATTTTTTGAAGAGAGGGCAACAAATTCATGTGCTGCTGGAGTCCAAGATAACAGCGGGGTTGGTAGATCAACTCGATGTCTTAGAGTTGAGGGCGTCGTCAGTAGGAAGGGTGCGACGCAGTATTTTAAATTACATCCAGGCAGATGAACTGACGGCGTGGGATGAGGTGGTGCGGCGGCTAAAACAGGCGTATGGCGGAGGAAGACGGTGGCCGGAAGAAGATCTGTATCGGCTGTTTACGGAAACCCGCCAGGCAGGGCAGTTGGGGTATTCGTTTGCAGCAACGATGCTACGCCAATACATAGCTATTGCTGAGAAGATTGTTGAGACCGTCGGTCAGGCAGAGGCAGGCCATTTACGATAAAATTTTGAAGGTGCAGTTAGGAAGAAATTTAAGGACGAAGGAAAAATTCGCTGCAGAAAAGACATTCCTAGACTGCGTCAGAGAAGTCATGGACCGAGAGGCGCGTGAACAGGAAGAAGATGAGGTTCAATCGGAGCATGGGTGGCAACAAGCAGGACCTAGGCATAAGAGAAACTTTCAGAGGCCTCCGCCAAGGAGAGATGAACAGAGCAGCGGCCGCAAAGAGGATCGCGTGGATTTCGTAGGAAGGAAGATGGGCAAAGATTCACCTCTCGGAAACCACGTAAAGATGATAGGATATACTACGAGTGCAATAGGACGGGTCACATTGCGGCGAACTGCCCGTCTGTGAAATGCTTCGAGTGTGGCGAAAAGGGGCATGTGGCACGGGCATGTCCATGGATTCATTCGAAGAGACCACGAGAGAAGCCAATGGAAGTTAACACGCACGTCGCGCGACATCATCGAGCTCCGAGGAAGCGACATCACCATCAAGCTCTAGCGGAGAAGAGGAGGAGCAGCCGACTTCGTGGGCACAAATCACGGAGGGACGTAACAGCAGGAAACTACGGCCAACAGCAGTAACGGCGAGGAAGGAGACCCAAATTTGAGGAGACGCGGGCAACCACAGAGACTATAAATACGAGGTAAATACTGCATGTAATGCATGGGATAGGTTGCTCATACTAGAGGGGAGTCAGGGGAAGGTTAGGACCCTCATTGATACGGGGAGCACGAGTACTCTCGTGAGCAAAGGGATGCTAGGGTGTACCGACGTGGTTGAGAAATGTAGATGTTCGATAACCACCTTGAGCGGATCCTGTGCAGTACTGGGAGAATATCAATGGAATTCGCGAGAATTAACGGGGCGCGACATAACAATGGCTGTCCACGTGCTGAGTGAATTAGCACCCCAGTACGATGTTTTAATTGGATGTGATGTCCTAGATTCGATTGGTTTTCGGTTAGAAGGGAGTAACGGCAACTGGAAAATACAGTTGGGGAGTAAGACACACCAGGGCCGGTTCCGAACAGCGCAGTCAAGTTTTCGTACGACTACTCTAACGGCGGGGGTAAGAGGCGGCAGAATAGGGGCGTTGCTTGAGGAGTTTAGGGATGCGTTCTATGAGGAGGGGGAGGGGCATTACAGGCTACCGGGCGGACATGCCACGAAATTAATTTGAAAGAAAATAAAATTTCGTATATGAAGGGGCGGAGATATCCGCAGTCATTAACTGCCATAATCCAACAGGAAATTCAGGTTCTTTTGCGTCAGGGAATTATTAGAGAAAGCACCTCTCCGTTTAGTAGTCCATTATGGGAAGTGGAGAAACGTAAAACCGATCCTCGGGTGGGACCTTCATACCGTCTCGTTGTTGACTATAGGAAACTCAACGAGAACACTGTGGACGAGAGGTATCCGTTACCGCGGTTGGAGGATATGCTAGACAAACTTGCTGGCGCTCGGGTGTTTTCAACGCTTGACCTTAAAGCGGGGTATCATCAGGTGCGCATGCGTCTCGAAGACATCGAGAAGACGGCCTTTACATTCCGTAGGGGGCATTACGAATTTGTGCGCATGCCATTCGGTCTTAAAAATGCATCTCTTACCTTCCAAAGACTCATGGATGAATTTCTACGCGGCCTGGGCGAAAACTTTTGCCAGTTCTATACGGATGATTTAATTGTCTTTAGTCCATCCCGCGCGATGCATGAGAACCATCTCCGTGCGGTTTTGTCTAGAATTAGGGAATTCGGCCTTAGGCTGTCGGAGTCGAAATCAGTGTTTTGCCAGAAGCAAATAAAATTTTTGGGGCACATAGTGTCGGCCGATGGAGTACGACCAGACCCAGCGAGGGTCGAGGCAATTTCTAAAGTACAGCCACCCGCTAATCAGAAATCCCTCAAGAGTTTCTCGGCATGGTCAACTACTATCGACGGTTTGTTCCTCATGTAGCGGACACGATCGCGAGCTTGACCCAATTGCTAAAGAAAGGGCGGCCGTTTGTTTTTACGGATGAGTATCTGCGGTGTTTCGAGCAGTGTAAACTTGCACTCATGTGGGAACCGGTACTCGCCTTTTCTGATTTTTCCCGCGAATTTATTGTTGCCACCGACGCGAGCGATAAGGCACTCGGGGCAGTGTTATCACAAGATGATTCGGGGGACCGCCCAATTGCATTCGCTTGCAACCTTTCCGATGCGACAAAACCGAAAGTTTTCCGACAAAACCTTTCCGATGCGGAAACCCGGTATAGCGCCTTGGAGCGCGAATTACTCGCAGTGGTATGGGCGGTCGAATACTTTAAGCCGTACATTTTTGGAAGGCACTTCACGCTTCGCACCGACCATAAACCCCTATTGTGGACAGACGGTCTGAAGGAGTCATCAGCACGGGTGGGGCGTTGGAAAGAAAGGTTACGGGCTTATTCGTTCTCCATTGTTCACCAAAAAGGTAGCAAAAACGTTGTCGCTGATTGGCTTTCCCGAGCGATATACGCGAATCCCTCACACGGCGGGGGGCCGTCTCAGGACCCAGCTGCACCCACAGTCCCGACAGCGTACACGTAGATGAGGACACGGTGGATGCGGACGAGACCCCGGCTATGGCGAGACCACCCCAGCTCCCCGAAAGTGATTCGCCAGTTAATCGACATATCCGGCATCTCTAAATCGGAGCACGAGCGTTATGGACGGCATAGAATCGTCACGGTATGGACTTTAGCCTCGATAACCCCTAACGAGATCGCAACGATCCTGGAATCGACAACTAAAAGGGGAAAGACGTATCACTTGTACGTCGGTAATAAGACAGTTTTGGACCGCATAAGGTACATGTGGGAAACTGAACGCATAGGGGGAGGGGATAGAAACTTCGTTTTATGTAGGCATCTCGTCGAGACGATCAAAGACGAGGGACGGCAGCGGGAGCTGGTACGCGCTTACCACGAGGGCAAGACGAATCACAGGGGGGTTCCAGAAACGTTGGCTGCGCTTCAACGGCGATATTATTGGCACCATATGAAATGCTCCGTTCGCGCAGTACTGAAAGGATGCACAGTTTGCCATCCAGATAAATACGACCGACACCCCGTGGTTATTCACCCGGAAATAACCCCGACACCAAATTCTCCGCTATTAGACGTTCAAGTGGATGTATTTTCCTGGGAAGGGTCACACTGGCTTACGATTTTAGATACGTTTAGCAAGCTGGCTATGGCGTATTCGCTTGAGTCAAGGTCTGCCGACGCTATTTGGGAAGGGTTATTACAGTGGATCGCTTGCTACGGGGTGCCCCAGAGGGTGCCCCAGAGGGTGACCTCAGATGGGGGAAGGGAATTTCGTAATAGTCGTACTACTACGGAATGTGCCGAACTTCAGATCGACTGGCACTTCAACTCCCCAGGGAATCCGCAGGCAAGGGGGGCCATAGAGGGGTTCCATAGTACGCTAGGAGAGCATTTACGCCTCTTTCATATCAATAGGAAATTAGGACCTGAGGCGGCAATGCCAAGAGCGATTTTGGCATACAATAATACCATTCACGCGGCTACGGGGTTCACACCAGTCGAGGTAGTGTTCGGACATCCCCTGCGCAACAGGGGCGACCTTTTAACGGCGACTACGCAGTTGCGTGATACGGTATCACATAGGTGGCGACGGTTGTGGGAAATTACAGCGAAGACCCGCAGTAGAATGGCTAAGGGGAAGGAAGCGAGGAGCCGTACGGGTTGGTATGGCCGCGCCAGATCAATCACATAGGACCTGGGTTCGATCGTTTACCGCCGACCAACTTCTCGTCGGACAAAAGGGAAACCCCGGTTCGAGGGGCCGTTCAGAGTGATAGCACTCAAGGAACATAATATCGTATCGATGCAAAAGATTCAAGGCGCACAAAGAGTGCGACATATCCACGCCAGGCATCTCCGCATTTCTTTGGATGCGAGAAACAATTGAGAGAATTTTGAAATTATACATAGTACATTGAGCAGGGCACATCGAAGTTTTTCCTTTTTGTTTGTCATGCTTAGTCTTTAAGTTTTGTTATAGATAGTTTTATGAGCATTGTGTCGATTAGTTTTCATTTCTGTTTTATGAACTATTGTAAATTACTAATTGTAAGTAGTTTTTCTAGTTTATAAGTGTGTCCTTTTTTTGTTTTTCGTTTGTTTAGCAGAATTTTTTTTAGAGTTCTGCTTGTGTTAGCCTGATTAAGTATTACGTAGTCTATTATTGCTACTAGAGTTATATATATCTTTTGATTTTCTGTATATTGTTGTACAAATGTATATATAGTTTTAATTATTATTTTTTTTTTTTTTGTGCTGATGGTTATTTATATATTCTTTCTCAGAGTTCACTTCATGAACTGGTGCGGAGGAGTTAAGTGGAGAGTTAAGGATTATGGAGAAAAATATATAAATAAACACAGCAAAATCCTATATAAGGCTGTAGAAAAGTAAATAAAGTCAGTTGTATTCTAGACATTGTGGTGTACACTTCATTCTCCCAACTTTTTTTTTTTTTTTGTGTTTCGTGCCGAACAGGTTTTAACTTATACATATATTGACATTTAAATCTTTCTCCCCCTATCCTCACGTTCCATTTCCCCTTGCTATTCTTAATCCTCGCGCCTACCTTTCCTAACAGATCACACCCTATAATAACCTAGTAGTCTCGCGGCATACCCCCTACAATATGTACTCTTAAATTAGATCCCCTAGATCCCCATCTATCTAACCCTATCCTATGTATGCTGCCTAATATAATGTATGTCTTTTCCTGACTCCAAATCGGTGACATCATAATTTAATTTACTATACATTATATGATGTTCAGCACTCCTAGGTCGTTCGATAAATCCATCTCTTGCTTGTTCATTTAATCTGGATATGAAGGTAGTTTTATGTGTTACTAGCTGGCCTAGTAACTCCTCGGCTGAAAATTCTATACCAGCACTCCTACCTAGTCATCTCAAGGCACTCACTTTTCGATCATTTTAAGGGCTATTATTTTCGGTAACCGATTATTTTCCAGATTTAATATCTTTAATTTATGTGTATGGATATGATGTAACTATGTAGAGGATTTAATTTTGTCTCCAGAAAGAGCATGTAGTTTGGTGTAGTAATGGACACCCCAATTATTCTTTTTACAAAATATCTTTACACTTTCTCCACTGAATCTGAGTTTTCGTATCTCCATACCAGCGCACCGTAGCACTGCTCTTACTGTGGAGTTAAAAACACAGATTTTTTGCTTCAATGGGACTAACTTGTTTGACATTAATCTAGACCAAACCATATTCAAAATATTTTTGCAAGCTGAGAGTTTAAGTTTAAAATGTGTTTTTAAACATAAGTTATGAGTTAGATTGATACTCAGATATTTGTAACAGTTTACTGTCTCGATTGGTTTCTCCTCAAAGTAAAACTTTTTCTTGCTTGACTTTGTTTTTTTTCTTCCGCAGATCATTATTTTGGATTTATCTAGATTTAGTTCTAAGCTCCATGTTCTACAATAAACTTCTAGTTTGTAAATCATTTCTTGCAAAATGAGGCCGTTATCTGCAATAAGAACAAAGTCGTCAGCATACATCAACATATTCAGCCTTTGTCCTGCGATAAGAATTCCTACCTCTATCCATTCCACCAGGTCGTTAATAAACAACTAAAAAAGTAGCGGACTTGGTAAACATCCCTGTCTTAATCCAATATAAGAATCGATGCTTTCAGATATGCCATCGTTTGTCCACACTCTGAGGTTCGTTCCGTCATACAGATTTTTTAGTATGTTCAGCATTTGTAGAACAGTGCTCTCCTATCAACTCGGTCAAATGCAGATTTGAAATCAATAAAAAATAGGTATATTTCTTCTTTTAAATAGATTTTTAAATTTATCATCCCATGCAGTGTAAATAAGTTGTCATATGCGGAGTAACCAGGTCTGAATCCTGCTTGATTTTCATGTAATATAAATTATCTGTAGTCCATTTCATAAGACGCTCCAACAGGATTCCAGTAAATATTTTTGCTATACTGTTAAGAAGCGATATTCCTCTGTAGTTACTGACATCATTGATATCTCCTTTTTTGAAAATTGGAAATATAATTGCCTCCTTAAAGCTGTTTGGAAGTTTTTCTTTGATCCAAATATTACTAAGAAATGTATATAATTTATCATAAAAGTTTAGAGGTGCCATTTTAAGGAATTCATATGATATCCGATCTATACCTGGCTGTTTGACGTGTTTACATTTACTGAGAACTGTTTTTATTTCGTTAATTGCTATTTGTTTATCTAATTCTTCAATTTCAACATACGGTTCGACATAGAGGATTGGTCCTGAGGTTGGTGAAGATATTAAAAGTTGTTTAAAATAATTAAACAAGTCTTCTGACTTTATTCCAGAACCGCTTACAAATTTATTTTTCTTTAGGTAATTCAGAGAATTCCACAGCTCTTTCGTGTCTCTGGCTCCCTTTATATTCGTTATTATATTCATAAAAAAATTTCTTTTTTTATTCTATAAATATTTTTTTATTTGAGATCCATAAATGGTTTTGAGATCCATAATTTTAATGGTCTCGGATCTACTTTTTCTAAATAAATTTAAGAGGGTGAAAGACCTTTTCCTTGCTCTTTTACATTCCCAGTCGAACCAATTATTGCGGCTGGCGTTTCATAGGTTACGCGATCGATTTCCCGATACAGTTTTTATACAGGATATTATTGCTTCTGCACTACTGTCCGGGTCATCCCGTTACAATTCCAGATTATTTGATAATTTATCTAGTTTTGATCTATAAAAATCCTCCTCTTCTTTGATCCATATTAGCTTTGGCGGTAGAGCCACATATTTTAAGTCCTTATTTTTTCCTTGTCTTTTCAGTTTTAGTAAAATCGGCATGTGATCCAAAAAAGTTTGGCTAATTACCTTAAATTGTTCTACATATTTTAAACAATCGATTGATGCCAGACATAAATCAATTACTGAATCCCCTCTCCGAGATATAAAAGTCAAAGCGCCATTTTCGTCTCCTTGTATTCTCCCATTCAATACTACGAGGCCTTTCATCCTGTTAGACCTGGATAATTACGTCAGAAGAAGTGGGAGGGTAAAAGTGGGAGGCTTAAAATTAATTAAATTTAACAGCTGATCTTAATGCCAAACAATTAGGAAACTAGCATCTCCAATTATTTTTCATCTAGTATGAAGAGGCAGCGCAGCAAATCATCACTAGAACTCAAAAGCAATGATAATCCGAAAAAGAAATCTAAAACTCCAATTGTAAGTGACAGATCTGTCGAAATGAGTAACGAAGAGCTACTATCTGACATTGCAAAAATGTTAGATCGAAAAATAGAAGAGAAGTTGGCCAAAATTGTAAGAAAAGATGATTTCGATGAGTATCATAAAGAATTAAAAAAGTACATTACAGAAAATGAGAAGCTCAGGGAAGAAATTCCAACATGAAGCGAGAAAATAATGAATTAAAAAAGCGTTGAAAATATGGAAAATAAAATTCGGCAAAAAAATCTTATTTTTAAAGGACTCACTATTCCTCAAGATGGAGACTCCAATTATATTATCCAGGATTTGTGCAAAAATATATTAGAAGTAGATAATATAACAATAAATTAAGCTTACCCATTAGGAAATAAGCTGTACCCTCTGCGAACCTCAGTCTTCTGCCTCTACCTCGAACCTCCTCTTCCCAGAACTATCCACTTCAAACTTCTTTCCAGAACTCTCTTTTCTCCGTCTCTTATACCGTTCCCCCTACTTCTTCTTGAACAGATGAATTTTGTTCCCCACTCTCCTTTTGGGACATTCTATTAGCTGTCGCTGTAAGAATATTTTCAAAGGACTTGTAACCTTGGGCGGCAGATTTTATTACACCATGCCAACCTGGCCTATCTCTAGGTTTATGGTGCTCTTACTTTCGCTTATCTTAAGCGGCCTATTGGCGATCTTGAACAGCACCCTTCAGGTACAACGGCCGACCTCCTACAGATTCCTTTGTCCGAAAAAGAAACTGGTTAATGTTGATATTACTGAACCGGATGGCATCTCTTTAATTTATTCCTTATTTAATTACTATTATGAATATTTATTATTTCCTTCAATCCCAGTATCCTCAATACATAACATTATCCTCGTCTCACGAAAAAAGAAAGTAAATGGACGCTTGTTCATTGACTTTTCTTTTAGCACTATACATTAAAGATACATATTCATAATTATATCGGTACTACTAGACCTAGGTGCTACAGGAAAACAAACATTTATCTACAGAAATAATAACAATAAATGCAAAACAAACCTGCACAATCATATTTAGTAGCAACTAAATAAATCCATTTATAAACCAATTATATACAAAAAAAACTTTACTTTAGTTGTAAATGAAATGCTCACTAATCTAAATGGCAATATCAACTGATCCTATTCCTAACCAGTCAAATAGGCATTGATGATACCAAAAAATACCAATTTTTTACTAATGTCCATTTTCAATAATTTCACAAAAACAAATTTAATCCTTAATCATTGGCACCGTTTATCAATATTTCATTTTACGTTACTTAAACCTAAAAGTACCAAGAAATTCTTCTTAACCTAAAGCTACAAAATTTATCCACCTAACCGTTTCTTTCAATAATAGGCAGGTATTTTTCACACATTCAAAGTATTTATATACACATATTACACTAAACTAATATCTATTTACATATTGTTCTAATTATCAGTCCATTTATGTACACTCAATTTTCACATCAGTAACGCATCCAAAATCCTTTGAATTATGCTAAAGTTACCTCTTATGCTAAATTAATCTACATGATCATATTGTTCTTGATATTAGTCTATCTATTTACACTTACTTTTCACAATCACTATCACATACAAAATCCATTGAATTCCGCTACCTTATTATCAATTCAAATATTGTTCTTGATATTGGTCCACTTAAAAACACTCACTTTTCACAACTATCACATATAAAATCTATTGCAATCTCTAGATTGCCCTTTTTCTTGAGAATTCATAATTCATGTCTTTATGGAAACTCACTTTATTCTGTCCCTTCCTGGTAACCTGTTTACACACAAATACCACAAAATTCATAGTGTACTTTACTATTGTGTGGCATACCTTTTAAAAATAAAAATGAATCTACTTTAGGTTTCTTAGGTTTTCTTCCTATTTATTACTTTTTAAATATTAATAGTGTATGAAACAGATGTACCCACTATTCTCACATGAATGTTAATTCTATTCAAATCAGTGCATTTTACGACCTCATTCTAAACCGTAGTTAATGAATTCAAGAGTCTAGTCATGATATTTCATCTATTTCTGGGAAAGCTTAGTTTCGTCAATTTTCAGGCTAAATTTACACATTATGATTTATTTATTTAATTATAGACAGCTCCATTCAACTCGATAATCAACCCTAAGTTCCTATAAGTTTTGGGGAATATCTAAGATCCTAGTCCTTAGTTTATGGATACTCAAATTTTAATATTTACAAATATATATACAATTTATTTACATTTATCCAGAATGAGTTAATCTGCCGAAGGTTTCGCCAGGACTCTTTACCTCGTCAACGGAGGGAACGCTAAGTTGGAAATCCCTTTTTATCCTCTGGAAAAGGATAAAGACTGCCGTATTTAATTATAACACAGCAAACCGTCTTTCATAATATGGTCCAAGACCATATATCCCCAGTAAAAATCATAATTTAAAATATTTAAGGCTGTTAGTTCGGTTGGTACATCTCTGCAAACATTAAATATGTTCCCCTTATATGGTGAATTCTTATTTATTGGGAGTTCTTCATTCCACCGCTCTGATGTGCCTAATTCATTTTCTAATCGTAGAGGTATTTTTTCTGGAATCGAGAGCTTGACTAGGGCTGTGAAACTTAAAAATTCTTCAATGTTGGGCTTTATCTCATGGACCTCATTTTCAATTACGGTAACTTCCCTAATGGCATCGATGGGGCCGATTGTGCAACTTTTCAATGTTTTTTCTTCACTTTCTTTATGATCACCAAGGAAAGTTACAGATATTTCACTATTTTCTGTCACCTGAGGTTCCTTTTCTGTTTCTAAATCTTGTGTTTTCTGGTGTCCAAGCTCTTTAGTCTTCTTCTTCTCGTTTTTCTTTTCAGCAGAGGGAGGTTCCTGATCTATTGGTTTACAGCATGCAGTAAGTTCTTCAGCCATCTTTTTCTCAATTCTCGCTTCAAATTTTTCAAAACTTTTATTTTTCCTTTCGGCTACTTCATCTATCTTAGCTTCTAGCCTCTTAGTGATATTTTCTTCAAGCCTCTTTGTACTTCCCTCTATTTCTCTTCGATCCTTTTCCATCTCCTCATGAAATTTCCTTGTACTTTCCTGTATTTCTCTTCTATCCTTCTCCACATCTTCTTGAATTTCCTGAAGTGTTTTTAGCACTAAGTAATGTTCCTTCTTCGTTAATCCATATTGGTCTCTCTTCGTTTTCATCGTGGTCTTTGGTTGTGTTATCTTGGGCATTGGGATCACTGTTTCTCCAGCTAACCCTTGATTGGTTGTTCTTTGGAAGTCTCAGGATCAGATTCTTCTTCTGAACGTCTAGGCTCTGGTAATATTTCTTTCTCTACCCGTAAAGCCATCTTCAAACAGCGTGTGCGTATATTATACCTATTATTTAAAAACCTTTATGGTGGTGTTAAGCGCTAACACGAATAAAAAATATCTAAAAGAACAATAACCAAATTTCCCAGAAATCGGAATTACAATTAAATAACAACCCATTCATTACTAAGACCTACAAATGTGGAGAGGTGTATTAAATATAACCAATTGGCCTGTTCCTAATACATGGAATACTCACAGCAAGGCCAGAAAGTATTGAAAAACATTATCATGCCTATGAAAGATCATAGGAGTGATTAGATTGATTTACACATAATAACTTCATTAAACAAGGTCAAAGAACATGAAAAACTATTGTATGATTCTATTAATAGAATTACCCTAATGCCACCAGTGGTAATCATGATAATAAAATTATAAATTTTAATTTAACTGTTGATACTAATAATTAGTTATAAATTTAAGTGAAATGGTAGAAACGTCCTTCACAAGGGATGCCATTTTAAATGCTATGTTTCTGGCAAACTGCTTTTCTAAGGCAGGTGGGGGTTCCAGAAACCACATTTACTCAATTAATTATCTAATTTAATCTCTATTTGCATCGGTTCCAGAAGAGAGCCGGTCAATCAAACTATGTAAAAGGCTAGAGACCGCAGACCCTCCTGCTATGGTCACTAACTTGGGATATTATAAATACCATTGGATAACCTTTCCAAGGGTGTCGTGTTCACCATTTCACTTAATTAACTAGATGAATGGCATGCAGGGTAAATAGAATGGTAGATTTTGTTACAGATCTTTCTTTATTTATGTTACGTTATTAATTAAACTATTAGTTTATTAATTTCTAATCTAAATTACTATCATTGTAAAAATCTACCGACTGTAACATATGTATTTGAGAATACTGGGAGAACTCTTGCTTATTTAAAATATTATCCTGATGCCTTATCTTATTGTTGTTCTATGGTCTAGGTCTCTCTCTCCAGTCTCGATGTGCCGCTCAGCTGTACCCTCTGCGAATCTCAGTCTTCTGCCTCTAGCTCGAACCTCCTTCTTCCCAGAATTATCCACTCCAAACTTCTTTCCAGAATTTTTTTTTTTTTTTCTAATCCCTCAAACAAAAAAGAACATTAATAAAACAAATAATTAGATAAATTATAAACTTGAAGTACGTTACCTTTTACTACCTGTTGGTATTTGAAGGTCTGATGACTATATACAATTGGAATGATATTTCCCAGTCAGGGAATTTTCACATTATTTAGAGGTGAGGGTCCTCTTCTTGTTGTATGTTAAATAAAAATACCTACTACTAAAAACTATATACAAGATTAATAATAATAATATTTACAATATTTACATGGTTGTATTTACAAGGATGGATATGAGGGAGTGGTGCTGGGGTGGGACTAGGAAGTTGGCAGGACGAGGCGATGGGATAGGATATAGGGGGTGGGGGTGGGGGTGCTTTAGAAGCGGATTAAAGTATGGTGTTGACCGGGTTGAGTGGTCCCTTTCGGCACTGCCAATTGGCAGGAAGGGAGGATGGAGTGATGGCTCGGAAGAGTGGGTTGACGTGTCACCTTGTGATGTGTTGTTGTATAGTATCCAATTGTAGTTCGTTATGTATGAGTTTCATGTTTCGTCTTTCGAGTGACGTTCGTTTTGTGATTTTTTGTAGGACGCTGTTTTGGTATGTTTGAAGAGACTTCAGGGCTGAGGGATATAGGTAGTGCAGGATGGGAGCACCGTGAAGCAGTGCAGGCCTGAGGATGGCTTTGTAAATGAGGATCTTGAGTCTGAGTGACAGCCCTGGTGAGTAGAGTAAGTGATTGAGTTGGTGTGTTGTGAATTTGGCTATGTGTATTCTGTATTTGTGTGTGCAGTGAATGATAGGTGAGATTCTAGTTTCATACCGAGGTATGTGAGCTGTCTTTTATTCTGAATGATTTGCCGATTCAGTTTTGGTTGTTGTTTGTATTTTCTTGTATGAAAAAGTGATATCATCTGTTTTTTGTGTGTTTATATGGATGTTAATGTTTTTAAGTTGGTCTGTGAATTTTTGGACTACTGTTTGGGCCTTGCGCATGGCGTGATCTGGATTCATGCTTACTGTTTAGATAGCAATATCATCAGCATATGCAGCGATTTGAACATTGTCAATCTTTTGCCCTACTATATGGGCTGTATATATATTGAAGAGGACTGGCGTAAGGACTGAGCCCTGGGGAATACCACAGGTAACTGGGCGCGGGGTTGAGATCTCAGATTTGACGCGGACAGAAAATGTCCGGCCACTGACGTAGGAGCCAATAATGTCGACCAGTTGGTCCGGAAATTGTTGAAGCCGGAGTTGATCAATTAAAGTGGAGTGGGATACAGAATCAAATGCCTGTGTGCAATCTAATGAGATCATTGCGGTTGTAAGATTTTTGTTGGTTTTTAGCTGTATCATACTGCAGTTTTGCTACGTGATGATAGCGGCTAACGCCGCGAGAGAATCCGGTTTGTTCCGGGGGGATGATGTCATGTGTATCGCAGTGTTTTCGGACATGTATGAGGCCTGGGGAACACTCATATATTTTTGAGACGTGGTTGAGGAGACTGATGGGCCGGTATTCTTCCGGTACCGCTCCTCGTTTTTTGGGTTTGAGAAGTGGAACAACTATAGCATGTTTCCACTCAGTACGGTATATCTCAGGCGTGAGGATGAGTTGAAAATATTGACGAGAAACATATGGGCTTTCCTGGGGAGTTGTTTGAGTAGGACATGGGGTATGCTGTCCTCTCCTGTTGATTTGTTTCCCCTCGTATTTCTCAGATTTGCAGTCAGTTCTTTATAGGAGAAAAATATGGTTTGTGTTAAATCAGTCTGTGGACTGTGGTTGTATGTGGTGTTGGTACGTGCTGAGTCTCTATCGACGTAATAGTCAGCAAGTATGGTAGCCTGATCTGCGGGAGTAAGAAGCTCATCGCCTCGTTGTATTTTCACCGATTTTGATTTGGTGTTGTGGCTTCTGACTAGTTTTCAGAAGTTTTTGGGGTCGTAATGAGAACGGCGTAATTGTTCGTGCCAGAGGGATATTTTCCACTGCGACATTAGAGATGTGATTTGTCTGGTGAGACTCTTTATGGTAGGTCTGTATGTTGGGTCTTTAGTCCTATACCAGCAGTTTTTTATGTTGTTTCGTTGTTTAATTAGTGTGAGTATATGTTTTGGTGGCTGGCGTAGGTGGATGGGAGTGGGGTTGAAAGTGGGTATCAAGGTGTAGGCGGCATCGTGTATGATGTTTTGGAGAGTGTTTATGGCATTGTTTATGCCTTGAGTGTTTGTGAGTGGTGCGATGTTGGGTGTGTTAGTGTAGACTGTGTTCTTGTATAGTTTCCAGTCTGCCTGTGTGAAGTTGTATTTGTATTCTGTTGGTGGGATTCTTATTGTGTCACGGCGGAGGTGATAAATGACGGGGATGTGATCATTGTCGCTGAAGTCTATTGTTGTGCAATTTGTGAATCAATGTGATTGTTGTGTGAGTAGCAGATCTAGTGTAGATGTGTACGCTGGGTTTGCGTGGTGTCTGAATGTGTAGGCGTTTGGGTGTATAATTGTGTATTGTTTTAGTGAGGTGGGTACCTAATGCATTTGGTGTTGTGCAATTCCATGTGTGGTGTTTAGCGTTTAGGTCCCTTACGATGATGTGTTGTCTGTCTGTTTCGGTTTCCCGTGAGAGTTTTTTGAAGGTGTCGAGCTGAGCTGCTGGTCTTATGTATGTACATGTGATTTTGTATGTTTGTTTAAGTTTTACTTACAGTGACGGCTGTGTGTTTTTCGTCATTGAGTGTATTATTATTTATCAGTTTAGAGGGGACGTCATAACGCACCAGAAGTGCAACGCCACCGTGTGTGGAGATTTGTGAGTCAAGTCTAAAAGTGTGGTACCCGCGAAAGTGTATTCGCGTTTGCCTGTTTAGTTTTGTGTCTGTGAGTGCGACAACTGATGGCCTATGAGAGGCCAGGAGGGATTCCAGCTCGAGCTTTCGCTTTACGAGCCCTGTTATGTTATAGTTAATAGTGTCTATCCATTAACTTTAGGGGCGAAGGCTTCTTGGAGCACGAGGTTAAGCGTGCTCATGAGGGTGTGGAAAATAGCCTTCATGTCGCTAAACATGGCGAATAGGTTATCAACCCATGGGGGTTGATCCGTGGACGGCTGAGGGGTTGGGAGTGGGGCATGTGGTTGCGGGTGCGGGAGTTGGTGTGGGGGTGGGTTGTCCGTTGAATAGGACAGAGGCGTATGAGTTTGGGGCTGAGGCGGTGGTGGGAGCAGAAAATGCAGTCTCTTGGGAGTTCTTCGTTGGTCTTATAGTGACCTTTGTTTCCTTCTTTTTAAGAAGGATTTGCCTTTTTGGGCAGTCACAGTATGAGGCCACATGAGGGCCACCGCAGTTGGCACATTTGGGTGGGGTATTTTTGGTGCATTCGTTCGTTTCGTGGTTATCACCACAACGAACGCATTTTATAATGCACCCGCAGAAATTTTTGGTATGACCAAATTCCTGGCAGTTGTGACACTGCCTGGGACCGCTTATATTTCTCAGTTTTTCAACTGAGTATCCCATATGGTCGATTGGACCAATTTTTTCCATATCCTGTAGGGTGACAGTTTCGTCAGTGGTAACAATTATGAGTTGGGGGATTTCTTTTATTCCCGCTCTCATCAGTTTTTTGCATCCTTCAGATGCTTTTGAACCCTGTAGGCGGGTTTTGAGGGCATTTCCTATAGAGTTGACTGAGTGATTAATGTCGAACCCTTTTAAAATATATTTTCTGAGAGGCTTAGTGCCTCTTGGGGCATAGGTGTGGTAGTCGATGTCATCCGACTGGTTTAGCACAGATATGGTGGCGTCGTAATCAGCCTTTGTGGTGGTAAAAATTTTATTTTCGTTCTGATTAGAACGGATAATAAAAGTTGTAATATTTGCCTCTAAGAGGTGTTTTCGTAGTTCCACCGATGACACTGGTGGACGGATGACAATTGGAGCCGGTTTGTACGGCTTTTGATTGATTGGTGGGGTAGGTGTGGTGGGGGTAGCTTGGATGGGTGTACCTGGTTGTGAGGGGGACGGGCCGCTAAGTGCGGCAAAGCTATTGGAGGTAGCTGTGGTTGTTTTGTCATTTGTGGGTCGGGGCACAAACGTGAGTTTTTTCTTCAGCGCGGTGAAGCCTTCGCTGTCAGTAAACGGAATGAGCTTCCGTTTTAGTTTTAGGTTAATAAGAGGGAGCGGGTTAGTTGATGATGAAGTTGAAGCAACTTCATCTAGAGCCATTGGGGAAGGTTTGGGTAGAGTCATGTTATAAATAAAAAATAAAAAAATAAACTAAATATAATTAGCACTTCACTTAATAAGTAAAAGTGTACTCAGGTGACAGGAGCACCAGGACGGACCGAACGAAGGCACCACGAGGAGTACCAATCACAGGCCGTATCGAGCACCAGCCGTCACTAGGCGAGAAATTCTTTAGCACGCAAGAGAGGTTTTCAAGAGAGGTCTGTCTTCCAAGACTGCTAACTGAAGAATCGATTTTCCAGAACTCTCTTTCCTCCGTCTCTTATACCGTTCCCCCTACTTCTTCTTGAACAGATGAATTTTGTTCCCCACTCTCCTTTTGGGACATTCTATTGGCTGTCGCTGTAAGAATATTTTCAAAGGACTTGTAACCTTGGGTGGCAGATTTTATTACACCATGTCAACCTGGCCTATCTCTAGGTTTATGGTGCTCTTACTTTCCCTTATCTTAAGCGGCCTATTGGCGGTCTTGAACAGCACCCTCCAGGTACAACGGCCGACCTCCTACAGATTCCTTTGTCCGAAAAAGAAACTGGTTAATGTTGATATTACTGAACCGGGTGGCATCTCTTTAATTTATTCCTTATTTAATTACTATTATGAATATTTATTATTTCCTTCAATCCCAGTATCCTCAATACATAACAATACATACATTAGGCTTATTTCAAAGGCAAGGGGAGAATTATTTAATCTAAACTACCAACCTTAAAGAAACAGAAGAAATAATTGCTCATTGTGCAATTTAAATGTTCCCGAGGATACGATGCATTTCATCTCGATCTGCCCGGTGCTTACTCAGTTTAGGATGATTTTCTTAGAAAAAAAGGTACTTAATCCAAATGAAACGTTGCAATTACTGAACGGTCTGGATTATGAAAAATTATATTTATATCTTAAACAAGCAAATGCATACCGAAATGAACTAGTTAGACAGTTTAATTACTAATTAATTATTAATATAGAAAAATCTGGCGTTGCTTATAAAAAAATCTTGAAATGTGCTGTATTATTTTATTTAGTATTTATTTTTTAATGGGGCCACATGGAGGCGAACACACTAAAAATGGAAATGGCCAAAGATGAATAGATTTTTGTGTAGACAACGATTTGCTTATCGGCAACTGATTCTATCTCCACAAAAAAGTACATAAAATAACTTTTTCGGCCGAAGAGAGAAATGTAAATAGCATAATTGACTATCACATATACAGTCGAAGGATCAGGAGACTATTTACTAATGTCAAAGTGATTAGGGGAGCAGAAATTGGCTCAGACCACCTTCTGTTGATAGGAGATACCCAAATACTCCACCCAAGAAAGGAACGCCCTAGAAGCTACAAGAAAATTGATATTGTAAACCTCCAATTACCGGAAAAAAGAATGGAATATTCAGAGTTATTGGATTTAAAACTTAGGGACACCAATATGGAAGGAAATGTGGATGAAATATGGACAAGAATGAAGAAAGTCATACTGGAAGCTGCTACGACTACGTGTGGAATTGCTATTATTTCATCGAAAAAGAAAAGAACCAAGTGGTGGAATGAAAGGGTGAAGGCATCAGTCGCAAGGAAGAAGGAGGCTTGGAAGAAGTACCACAGACATAAGACCCCTGAAAATTGGGAACTTTATGTCCGAAGAAGAAATGAGTCAAAGCTGGTGGTGAGAGTGGCCAAAAGAAAGAGCTGGAAAGAATTCGGTCAAAGCCTACAAAATGATTACAAAGAAAACGTCAAAGTTTTTTGGAAAAGGGTGAAAGCTTTGAAAGAAAAGAAAAGTAAACCAATAAGAAATGTTAAAGATGAGAGAGGCAGATTGGTCACTAAAGATAAAGATATTTTGGAGAGATGGAGACGCCATTACTCAGAGATTTTTTCTAGAAATGCTGAGGAGATAATGACCAGAGGAAATGTTCAGGAAGAACACAATGAAGTATTTTTTCTAGAAAATATATACCGAAAAAGCTATCCCTAAGAATATTCATAAAAAAGAAAGTGCAAGCGAATGTGGGAACTATAGACCTATTTGCCTATCTCAGGTTGTATACAAGCTATACACTTCAATATTAGAAAAGAAACTGAGGATGCTTGTAGAGAAGGATTTGGAAGAGGAGCAATATGCATTCCGACCACAACGCCAAACCCAAGATCTCATTAACTCTCTGAGAACTATCATAGACAATCTTGGGATCGAGATAAGAGTGTCTTCTTGGCATTCCTAGACCTGAAGGCTGCCTTTGACTCTGTTCCTAGACAAGAATTATGGAATGCCCCACAAGAATATCCCACAAGGATTAATAGATGCTGTCAAGTCCACATACCATAACTCCAAAGGTATAATTAGAATTAACGGAAGAGAGTCGGATATATTTGGCATGAAGAAAGGTGTGAAGCAAGGAGACAGCTGAAATCCTCTCATATTCATTACATATATAGATGAAATTTTGAAGATGTGCAAACGAAGGACAGCTCGCACTGTTGTAGGCAAATGGAATGTGAGGACAATTCTGGTGCAAGTGATGGTGTTTGCAGATGATATTGTTCTCATAGCGGATTCAGAAGCGCGATTGCAGGAGGCAGTAATGGAATGGGAGGCGGAGCTGGAAAAGAAAGGAATGACCATCAATGTCGGAAAGAGCAAAGCAATGCATATAGGCAGGGACAGGAAGTTGTTGAAATACGCTGCAAGGTGAAGTAATGGTACTGGTGGATGACTTCACTTACCTAGGGACAGTGATCTGCAGGAATGGAAGGTTGGACCAGGAGATCCCCAACAGAATAAAGAAGGCAAATTCCATCTACTACCACCTCTGTAACACATTGATAGGTAAAAGGGAGGTAGAGAAAAATGTTAAAATACACATTTTTAAAGCCGTTTACCTGCCTACTCTATTATATGGAAGTGAAAGCTGGATACCTCTAGACAAGCAGAATAACAGCTGCTGAATGAAATATCTCCGAAGAGTAGCTGGTCGAACAAGGAGAGATCGCATTAAAATCGAGCGGACACGAGAAGATCTCGGAATTGCTTCCTTGAAAGATACCCTTGAAAAAAGACAACTTTGATGGTTTGGACACCTTTGCCGGATGGATGAGAACCGTGACCCTCGAAAATTCTTTGAAGCGCCCATATGGGAAGCGCCCAAGAGGGCGACCTACATTCTGATTGATCTGTCCATGTCAGACAGGCTTTTATACATACAATAGAAGGGATGATTAAGGAAATAACACTTGTTTAACGCTGATAAGTAGGAAGCAAAGCAATAACTTCCTGGGTTATAAACCCTATTTAATAACTAATACTTCCTGGTAGCTTAATTATGTATCTCAATACCAACTCGGAATACAAAAATATTTGTAGAGATAGGAAGAGAAATTTTTTTATGAATATAATAACGAATATAAAGCAAGCCAGAGACACGAAAGAGCTGTGGAAATCTCTGAATTGCCTAAAGAAAAATAAATTGTATGCGGTTCTGGAATAAAGTCAGAAGACTTGTTTAATTATTTTAAACAACTTTTAATACCTTCTCCCACCTCAGGATCGGTCCTCTATGTCGAACCTTATGTAGAAATTGAAGAATTAGATAAACAAATAGCAATTAACGAAATAAAAACAGTTCTCAGTAAATGTAAACACGCCAAACAATCCGGTATAAATCGGATATCATATGAATTCTTTAAAATGGCACCTCTAAATTTTTATGATAAATTATTTACATTTCTTAATAATATTTGGATCAAAGAAAAACTTCCAAACAGCTTTAAGGAGGCAATTATATTTCCAATTTTCAAAAAAGGAGATATCAATGATGTCAGTAACTACAGAGGAATATCGCTTCTTAACAGCATAGCAAAAATATTTACTGGAATCCTGTCGGAGCGTCTTATGAAATGGACCCGGTAACCTATCATCTTAAAGATGTCAGATCAATCGATCGCGGGCGGGTTTTATGAGCCCGAAATTCAAAAGGCCTAACGTGTATTAGGTAGAAAAGATTTTGAAACGAAAAGGTGATATCTCTTCGACGTACTCATCCAATTTCGCCCATCCCACAGGCTATCTCGGTAGAGATTTTATTTTCACCACACCCATTTGAAACGCGTGAAGCTCCTTCAAGACCTCCTGTCGCAATAGAGCTGGCACAATAACACGATATCCCCATAAAAGAATATCTTTTTCTACAAACAACTCGTCCATCTTTCGGAAATAGTACTTTTATGGGGATATCGTGTTATTGCGCCAGCTCTATTGCGACAGGAGGTCTTGAAGGAGCTTCACGCGTTTCATATGGGTGTGGTGAAAATAAAATCTCTACCGAGATAGTATGTGGGATGGGGGAAATTGGATGAGTACGTCGAAGAGATAGTACTGTAGAGGTAGTGACTGGATCACGTGACTAAAACTTGTAGTCGCAGCATAGATCAGGAGGCGACGCGATAGTTAAGGTTAGGTGGAAGTGAGACCACGTGGTGGTTAAGGTAGGGTCGAGGTGAGACTTAAACTCATATGCGGTAAGGATTAGCTTTATGCGGTAACCCTAACATGCGATTAGCTTTATCACTCCACTCTAGCTCAAGCTCCACCTACTTTTGTGGAGGACAATAGTACGATCTTCTTTTCTTTTGTCCTAACCATGTCGATGTTAACCGTAACGGCGTCAGACAGCGACTGAAGAATATACCCGTCGAAGTCATTATATATTTATATTCTTTTCGCTTTCCCAGCTGTTATGGCTGGAATCGAACCCCCATCACTTTACTAAAACTTTATCACCTTTTCGTTTCAAAATCTTTTCTACCTAATACACGTTAGGCTCTTTGAATTTCGGGCTCATAAAACCCGCCCGCGATCGATTGATCTGACATCTTTAAGATGATAGGTTACCGGGTCCGTTTCATAAGACGCTCCAACAGGATTCCAGTAAATATTTTTGCTATACTGTTAAGAAGCGATATTCCTCTGTAGTTACTGACATCTTTGATATCTCCTTTTTTGAAAATTGAAAATATAATTATCTCCTTAAAGCTGTTTGGAAGTTTTTCTTTGATCCAAATATTATTAAGAAATGTAAATAATTTATCATAAAAATTTAGAGGTGCCATTTTAAAGAATTCATATGATATCCGATCTATACCTGGTTGTTTGGCGTGTTTACATTTACTGAGAACTGTTTTTATTTCGTTAATTGCTATTTGTTTATAATTCTTCAATTTCTACATACGGTTCGACATAGAGGATTGGTCCTGAGGTGGGTGAAGATATTAAAAGTTGTTTAAAATAATTAAACAAGTCTTCTGACTTTATTCCAGAACCGCATACAAATTTATTTTTCTTTAGGCAATTTAGAGATTTCCACAGCTCTTTCGTGTCTCTGGCTTGCTTTATATTCGTTATTATATTCATAAAAAAAATTCTCTTTTTATCTCTACAAATATTTTTGTATTCCGAGTTGGTTTCGAGATACACAATTAAGCTACCAGGAAGTATTAATTATTAAATAGGGTTTATAACCCAGGAAGTTATTGTTTTGCTTCCTACTTATCAGCGTTAAACAAGTGTTATTTCCTTAATCATTCCTTCTCCTATTGTATGTATAAAAGCCTGTCTGACATGGACAGATCAATCAGAATCAGAATGTAAATTAGAGTGTAAGGTAGGATGTAAACTAAAATGTTCTAAAGAATTAGAATGTAAGATAGAACATAAGAGAATGTGAGACAGTACACTCTCACTATATCAGCTTTAAGTCTAGTAGCAATATCTTTAGTAGAGTATATCTGTAGTTAACACTGTCGGTAGCTCACTATCATGTAGCTATATTTGAAGCTATATATCATGTAACTCTGTACTCTTATTAATAAAGTATTTTTTAAGGTTTACACTCATCGACTTTTGTTAATTTTACGAACCCTATCTACTTCAACACCGCATAATTCATATCTGATTTCATCGAATAAATAAGTTATAGCATTATTCGTTAACTTAGCTGACGTGTGAGCCGCAATACCGTCCTCTTTTAAAAATCATCCTTCGAAATACAGAAGCTCTGAGATGGTAGCGTGAAAATGTCTTGATCCTGGGCCAAGATTCTAATCTCATCACCTCGAAGTAGTTTCGTTCACGCGTACGGGAAATGGGAATAATATTCTATACTCTGGATAGAATCGAAAAATGGGACAGTTGAACTAAGATCTCTTCTAAGATTTCTTCCATACTAAACGACAACCGGCCGACTGAAGAAACTAAAGATTTTCTCTCGTCAGAGGAGATGTTAGACCTCCGAGGTTATTCAGCAGAATGAGCTGTGTTCGTAACACATTTCTCCTTTATACTTAAGATGATTAAATACATATAAGAAATAATTATACATTTAAACCAACATGAAACTTTCTAATATTAGACTTGTAATATCCAAAAACATATAAGTTATAAATTACTAAATCCACTATACATAGTAACTTATTCCAAGTTTTATTTTATGAGAAAATGTTATGTCAAATTCTTTTTATGTAATTAATAATTATTTTTAACTATCAGATTAAAGATTTAATTACACTTAACTCTAATTACAAATAAAAACAGATAACTATAATAATAACATAAATTTATAATTTGTATACCTATTGTTTTTAATAAAAATAATAATAATGGAAACATTAATAAATAAATAGAATTTTAGTTATCAACATGTACAATGTATTCGATAATTATTAGTACGATTATTAATAACATGAATTAAAATTGGGTTCTCATTTTATTTCTGCTGACTTAATTACGAAACTAGAACATTGAGTCATTCGAAACGCTGAGTTAAGCATAAACATTTTCTGCAAATTCCTATTGAGATTTTAATTCTCAGCTCAACATGGATTTCTTTCAGACAACGGTAAATAATTGTTTTGTTTTTTGTGTATATAGTTTTCATTAATTGATTTAGATTTATCAGTTTAATGCTTAGACGTTTTGCTTAAATTAGAAGAAGTTTCAATTTCATTTTTGGTACCGCATAAAAGTTTAAATATAAAATATCTGTTTGTCCGGTAAAACTATTAAAAGGTCTGTTCCGTTGTTGTGGTCTATAATTATTATTTGGTCAAGATTTGAATTACTTCTAAAATTTCTTGATTGCGGTTTATTAATGAAAAAATTGTTTTGTTCTCTTGGAATCATTCAGCATTATATGATTGCATATTTTCTTGCGGATAACTTCTATTATAATTTTGATTTGAAAGTATTTCTCAAATATTTTAGCATTTCTCTCAGAGTTTCCCGAGTGTTTTAAATATAATTCTTTTCTCAAAATTATCAATTATTATCCATATTAAAATAACAATGGCGTGTTTAAAATTAAATACATATATTACGTAGAAGAGTTATTATGTCATTAATTATTATTTCAATAAATGTTTTTATCATTTATATCATTATATCTCTAATATCAATTATTTACAATTATTATTTCCGAACGATATGTTTTATGATATATTTCATAATTAATCACATTATTTGTAAGTATAATAGCATTTTCTAAAATTAATTAAACTAACTATATATAACTTATTTCTTTATTTTTAACCCCATATAATTTGTATTAATTAATTCCGTATATTATTATCTAATGCGTTTGACCTTTTGTCACTACGCTTATTTATTGTTTAAGATTCAACAAAATATTTATCGTTTTGGACGTTCACGTTTTCTTCTTCCTTATTTAAAATACAAACATTTTCTATTTCCTCCTTCAGACAATAATTATTTTCATCCATCATTAAGGATGCTATATTTCTTAAATTATTATTTAATTAATTATTCATAAATTATATATTCTTACAATTAATTATTCGCTTACTTATTCTTAATTCTATTCAAATAGCAAATTACTCGTTTTTCAAAACTTTCAATCTTTTACGATATCATATAGCAAATTAACATAAATCACAATAAATGCTTCATTTAGCAATTTACCTTCATTTCAAAAGCATTAACTCTTTAATAATAATTTATTCAAATTGCTTGCTTGCAATTTATTTACTTTTCAACTCATTAAATTCTTAAATAATTCAATTATCAACTTGTTTCCTTACTTTTTATATTACATCATTTGTAATAAATCTTAATATTTGGTTTACCAGAATTTAAAAAATGTAATCTTACAACTAAAAAATAAAGTAAAATCTTTTACTTACAACTTATCGATCTGATATCTTTTGGGCAGCTGAGATCAGTGAATCCAGCAGAGATGTAGACAAATACCTGAGATGTCAATACCTGACAGGTCAGTGGGTCTGTCCAAAGTAAGTGCAGAACTTGAAGCGAGAGTACCTCAGATAAGTGGGTCGACTTGCAAATAAAACCTGAGAGCAGTGGAGAATTTGCAAGTCCTTCAACGTTCTTCTGAAACAGCGATCACAGCTACAGGTGATGTAGATGGATGCTGTCCTGTTCGTGCGCCAATTAACAAAGTCGATGAGTGTAAGCCATAGAAAATACTTTATTAATAAGAGTACAGAGTTACATGATAAAAAATAGTGAGCTACCGACAGTGTTAACTACAGATAGACTCAACTAAAGATATTACTACTAGATTTAAAGCTAATGTAGTGAGACTGTACTGTCTCACATTCTCCTAGGTTCTATCTTATATTCTACCTTACACTCTAATTTACATTCTGATTCTGATTGATCTGTCCGTTTCAGATAGGCTTTTATACAAACAGTAGGAGAAGAGATGATTAAGGAAATAACACCTGTTTAATGATGATAAGTAGGAAGCAAAATAATAACTTCTTGGATTATAAACCCTGTTTAAAAACTAATACTTCCTGGGTCAATGCCATGAATTAACTTTAACTTAGGAGTCACCCTGAAAGATACGATTTTGCAGTGTGGTTCTGCAACAGGACATCTCGGTTACTCAGTAAGATAGTATCTGGTGACGGCTATTTTAACGTATGCATTCCCCTTATCGTACTTAATGGGGTTCGCGGAAGACTACCAGAAAATCATCTTCAACGTTAAACAAGAACTGTTTCTCATAAGATCGCGTACAAAGGAAAATAGTTATATATCTAAACGTACTACTTCAATCGATCAGGAGGTAGAGAAAGCGAAAAGTGAATTGATAAAGCTATGTTGGAAATTACCTTCTGCATTGGTGAACGAATGAACACGATTAACACTTTTACATCAGCTTAAATCGGAAAAAGTCGTTCCGGTAGGATTAAGGAGCTGGGAGTTGTTCATTTACCTCCTTTTGCCCTCTACGCAGAGACAAGTTTGGACGGTCAAAACTTCTAATCAGATGGAGAAGCCGAGATATGTTGTACTGGCGTTTTCTTCCGACCGAATTAACAGAGTCGAAAAGGATGCTAGTAGATTCGATCAATGCAATATCAGTAACTGTTTTTAAATTCTAAATCTTATCCTTATGATGATTAAATGTGGATTTCGATAGGAATAGATTCGCGATGCTCTATATAATTTTCAAAACTCCTATTACCCCGAGATGCATCCGGCAGAGGAAGAAATTTTAAAGAAAAAGGATCAATTATCGTGATCGATTGTTCCAAACAATCAGAATCTCTAAAATCTGGCCGGTCGATGTCAGGTTGGAATTCGATGCGTCAAAAGCTTTTCCGGCAGATATAACGGGGTTTTTTTCCTCCACTCTGCCTAGAAGGCAATACAGGTGTTTGCAGGAGGGTGATGTTATGCATTCCTGCTTAACAACATACTGCTGCAAGTAAATCAGATTACAATTATCTCAGCTGTGGTGAGGATAGTTCTTTTTGTCATCAGCTGAGGGAACTCGCTCTCCATTAGAACATAGAGTCCTGCATCCCTCAGTAGTTTGGCCCTCAGTACAGGCTGTGACAGGCCCTCAGTATAGGCAGTACAGGCTGTGACCATATGTTGGGCGGTTTCCGGTTCACTACAACTGGGGCATACTGGATCGATGTCTATTGCACGTTTAAAAAGCTTCGCTCTAAAACTCCCATGTCCTGTGAGAATCAGCGAGACCCAGTAGTCCGAGAGGAGCCATGTCCTTTCTGGTCGCGATCCGACGGTGGGAAAGTACTTTCTCAAGGTAGCTCCTTTAGTGGTAGTCACCCACCGCCGGTTCCATTCTTCTACAGTATCCTTCCGATTGATTCTGTTCCAACTGCAAGGATCTGTATTGATCCTCACTCGGAGATCCGCGGATAAAGCCATCGGGCCTTCCCTCCTTATCTTGTGCCGGAAGTAATCTCGCAGCAGTAGGCCAAAAGGTATTCCTCCTGCTAAGACCTGAACCGTCTCATGGGACACCGTCCTATACGACCTGGTTACTCGAAGTAGAGCGATCCGCTGAATGGTCGCCAACCTACTCTGTGCGAGAGACTCTGTTTCCAGGCTAAGGACGCATACCTCAGGATATCCACGATCACTTCTTTATAAATGGTCATCGTTGTTGGGTATCTGAGGTCCCAAAAATCGCCACCGATATGACTGAGTCCATTAAGGGCTAGGGTCACCCTACTTCTCAAATAGTCCAAGTGAGGCGTCACATTAAAATTTCTTCCAATCCTAACTCCCAGATAGGTAACTACCTCACTCGGACGAATTCTTGTTCCTTGTATGACTATAGTTTTTTTTTTTTCCAAACCCCTGGATACTTATATTTACAGTTATTTACATTTAATTTGATGTTTTTCCTTTTGCTGAAGCTGGCCTTCATTTTAAGGAATTTTTGTGGTATTGGTATTTACATTGTTATTTCTTTTTCCTTTTTATTATAACAAAAGTGTTGGGGCACACTTTATTTTTCTGTATGTTTTTCTTTATACAACTAATTTAAACCTAATCTAATCAATTTAACTAATACCTTAAACTAAATTTAGTGTCTATTTCTGCCATCTAAGTGGGGGTGGTGCTGGAGTTAGTGTCCTAAATAGTGGGTTTGCTAGATATCCCAGCGAATCCAGGAATTTGATATGCCTCCTCCTGATAAATTCCGGGACCGTTGGTAAATCTAGCAGGGTGTGAAGTTCATGAGCCTTTTTCTTCTTCCACGCCGTTGTCCTTACCATCTTCCGGAGCATCGAGTCTTGAAACCTCTGGAGGTATCTTAGTATGCTCTTGTACACTTGCAATTTGAGGCGGAGTGAAAGCGCTGGCGAAGTCAGTAGGTGGTGAAGACGGTAAGATCTTCTCCTGACCGTCCTGGTCTTTTGATATAGATGGGTACTAAGCTTGAGATGCCGATCAAGCTTCATACCCAAGTATACTATGGCGAGATGACGGTGTCTGCCATCTGGAGAGTCCTCGGCAGTGTTGATTTCTTGCCCTATTGGTGCGAGAACACTACACAGTCCGTTTTTGCTGGATTGACCTATATGTTGAGGTTTTTCAGCTGTTGAACTATCTCTTTACAGGTTTCCTCGGCCTGTTTCAGTGCATGTTTGGCGCTCATACTGGTGCTGTAGATGGCTATATCATCTGCATATGCAGCGACCTTCGCTATTCTGTAGTTTTTGCCAACTATCTCAGCAATATATATTGAAAACAGCACTGGAGAGAGGACTGCTCCTTGCGGCACTCCGCACTTCAGTGAGATCGTCCGGGATTGCTCATCACAAACTCGCACAGAGATGGTCCTGTTGCCGAGAAAGGAGACAATGACATTGTAGAGCTGTTCCGGGCACTCGAGATCTAAGAGTTTACGGCATAGAATACCGTGAGACACTGAGTCGAATGCCTTTGTACAGTCGATGGAGATCATAGCCGTTGCCGTGTTCCGATTGAAGCTGGTGTTCACCTCAGTTTGTAGCTTCATAAGGTGATGTTCCGTACTGAGGTGTCCTTGAAAACTGTTCGTAAGGAATTACGGAGTTTTCATCACAGAATTCTCTAAGGTAATTCAGGATGATAGTTATAGGGTAAGCCCTATAAGTCGTACGTCTTAAGAGGATGGCGTGTGTCTAGGAACCCGTCTTCAACTTCTTCCTCTCGCACCATTCTCCTATCAGGTTGGCGCACCGTTCTAGCACTCCCAGAAACTTGTCGAAGACCAATTTCCTCAGGGAAGGACCAAGGACAGGAATTCCCTGCGGACATACCCTCTCTACAGTGTCTTCTACTTGGTAGAAGCTACTACAAATCTTTAATGTTCTGTCCTGGAGTTAACTTCTGACCATGCCGTACAAGTTGCTGGGAGCCCCACACTTGTACAGCTGCTAGAACACGCTCGGCCACCAAACGCTATTAAAGGCGGAATTATGCCAAAGAAGAGAAGGATAACATACTTCTCTACCCTCTCCTCGACATCACGGCGCATTCGTAGCAGGGCATCTGCGGTTCCACTACCTTTGCAAGATCCGCATTGCCGTGGTTGGCTAGCTCGTGAGAAGACGGGAGGTTTTAATCCGTCATGTGCAAGGTTTTGGAGAACCTGATGTTTGCAAGCATACGGCCAGTCTTCTCACGAGATAGTCATGCGTGACGTGAGGCCAAACCCAAACCAAGTTCCCACGGCAGCTCAGTTCTTGTATGGCCATGATATCATAGCCTTGGGAGAGAGCACGAAGCTCAAGTGCTACAACTTTTCGCCGGCCCATGTTGAGTTTGAGGATGGTGATCTTAGTCATAATGCGTTTTATTCGCTACTTCCTGGGATCACTTTATGTGCACAGGGCATTCCCGACTTCTCGCCTTATACTTCCTTTGGTGGGATGGGACATTTGCTCGCTCACAATTTACACAGGACGGGCCAATTAGACTCGTTTTCTTGGACAATACTTCAGGACATGGCCGCAAGCTCCACACCAAATGCAGACTAGGGAATCTACCGGGCATGTGGCTTTTGTGTGCCCGTAGTCTTGACACTTCGTGAATCGGATGGCGTCCAAGTAGTCTCTGAAGGTCATGGATCACCATCCGTTATCTAAGCTTCCCATTTCTAGTAACAGGAACCGAACCATTGGATGCACTTCTAACCCCCAATTCTTGCTTAATTCGTTTCTAGCTACTGAGTAGAAAAGTGGCCGTAGATCATCAATAACCAATGGTATAGTGACCGATTTTATTTAAGTTATTTTTCCCCATAAAAACCTTAAAAGTTCCGCTGAGCTCCATGCCTGTGGTACTCCTCTAACCTCAAGCTTGGGCTATTTCCTTAGGGCCAGCTTGGCTCAGAGGTGCCCACTCCCCCTAAGTCAACGACGCACCCCCATTAGCTGAGGACGCACCCTCCTCTCCTCCTTACTGTTACTGCTCCTTAATGTGAATCTCTTATTATTATTATTCATGAACATATTACATTGTTTTTATTTTTATTTTATTATAAGTGTGAAAAAATAGAGAAAAGTTTTGTTATAGTCGTAAATTTTGGTTCATCCCAGTTTTTTGTGTCACTGAACACGTATTTGAACTTTGCTAACAAATATTTTGACCGGAACATTATTTTTGTTGCAAAAGTATCAGTATAAAAAGTAATAAAAAAAAGAAAAGAAAAAAGAAAAACAAGAAATCTAGATTATTGGCGATTAAAGATCTTATATGCCCATAACTCGGCCATTTATAAAGATAGAGGAGAAATGGTGTTTTAAAATCAGCATAAAAAGGCATTGAAAAAAAAAGAAAAAAAAAAGCGAAAACTAAAAAAATCTCTATCTGTAAATGCTTTTGGTTTATTATTTTCAATAATAGACCTTTGGAATCGACCATAGAAAAACATTTTGTAACCCCCCTCAAAATTTGAGGTTTTACGTTTCAAGATACGTAGAATCCAAATATCAAATAAAAAAAAAATCCGTCCGCAAATTTTAATTTAAACGAAATCTGACGAAATTCCCTACAATAGGAAAAAAAAATCATTTAAATCGGACCAATATTAGCTGAAATAGGGCCTAATGAACTTCTTAGGCTAATTCTCCGGCGCGGCTGGTCACCTGACTCATCTATTGGGCTTCTGACTTCTTCGTATCTCTCTGCTTTATCCTTCCTTGGATTATTTCTGCACTTCCTTCAGCTTCCTTAGTCTTTCCTTATTTTTTTTCCTACTGAAGTGCACATCAAATACTTCCTCTGTATTCTTTTACCTTGTGATTACATGTCCTAACCATCACAGCCTACTTGCATTGACAGTTTTTTCTTAACACTCCTAGTTCGGCACTCACGGCGATCATCTTGGGACAAGCTTCAAATTTCTTTTCTTTGGATGCCTACTGCTTTATTTTTTTCATTGGGCAGAATAGATATTTTTGAAATATTACTAAGTGGAAATAATAAACCATTGTGGGTTTTTTTTTTTTTTTTTTTTTTTTTTTCCGGATCCCTCAAACAAAAGAAAAAACATAAAATTAGTAACATTATAACATCATGCAAGTAAAAACTATGACTCAGAATAAATACATTACCTTATTCTACCTGTGAGTATTTGAAGGTGGATCATCTATATACATACCTGGGATCATCTTTTCCTATTAGGATTTCTCTAATGAATCGGAGGTGAGGGGTCTCCTCGTGACTCGTTATATTGCAAAAACATAGAAATTAATAATAATAATAATAAAAATAGGTGGTGGATAGGAGAGGATGGGATGTGGGAGAGGAGATTGTGGGAGTTGGGATAGGTGAGAGAAAGGGAGGGGGAGAAGACTATTTAAGTGGGTTGTTGGATGATGTTGATAGGGTTGATTGGGCCCTTACGACCCTGCCCTTACGTCAGTTTTTTGCGTGTTGATGTGTATGTTTATGTTTTGTAGTTGTTCTGTAATCAGTTGGGCTACAGTTTGGGCCTTGCGCATAGCGTGGTCTGCATTCATGCTTGCTGTGTATATAGCAATATCAGGAAGGGGGGATGGAGTGATGGCTCAGAAGAGTGGGTTGAAGGAAGCGGGGAGGTTGTCAAAGAATTTGACGTGTGGCCTTGTGATGTGTTGTTGTATAGTATCCAATTGTAGTTCGTTATGTATGAGTTTCATGTTTCGTCTTTCGAGTGACGTACTTTTGTGATCTTCTGTAGCACGCTGTTTTGAAATGTTTGGAGGGACTTCAGGGCTGTGGGGTATAGGTGATGAAGGAGGGGTGCACCGTGTAGTAGTGTGGGTCTGAGTATGGCCTTGTATATTAGGATTTTGAGTCTGAGTGACAGCCCTGGTGAGTAGAGTAGGTGTTTGAGTTGGTGTGCTGTGGCTCTGGCTATGTGTTCTGTGTTTTATGTGAGCTGTGAATGATAAATGCGTTTCGAGTTTCATACCGAGGTATGTGAGGTGTCTTTTGTTCTGTATTGTTTGACCGTTTAGTTTAAGTTGTTTAGTGAGTGTTTTCTTGTAAGAGAATACAATGGCGTCAGTTTTTTGCGTGTTGATGTGTATGTTTATGTTTTGTAGTTGTTCTGTAATCAGTTGGGCTACAGTTTGGGCCTTGCGCATAGCGTGGTCTGCATTCATGCTTGCTGTGTATATAGCAATATCATCAGCATACGCAGCGATTTGAACATCGTCAATCTTTTGCCCTACTATATGGGCTGTATATATGTTAAATAGGGCAGGCGCAAGGACCGAGCCCTGTGGGACACTGCAGGTGACTGGGCGGGGGGCAGAGATATCAGAATGGACCCATACAGAGAAAGTCCGGCCACTGATATAGGATCCAATAATGTCGACCAGCTGGTCCGGGAAGTGGTGAAGCCTGAGTTTATCAATTAGGGTGGAGTGAGATACAGAGTCAAAAGCCTGCGTGCAATCTAGAGAGATCATTGCCGTGGCCAGGTTTCGATTAAGGTTATTGGCTGCATCATACTGTAGTTTGGCTACATGGTGATAGCAGCTAACGCCGCGGGTAAACCCGGTTTGTTCCGAGGGGATGATATCATGTGATTCACAGTGTTTGCGGATGTGGGTAAGAATAAGTTTCTCATATATTTTTGAAATATGGTTGAGGAGACTAATGGGCCGGTATTCTTCCGGTACCGCTCCTCGTTTTCGGGGTTGAGGAGTGGAACGACGATAGCATGTTTCCACTCAGTGGGGTAGTATCTGAGGCGTGAGCAAGAATTGAAGATGTTGAGGAGAAACATATGGGCTTTTCTGGGGAGTTGTTTGAGTAGGACATAAGAGATATTGTCCTCTCCTGTTGACTTGTTTCCCCTCGTTTTTCTCATGGTTGCAGTCGGTTCTTTATATGTGGAGAAGATACTGTTATGTGCAGTATCAGCCAGTGGGATATGATGATATGTTGTGACTGTTCGTGCTTTGTCACGTTCTACATAGTAGTCGGCAAGTATGTTGGCCTGATCTGCGGGAGTGAGAAACTCATCGCCACGCTGTATTTTCACCGATTTGGATTTGGTGTTATGGCTTCTGACTAATTTCCAGAAGTTTTTGGGATCGCTGTGGGTACGGCGGAGTTGTTCATGCCATAAGGATGTTTTCCACTGTGACATTAGGGAAGTGATTTGTCTAGTGAGACTGTTTATGATCGGTCGGTATGTGGGGTCTTTGGTCCTGTACCAGCAGTTTTTAATGTTATTTCGTTGTTTGATGAGTGTAAGTATGTGTGCCGGTGATTTGCGCAGGTGTATAGGAGTGGGAGTGAATGTGGTTATGGCTGTAGTGGCTGCCTCGTTTATGATGTTTTGTAGCTTATGGCAGTGTCTATGTCTTGGATTTTTGTGAGTGGTGTTATGTTGGGTATGTTAGTATAGTGGGTATGTATACTGTATTTTTGTATTGTTTCCAGTCTGCTTGTTGGAAATTGTATTTGTGATGAGTGAGTGGGGTTCTTGTTGTGTCCCTGCCGAGTTTGTATAAAACGGGAATGTGGTCATTGTCACTGAATTCCAATGTTGTACAGTGTGTGAATCTGTGTGATTGTTGTGTGAGTAGAAGATCCAGTGTGGATGTGTATGCCGGGTTTGAGTGATGTCTGAATGTGTATGCATTAGGATGAATAATAGTGTACTTTGTTTTTGTCAGATGATTTCCTAATGCATTTGGTCGACTACAGTTCCAGGTGTGATGTTTGGCATTGAGGTCTCCTACAATGATATGTTGTCTGTCGGTTTCAGTTTCTTGTAGCAGTGTCTTGGTGGTGTCAAGTGTTCCTCCTGGACGCCTGTATATGCATGTGATTTTGTATTTGTGTTTGAGTTTGACTTGTATGGTGATTGCTGTATGTTTTTCGTCATTGAGTGTGTTGTTGTTTACCAGTCGTGATGGGACGTCATAACGCACCAGGAGTGCGACGCCACCGTGTCCGGGGGTTTGTGAGTCAAGTCTGTATGTGTGATAACCGCGAAAGTGTATGTGTGTTTGTCTGTTGAGTTTTGTGTCTGAGTGCGACAACTGATGGCCTGTGAGAGGCCAGGAAGGATTCTAGCTCGAGCTTACGCTTTGCGAGCCCTGTTATGTTATAATTAATGATAGAATGTCTATCCATTTTTTGTTCCTGAGAAAACTTGTTGAAGCACAATGTTCAACGTGCTCATCAGGGTGTGCATCATCGTCTTCATGTCGCTGAACATGGAGACCAGACCATGAACCCATGGGGGTTGATCCGTGGACGATTGAGAGGGTTGGGGTGGGGCCCATGGGGCCGGTGGTCCGTTAAAAACAACCCCTGCATAGGAGTGTGGGTCAGAGGTGGTGGTAGCAGCGTTAGATGCGGTCTGCTGAGTTATTTTAGGTCTGATGATCTTTGTTTGCGCCTTGGTCTTAATAAGTTTGACCCTAGTAGGACATTCGCGATAAGAGGTCCACACGTGGGCCACCGCAGTTTGCACACTTTGGGGGAATGTTTCGAGGATACTCTGCTGTTTCGTGGTTATCACCACAGCGTACGCATTTGATGATGCGCCCGCAGAAATTTTGGTATGGCCGAATTCCTGGCAGTTATGGCACTGCCTGGGACCAGCAATGTTTTTCATTTTTTCGACTGAGTATCCCATATGGTCATGTCATGTGGTCTATTGCACCCACTTTATCTATGTCTTTGAGCGTGACATTATGTTCTGTCGTTAATATAAGAAAGGATAATTCGGTTTTAACTCCGTTTGGATTCGTCTTTCGCATTCTCCATATGGATTTAAACCCAGGAAGACGGGTCTGGAATGCGTTTTGTAATGATGTTAGGGAGTGATCTAAATCAAACCCTTTAACTATAAATTTTTTGAGTGGTTTTGTGCCCCGAGGAGCATATGAATGGTAATCAATATCCTTGTTATCGTTTAGTAGTTCGATAGTATTATCATAGTCAGTCTTGGTTCAGACGAATATTTTTGTCTCGACCTTGGTGGAACGTATGGTAAAATTCTCAATTCCATTATTAAGGAATGAGCTTTTAAGTTTAACCGCTGAAATGGCTGGCCTGATTATAATGGGGGGGGGGAGGGTTTGTATGTTTTGTTGTTTGTAGTGTTGGCCGTTGTTAGTGGTATAGTATTGGCCGTGCTAGTAGAAGGTTGGGTGTTTAAGAATGGTGCAAAGGATGTTGGAGTGGGTGTGATCGCGGCGTGTGTTGGCCTGGGTTTTACTGTGATTTTACGCTTTGGTGTAATAAAACCTTCCGCGTCGAGAGTGTTATGTCTCTTAAGAGATTTTGATTTCTGTATTTGTGTGGTGTTTGTTTTCGTGTTGTTATCTGTTGCAGCTTGTGTAGTAGAGTCAGTTGATTGAGGTCCGTTGTCGTGTTCCATTGTTTCAATGATGATTGTCATGATTATTAAAATATACACTTACAGATAATACAATAAATAACAAATTAAGTACAATAACTTAAAACTAGTACTCACAGAATCCTTACATCCAGAGGATGTAAGGATAGACACTAAAAGATCGCAACAGCCAAAACCGTTAAAAAACCGTTAAAGCCGTTAAAACACAGAAACTAGAACTGTCACTGTAAAGAGACGGACCGTAACGTAGACACTAGTGTTATCACTTTGGCTGCTAGCTGTCGACTGACTATTGACTATTGAAACCATTGTGTAATAATTTGCAGCGTTTTTTAAGCAGGTTTTGGTGCACCCGGGATCACCAGCTTCAGCAATGCAGGGAAATCAGTGGTGATTGGTTCACGATCTTTTATAGTTCCCTTCCGCATATTTCTCTACCACTATAAATTGCTCAGTCTGGTGGTAACACTCTGTTCTGATTGGCTACAGCTGCTGAGGGTGATAGTTTGGACGAGGTTCTGAACGCTGACCTCTTGCACGATACGAATCTGAGTTGGCTCAAAGAGGGTGCAATCTCTCTCACTTTTATCATATACAAGGGCGTACGCAGGAATTTCTTCAGGGACGAAATATTGCTGATATATCTAAAATATAGGTAATTTACATATTTTCGCCTCCTGGACAATGTTTGAGTATCGTGCGCAAAATTGCGCAGCTTTTTAGATCAGAATTCCACTAATTATAATATCAACGATTTCAAGAGAATTATAATTTTCGTAATTTCGCCTTTATTCAAGACAATTATTGAGGATTGGACGTAAATTTGATTGTGTTGTGGCGTTTTAAAGCAGAATATTTATCTTTAATGTCTTCCGTTTCAAAAGAATTTTTAAACATCGGATGAAAATTGTGTGTTTTGAGGATTTATGGGGCAGAATTCAGCTCGTTATATTTTTCATAATCAGGGGCGAATAGTCAAGGTATTGAACCTTTTTGGTGCAGAAATTATCTCATTATAACATATCCATTTCCAAATTTGAAAATCTGAAGCGAATTTGGGTCTTTCGGTGCTGTCTGGAAATTCAGAATTCAGTTAGTTTTAATTTCAGAATATCATGCTACGTTTTTCATTATTGTGATTTCAGCACATGTTCGCCAATGATGTAGAAGTTCATGTGAGAGCTGTTTGGTTCCCTGACGATATCGTTTCTGCCGGAATAAAAATTTTACTTAACGCATAATATTTCTGTTCGTTACAATTTTTGATATCTCATATGAACATGATATGCTTTTAAGAAGTTTCATCGTAGAGAAATATTTTATGGACATAAAGTGTAAAACATTTTTTCTACTTTAATTTGGTAGAGAACGGTCTTGTTTAAATAAAACGGGTTTCCGAGATATCGAAGGAAAACTAAGATTCCGGGCAAAATATCTGTCAGAAAACCTCAGATTCAAGTTCAGAGACCCAAAAAACTAGGATGTACCAAACTTTCCGTCAACAACAAACCTTTCACATTTGCTGTCCTAGTTTGTCTGTACCACCACTTATATAATTTAAGTTTTAGTGTAATTTTTTCTATTTCTTTTTCAAACAACCGCGTCTCTCCCCCTGAAAAACCCAAAGAAGGGCAATTTTTGCCACCCCCAAAAATGTTTCCGACGCAGCTTGTGTCGTAACCCCTCCCCTCCCCTGTGGGTACCACTGGCTTGGCCTGTAGACCTTTTTCCCGGAGGCCTTGCCAAACAATAACTTTGGTTACATCAAAGCCATCTTCTATATGAAGCAAAACGGACCCTACCTTGGTCGGACGAACTACAGCTGCTTTTACACATCAATTTCAGACGGGGACGGTAGCCCGCTCATGATCTCCATCGGGCTCTTGCTGGTCCCACTAATTGTGATGTACGTCGGCTCAGGCTTCATGACAGGTTTAGATGGCAGAGACTTCACTATATCCGCCCTGGTTCCAGGCTTACTTTGTGATGAAGTGGTCCCCAGGAATGATTGCTTCAACTATTGGCTCATTAGATTTGATCTAGCTTCACGTGCTTTCTTGTTGGTTGCCTTCGCTCTCCTCTTTGATCTCTTATTTAATACCACTTCGAAGGGCTCGGAAACCAAGAATTCAGCTACGTTTGTATCTCCACTAACTTCTGGTTGCAGTTCTCTGGAGGGTCCAGTCTTTGCCTGGCGTTGCGGTGTTATCTTTGGAGCCGAAAGCCCCTCATTTACTTTCGACACCGAGTTATCGATTACAATTCGCCTTATCTTGTTCTGCACACTCTGGGACGACATTGTTTCTAGAACGGCGCGCTTGACGAGGGCAGAAATATCATCACTTTTCTTTCTCTCTTCTAATGTTTCAATCATATTGACTTGCCTCTTTACTTCACTGTTGATATGATTCCGAAGATTAACATTCAACCTCTCTTCCATATTACACATAAAGACCCGCAGGTTCTCCTTTATATAGTTTGCCTCGGAAAGTAGACTATTAGCCCCAGCCTCTTCGGACCTCACCGCATTCTCAGGAGAACCTCCCCTAGCTGGTTTGGCAAACGTCTAAATGCCTTGGTAGGCTCGGCTTCTTCCAACTCCTCCTCCATCACTGTAACAGCTGTGTTAGGCATACTCGATCAACGACAGTCAATAAATAGTAAAATTAATGTTACGGTTGGATATGAGGTATTTGATAACAATAACCTCTAACCTTCCAATGTTTTAACACTTGATTCTCACTTATCAAATAACCAGTTACAATCTTTTAAGGATGGCTCAATGGTAGACTTACCTTTGCAATACTACAAAAGTTATGCCTATAAACACTTACTCTGTTTTATAAAAAGTTGATTAAAACTAAAAGTTGTAAAAAAGTAAAAACACAATTTAAGAGTTTAAAAAAAAATTGTCTCACTTGAAATAACTTATATTGGGAAATCTCAATTGTTTAACTATCACTAGCTACCAACTAATCACTACCACAAATTATAGTTAACTACGCAATAACACCTATAAGGAGTTCAAACTCGATAGTCCACAGCTAATCCTGCTTCCATATATACAATGTTTACACTTTAACCATTAACAAAATTAAAAAAACAAAACACGTTTAACCAAACAAAACTAAAATAACGATTAATGAATGAAAAATACAAAACAACTATAAACACAATTAAGCAGGAGCCACGTAATACATTCATAAGCAGGCAACTTTTCGCCATGTATACCACTAACTCTCACAACGCCTTTTTGACTGATCATACATGATAACATAGTAGAATATAATCCGCTAACAAGCATCTTTAGAAAGAGAGTATAAATAACCAGGATGACCCCATTTCATTATCAGTATTCACCATGTCTTCAAGCGGTGTGGAGTTTCAATGTTTCGTTGACGATTCCAATAATGATATTGTTAAAGAATTATCGATTTTTGATTTAAATTATTATGCAGTCATACTGGCTTTTCAAACTACCTTCGGTAGTTACCAAGCATAAGAACGATACCATAAAAGCATAAGAACGAACCGCTGGCTAGCGAGAAATTATCATTGTTTCCGTTGGGAGGATGGATATGTCTCATACCGTGATTTATCATCGATTTTTCGCGATGTAGATTCATGTTATAAATACGTTTTTGTTAAAGGTCATCAGAAAAAGGAAAATTTGTTATAATTTTTCCATTCGTATGAAGTTATCAACCGCGAGGAATACGATTGCCCTCAAGTTGATATAATGCAAAGTCTCAAGATACCCCATGTATTAAATCATAAAGACTTGAAATTCATGTGTACATATTATCGCTCTCATTTACTAGCAGAGTGGGTATATTCGAATTATAATTTGATTTTCAAATTTTCGTAACCGTTTCTTTATTTACTTTAAAAATATATATCTTTTTAAAAAAAAAAATTAAAAAATACAAAATTTTTTAAAAAATACAAAAATTTAGAAAAACAAAAAAAAATATATATATATATATATATATATATATATATATATATATATATATAAAATGATTTTTTTAATTTTTAATTGTAACACGAAGTTATTTTATTTTTTTAATTTGTTTGTTTTTGTATTTATTATCGCTTTTTGGTAACTGGGACGGTATTGATTTACCTGCAAACCAAAGCATGTGTGTTTTGTGATCACCGGCGCGGCTATAAACGCCTGCAAACCAAAGTATGTGTGTTGGTGTCACTTACCCGGCTATAAACGCCCGCAAACCGAACAATGTGTGTTATGGTCCCTGGTGAGATATTGGCTTATCCGCAAACCAAATAAAAAAGTTTGTGTGCGAAAAAATATGCAAAAACAAAAAATAATCTCCTCGGAATACCTCCACCTTGGCGTGGTGAGGAGGCTTATGCCAGAAAAACTGATGAACCAAGTGGGGTGTCATACTAGGGTTGGAACATCGACAGGAAAATATCGATATTCGATATTTTGATATATCGCAAAACCAAATATCGATATGCTCCCATAATCGCTAGAAAAATATCGATATATCGACATATCGTAAGGAAATGTTTGAAAAAGCAAAGAAAGTGCATCATATGAGTATAATGTTAAAGTGTGAAGAAGGTTATGAAATAACATAATGATTATTATTTATAAAACAATATTTTTATTAGCCATGATTAGAGAAAGAATTAGAATCATTATAAAAAAAGATAGAAAAAAATGAAACTTCAAAGAAAAAAAATATTATAACATATTTTTATATTGAAGACGTTTAGCCATATTTGATATATTATAGTCTTCTAGAAGTTTTTCAATAATACAACCTTCAAACTTCTCAAATTTTTATTTATCTTATAACTCTTCCGACGATATTGTGCATTCTCGAAACATTCTCTAAAAGCATGTAATTTATTTGATGAACATCTCAGTACCATCATCTTTTATATAAATCATCAATTTTTCTTTATAAAGGATTAATCAACATTATTTGTATGATAATCTTATCTACTAATTATTGTTTGGTAATTAAATATTGTTTATTGTTATATTTACTGGTAAAACTCTAGAATGGTAATCCCAAAATGGAGGAAATCTAGATTTTTTAGGACCTGGCTGATCTTAAAAATCTAGATCTCCGCCATTTTGGGGTTACGATTCTGGAGTTTTACTGAATAAAGAAAATTGTTAAAATGAAATACAGTAGAATCTCGATAATTCGTATAGTCAAGGGTTCGAGAGGTAAGATCGAGATATCCAAATTATCGAGATTTCTAATACTCGGCTGTAAAAAATAGGAAATGACAAAATTAATACAAAATTGTTTTATTATGAATGGAAATACAAACGGTATAGTTAGATCAAAAAAAAAAAAACGGTTATTTTCTTATGGTACAATCCTTGAAGACGGATCTCATCGATGGCTTCGTTAAGCATGTTCGGAGCAGAAAATACGTTTACACAAATATCCGATTTGGCTAAGAAATGACACACGTTGTAGATGCATTATTTCGCCGTTTTAGAATTAATCGTCGGCACATCAATTTCTTCTTCATCTCCTTTTTTTACGGAGTCAAAATTTTATGGACAAGTTTAGAGATTGCAGCACAGAGGTTGTGCTGGGAGGCAAAAAGAGAAGATAAACATCGCTGAGTGATGTGGCACTGTTGTGGGCCGTATAATTATCAATAAACAGTTGAAAATGTTCGCTGTTTTTTATTCTATATCTCTACCTATTCGTTGATAATTTCACTTATGATACATGCTTTTGTGTCTGCACGATAGGCGTTCGGTAAAGTTTTTGTTTATAAAGCACCTTGCATTCGCGGATTTGGCAGTCATGAGCGAACTTAATTTTTCAGATCAATCAACGTTGTCGGCTAACAGTATGGTGACAAGTTTTTTTACAATTTTATTTAAAGAGAACTGAATAGAAAAAAAAAGGGTAAACCGACCGAAATTCACAGAAACGATTCCTCTCTCTCACTCACCTCTCCTCTTGAAAAGATTAAGAGTTAACCAGATTTTTGATTTGGTAATTCCAATTATAAGGCGTTTACATTACTTGGAAGACGAAAATAAATACGAATTATCGGGGGGAACCGGATTTATACGAAATAAAGGGAGACTTTCAAGAGACCAGAAAATCTATACGAGTTACTGGGATATGAATAGTCGAGAATCTACTATAATATAGTTTAGCATATGGTATGATCGATATATTATTGTAAAATATCGATATAATCGATATATCGGATATTAAGATATCGATATAATATATAGGTTTTTCAACTCCGATATATCGATATATCGATATATCACATGTCGATATTCCAACCCTATATCATACGAATAACATATAATGCCCATGAAGAATATTAGATATGAAAGGATGTTGATGGATGGGTGAGAGGGATAAAGATATAGGAGGAGAGAAAAATGAAGGAGTGGGGAGTAAAATTAGGAAGAGAGTTGAGGGACCACACTTTTCATTCATTAAAATGGTAAATCTCACTACTCTCCTGAATGAGGCGAACGGAAAACGCGAAAGTATTGGACGAATATCGGACATGAAGATTCACTTCGTTTATGAAATTGTTTAATTCGCAAAGATTCCTACAATATTCGGTGTTGCTATTGTCGCGTTCCTTAAATATCACGGACTGACCGATATTCATCATGATCATTCTAAATGTGTTTCTTACCTAATAGATTATCTGAAGTCTTGATCGATGAAACGTTATGTGTATACAATTACTCTCTAGGAGCAAAGATATTTTTTTCTCTCCGTTTTATCGTAGTAAGAAGATATGATGGTTTTTTTAATTTGTTTTTTGGTTTTACGTATTTTTTTGTGGCCACTGACTCGGCTATAAACGCCTTAAAACCTAAGTATGTGTGTTATGGTCCCTGACACGGCATTGGTTTACATGCAAACCAAAAATGTGTATGTGAGAAGAATGCAAAAACAAAAAATAACCTCCTCTAAATACCTCCACATTGACGTGGTGAGGGGCGTAAGTCAGAAAAATTGACGAACCGATTGAGGTATCTAACGAGACAAACAGAATGTGCAAAGAAGAATCCTCGAATCTCAATGGCGGAGACCACGAGGGCCACTTGGTTCCTGAACGAGAATACTCGAATCTGATTGGCTGTCGGATTCCTCCAACACCCCGAGAAAATTCGAAACTGATTGGCTGTCGGGTTTTACCAGTTTCACCACCGATCATAATACCGATGAAGCGAGCACGTGGCGACCTGGGCTGAGCAGTTCGGACAGGATCGGTGCAGGTTCAAACATTGGTATTGTCGAACTTGGTATCAAATTAATATAAATTAGGATTAGCGCTAATTTTGATTAGTGCTAATTAAGGATTAGTTTTAATTTATGATTTGAGATAATTAAGGATTAGTGCTAATAAAGAATTAATTAAGATTACTTACCTAAATTAATTAAGATTAGGATTAATTAACACGTGGGCAAGAGAGATCTAAAATATATATTTATTTAATGTAACAATTTATATATATATATATATATATATATATATATATATATATATATATATAAGTTAAAGACCGGAGCGTGGCAGTATCAACCTTAATACCATCCTGGAATGTAAACAACATTCCGATTGTATATAAGGAGGATTACTTTTACGAATAAACAGTCTTGTTTCAGAAGTCGTGGTGGTTATTTCTAAACCCTTTTCTTTTTTTTAATTCAATTCTTTCGCCGTCGTATAACTGGTGCCGAAACCCGGGAGGTCGTAACGCGGGACCTTTTCTTTACCTTTTTCTTTTTGTTTTGGAAATTTTTTTTGTATATCTCGCCCTCCTTTTTCTTCTGCTACTTTTCGAACCAGGCGGACGAAGAAAATTCAAAATGGCATCAGAAGGCGTAGTAAGACCGGCAGTGCTGAACGTACCGGATTTACCTCCATTGCCACGAGAGACCATGCCGGAAGCTCATGCCACCGCTCTGGAATGGATGAAGCTAAGGACAGCAACATCGCAGGATCTGCGGAGGGCGATTTCCGATCTGGAGCGCTTCGGCGGCGAAATAGAGGAGCTTAACTACTTTTTGAAGGATGGTGATCACCTTATGGCGAGGATACAGGCCAAGACATCGGAGAACCTCGTTAACGCTGGAGATGCCCACGCATTGAAGGCAGCTCTGGTATGTAGAGTAAAGAGGAATATCCTAAATCTAATACAAGCAGACGAGGAGACACCATGGCCGGTAATTAAGGAGAGGCTGAAGAAGGCTTTCGGAGGAGGCAGGTGGACCCCTGAAAAGGACATCTACCAAATGTTTAGGGAGAGGCGTTCTCCGCGACAGACGAGCGGACAATACGCAGGAGCGCTGCTAGCGCGATTCAATCAGATCACAGAAAAAATGCGTGAAACCTTGAGCATAGGCGAGGTATAAGGCAGGATGGCATTTTTGGCGACCATCCTCAAGGTCCAATTGGCGAAAGAGACTGGAAAGAGAGAAGGCTTGCCAAGAGACCGCTCATTCGTCGAATGCGCCCAGGAGATGATCGACTCTAGCGCAAGAGAAGAAGAAACAAGGATGGAGGTGGAAGAAACGGGGTGGAGCAGGGTGACCGATAGACGCCCCAGAACCACACCAATAGGCTGGAGGAGAAAAGAACCAGCGTACATGAACAGAGAGAGACCCTCGGTAGGCGAGAGAAGGTCTGGACAACCTAAGGACGGAATGGTCCTCGAAAGGAAGAGAGGAAGTGCCATGGCTGCGGGAGACCAGGACATCTAGTGGCCCAGTGTCCTCGCACTAGATGCTTCGAGTGCGGCACAGAAGGGCACGTTGCTAGACAATGCCCATACATTTACCGGAGGAGAGAAACACCACGGGCGGAGCCGATGGATGTCAACACTCAGAAGGTGCGAAGGAAGGCGGGTTCATTCCCGAGGAGTGGAACTTCAGAAGAGGCGACGGAAACATCGGGAACTTCGGGGACTGATGACGAGGAACCTGGGAGCAGCGGAGGCAGGAGCCGACAATGGGGTGAGCGACGACGAGCGGCGGCTGAAAGGAGGAATCTAGCAGGAATCTGAGGGCAGTGTCCGCAGAGAGGCGACCGCACAGCGACATGCAACAACATCAGAGGTAAGTCATGCTGGTTGCCAATTATTAAGTTGAAAGGGGGAGTGAGATGCCTGATGGACACAGGGAGCTCAAACACTGTTATGACCCGAGGGGCGCTGGAGAAACTGTGTGGCAGAGAAGGGGCACTCCGGGTTCAGAAATGCGAGTTTAAATTAATCACTCTGGGGGGGCCGTGCAGGGTAGAAGGAGAGGCAGTAATCGGTCTAAACCGGTGGGTGACGAAAAAGGGCAAGACAGTGCACATAGTAGGGGAAATGACTCGGGAGTATCAGGTAATAGCGGGTTGCGATCTGTTGGGGCAGGCAGGCGCACGAGTAAGGAATAGTAAAGGGAAGTGGAGCATCAGGTTAGGAGAAACGACTTATAAATGCCAGAGGGTTGCAAGGGATAGGAAAGCGCGAATAGGAGCGGTAAATAGGGTCGAAGACTGGAGAGAGACAATACAAAAAGAATTAGAGAATCTGAAAAAACAGGGCATTATTGTTATTAGTACATCACCGTACAATAGCCCGTTGTGGGCAGTGAGAAAAAAGAACGCGCCAGGAGAAACGAAAGAGAAATATAGGGTAGTCATAGACTATAGAAAATTAAATGAGAACACAGTTGACGAAAAATACCCAATCCCCAGGTTCGAGGACATTTTGGACAGGCTTAGTGGGGCGATGATTTTCAGCACGTTAGATCTCAAAGCGGGATACCACCAAATAAGGATGCACCCACAGGACCAACACAAAACGGCGTTTACGTTTGAAAGGGGGCACAATGAATTTACCCGAATGCCGTTCGGATTAAAGAACTCCCCAATCACCTTCCAAAGACTGATGGACGAATTCTTGAGAGGTATAGACGAGGGGGTATGTCAAGTCTATATGGACGATTTACTAGTTTTCAGCAAAACCGGGGCCGAGCACGTACAACATTTGAGAAGGGTATTCGAGAGAGTGCGGCAATTTGGGTTAAAACTGTTCAGAGAAAAATCGATGTTGGGACAGAGACAGATCTATTTTTTAGGCCATACCATCTCCGGGGAAGGGGTAAAGCCCGACGCGGCGAAGGTAGAGGCGATTAGGAGGATGGCGGTGCCGCGAGATGTGAAAGGGATCCGCAGACTCCTAGGAACGTTAAACTACTATAGGAGATTTGTACCCGAAATGGCGGAATATTTAGTGCCACTAAATAATTTACTCAAGAAGGGGGCCAAATTGATCGTGACACCGGTGATGGAGGATAATATCCGGAAGTGTATGGAGAAATTGCAGGAGGAACCGGTACTGGCGTTTCCGGATTTCACTAAACCATTTACCGTTAACACGGATGCCAGCGAATAAGCACTAGGAGCCGTGTTATCTCAGGAGGTTGTGGGGGGAGAACGTCCCGTAGCATACGCTAGCAGGCGCCTAACCGACGCGGAAACGAGGTATAGTGCCTTGGAGAGAGAGCTACTGGGGATAGTATGGGCTATTGACCATTTTAGACCATATGTTTTCGGAAGAAGGTTCCGTGTCCACACCGATCACAGACCGCTTCAATGGGTAGGAAGGCTAAAGGAATCCTCGGCGAGAGTCGCGAGATGGAAGGAATTCTAAGGGCAATACAACATGGAAATAAGTTATAAGCCAGGGAAGGAAAATATAGTGGCAGACTGGCTGTCAAGAGCCATCATGGTCAACGCCATTGAAGAAGATAGCGGGGAACCATCAAGAAACGTCCGGCAGTTTCTGAGCGAATGGACGCCAGGCGAAGAGGGAGACCACGAGACGGCAGAGACGGAGGGAGGAGAGGAGTCTCCAGAAGAAGAGGACTCGGCGGAGGAGAGGCCGGTAGAGATGGAAGAAATCGAGGAAATCGTTAACGATAAACGGCGCCAGGTGATCTGGAAGACGAGGACCTCGGGCATGATGAAAATAGCGTATAGCAAATATGGCAAGAATAAAATTAATACGATCTGGTCACAACTGGGTGAGAAGTTTGTATGCGCACGAAGTACGACCGGCATCCACCAAGAGGGAGACACGAAGAAACACCCACAGGATAGACACCTTTAAAAAAGCTGCAGGTCGAAACGTTCACGTGGAGGGGATTCAACTGGGTCACCATGATAGATCTCTTCAGCAAAGTAGCAAAGGCGTAAAAGGTATGCGACAGATCTTCAGAAGCAGTGTTGGAGGCCCTGCAAACATGGGTTCAGTTTTACGGGGTGCCCGACAGAATTTCATCCGACGGAGGGAGAGAATTTGATAGCGTCGCCATTAGAGAGGAAGCGAAAAGATTGGAAAGCGTGGCATCTCAACACTCCGGGCCATCCCAAGAGCAGGGGAAATATCGAACGATTACATAGTACCCTGAGTGACCATCTACGTGTGTATCAGGGAGAGCAGGGAGAGGATATAGCTATGAGAAAAGCCGTAGCTGCATATAACCATTCGATACACACTATCACGGGGTACTCACCCATCGAAGTTTTGTTCGGAGTGCGAGGGTGGAGACGAGATTGCGGGAATACGGCCGCGGATGAGGAAACGGCGGAGGCAATCGTCAGTAATAGGTTTGGGAGAGAGTACGAGGGAAAATAGAACGGGAGAAACGGAAAAGGGTAGAGAGAGAGAGAGCCTAAAGGTACGAGATCGGATGGGAGAGATACGGATAGGGACAACCGTCTACCGGAGAATGGGGTCTAATAGAGGGAAAGAATTGACGGGGTACGAGGGCCCGTTTAGGGTTATAGTTATAAGGGAACCTAACATAGTAACCATTGAGAGCATCAAAGAACCCAGAAAGAGACGAACGGTTCACATTGAACAATTGAAACTCCCTATGGTAGAACCCGAAAAACCAGAGTGAACGGGAGTACCCCCGTCTCTGCACACGGATTTTTTTTGTTTGTTTGTTTGTAACCATAACACAATTGTATTTGTGCCAGAGCATAAGAAAGTTTATTTTTTAGTGCAAGTGTAGCTGTAAGAACCCTTTGTTTGATTTCTGTGAGTGGTAGTGTATTTATTTGTAGAAGAAGTTATTTTTTTTTTTTGTAATGACAAATAGTAAGAATTGTGAGCCTTACGTTAAATATAAGATAGCGATAATAGATTTTCTTTTTGTTTATTGTATATGTTGCAGAAGAACGTTTGAGTTGTTTTCTTTTTGTTTGTTTTCTTAAAAGATAAGATGTAAGGTTGACTGTCCGCTCCACTCTGTGAGGAGATTCACAAGTCAGGGTGGAGAATATAAAGTTTACGGAGATCCCCGTAAACTGACGTGGGGGAGTTAAAGACCGGGGCGTGGCAGTATCAACCTTAATACCATCCTGGAATGTAAACAACATTCCGATTGTATATAAGGAGCATTACTTTTACGAATAAACAGTCTTGTTTCAGAAGTCGTGGTGGTTATTTCTAAACCCTTTTCTTTTTTTTAATTCAATTCTTTCGCCGTCGCATAACTTATATATATATATATATATATATATATATAAATTAACGTGTTTGAGACACTAAAAATAAAAAAAAGAAAAGGTTTTAATAAAAGCACACAGAGAGAGATCGGTTACAACTGACTTTATTTAGAAAGTAATCCTCTTTATATAAGGTCTAGGAGTTGTTTACACTCATGAGAGGGATTAAGCTCTGTTATTACCCAGCTCTGGCTCTTAACTCCCCCCCTCCAGTTTCCAGACACTTTTGGAAACTTAAAGAAGTGACCAGTCTGAGTAATGCACAGCGTTTATCCCTGTACAACGTTACAGCTTCTAGAAACAACCAAATCCATAAACTAATACATACAATTTCCTTCTATAAAAAACAATTGAAATATTCAAACAGAAAACACAACTAAACCACGACCACTGTTGCACAATAATAAGCACTAGACTGTAAATAACATAAAACTAAGAAATACAATTTAAATAAAAAATATAATACAAACAATAATAAAAAAAAAAAAAAATACACTCTCGTTTACAATATTTCCTCCGGTTGCACAGGCGAAGGCACTCCAGACCCCAAAGGAAACTTCAGTTGCTCAATGTGGACTGTTCGCCGCCTCTTAGGGTCCCCAATACTTTCGATCGTTACCACGTTATGTTCGCGTATTACGACGACGCGGAATGGCCCCTCGTATCTCCGCGGTTCTTTTCCCCTGTTAGATCCAATCCGCCGGTATACTACTGACCCGATCTTTACTTCCCCGCGATCCCGTATCTTTGCGTTTTCCTTACCTACTCTGGTTCGTTTTTCCTTTATTATTTTTTTCCGCGCTTTTTCCCACGACTCCCGCAAACGGACGTGGTTTGCCATGATTTCCCGGCCGTTCGTAATGCCCCCTATCGTCGCCTCACAATCCCTACTGGGGCCTCGAACCCCAAATAGTACTTCGAACGGCGCAAATTCCGTAACTGAGTGGATTGAATGATTGTATGCCGCAATCACCTTCCGCATCGCTATATCTGGGGTCCACCCCTGTTCCACGTGGTACACTCTGAGGTGGTCACTTAGTGTGCTATGCAACCGTTCTACCCCTCCCCTACCCTTCGGGTGTCCCGGAGTATTAAAGTGCCACCTGACTTCTAATTTCCGCATTTCCTCGCTCAGGATCACGTTATCGAATTCCCTCCCTTTATCGGATGTTATACGGTCGGGTACTCCGTAAAACATGAACAACGTCTGTAAGGCTAGTAGCACCGATTCCGCCGCTTTCCTTTGGATGAGATGAGCCATCGCCACTTTACTGAAAACGTCTATGGCCGTCATCCACGTGAATCCCCTCCAAGTGAACGTGTCCACTTGATGATCCCGGAGTGGTAATGTGCCTGTTGGCGTCTCTTCTTGTACTGCTTGCGGTGGGTGGCGATCGTACTTTGTAGTCATGCAGATCTCACATGCTCCCATGACTTCCTGGATGGTCCGCCGCATCCCTGACCAATAGTACCGTCTCCTGAGTGCTTGTAGCGTTTCACTGACCCCTCGGTGGTTGGTCTTCTCCTGGTGGTACGCCCCGGTTAACTCCTTCTGTCGTTCGACGTCTCTGATTGTTTCGACCATTACCCTACATCGAATGAAGACTCGATCTGGGATTTGATCCGTCTTCCACACCTGTTTGATTTTATCCCAGATGGTGGCGTTACCCACATATATGTGGTGTGTCTTACCCGGTTTAGACGCGTCTTTCAGTGCTTTACAGACGAGATCTAATCGTACCCCTGGTTGTGACGAGATAACATTCACGCGTGACCTCCCGTAACGCGAGTACTCAATAGCAAGCATACCCGACGTCTTCGTCTTCCAGATTACCTGGTGCGGTTTATCATTAACGATCTCGTCAATTTGCTCTATATCCTGGGGTCTCTCATCCGTAGAACTGTCTCTGGGTGATGACGTCTCTTCCCTCTCTGCCTCTGTCGTAGCCTGCTCTCCTTCGCCTTCTGGTGACCAATCCTGTAGAAATTGTCGGATGTCTCTTGATGATCCCGCTACGTCCTCTTCTATGGCATTCACCATCAGAGCCCGCGACAACCAGTCGGAGACCACATTCTCTTTGCCGGGTTTATAGACGACGTCCATAGATTACTGGCTTAATCTCTCTTTCCATCGCGCGACTCGAGCCGACGACTCTTTCAACTGTCCAACCCACTGTAGCGGCCTGTGATCCGTCTGGACCCTAAATCTTCTTCCGAATAGGCATGGCCGGAAATGGTCGATTGCCCAAACGATGCCCAACAATTCCCTCTCGAGCGCACTATATCTTGCTTCGGCATCCGACTTCTGCTCGCGTACGCTATGGGCCGTTCCCCACGGTCATTCTCCTGGGATAACACTGCACCCAAGGCATACTCGCTGGCATACTCGGTGGTCACTTTAAACTGCTTATTCAAGTCTGGGAATGCTAGAATAGGTTCCTCCTTTAGGTGTTCCATACATTTCTTCAGATTGTCCTCCATGCTAGGTGTGACGACCAACCGCGCTCCCTTTTTCAGTAGATTATTTATAGGTACCAAGTAACATGCCATGTCCGGTACAACCCGCCGGTAATAGTTCAGGGCCCCCAGAAGTCTCCTTATGCCTTTTACATCCCGGGGTATTGCCATCCTGGTGATCGCCTCCACTTTGGACCTATCCGGCTTAACCCCTTTTCGCGATACTGTGTGACCTAAAAAATTTATTTCGGCCAAACCCAAAACCGACTTTTCTGGAGACAGTTTCAAACCGAATTCCCTTACTCTCGCGAATACCTGTCTCATGTGTTGCTCGTGTTCCTCTTCCGATTTACTGAATACCAACAGGTCATCCATGTAGACCTGGCAGATCCCTTCGTCGATACCCCTGAGGAACTCATCCATTAATCTTTGGAACGTGAGGGGCGCGTTCTTCAGTCCAAAGGGCATTCTCGTGAACTTATAGTGCCCCCGTTCAAATGTGAAGGCCGTTTTCGCCTGATCTATAGGGTGAATTTTGATCTGGTGATACCCCGCCTTTAAGTCTAATGTGCTGAATATGGTAGCCCCGCTAAGTCTGTCTATTATGTCCTCGAACCTGGGAATCGGATAAGCTTCGTTTTTCGTATTTTCATTTAACTGACGAAAGTCCACAACTACTCTATATTTCTCTTGCCCTGTCGTACTCTTCTTCTTTACTGCCCACAAGGGACTATTAAACGGGGACGAACTATTGATTATGATTCCCTGTCGCTTCAACTCCTCCAACTCTTCTCGGATGTGTTGCCTCAGCGCTTGGGGATACCGTTTTTCCTTCACATATGTAATTTTTTCTTGTTTTAACGGAATTTCGTGTACTGTCTTTCCCGTGACACCATCTCCCCTTCCTTATAAAAGATGTCCCGAAATTCTTTTAGCAGTAGTTTTCTCCACTCTACCACCCTATTCACGGCCCCCACCCGAGAGCCTCTAACGGCACAGTGACACGTATATGACCTGCCTCCTATTTTGACATACCACATGCCCTGTGCCACCTTAGCGCCTACCCTCTCTAGCAGGTCGCACCCAACTATAGCCTGATATTCCCTGGGCATGCTTTCTACTACATGAACTTGTAATCGTGCTCCCGTTTTCCACCACTCGCTCAATCCCATGTCCGCCTCACCCATCACCTTACATGGCCCACCTAAGGTTACCAGCCTACACTTGCATTTCCGGATCTGAAGTGCCTCCCCCTTGCCACACAAACTCTCCGCCGACATTTTTTTTTCAACCACTTCGATTACGAATGTTTTCAAATCCAGCCTAATTGCACATCTGGAAACCACCATTATAAATTTCAGCTTCATAGGTATTGTCGTTTCTGAGATAGAGTGGTAACTTACATTAATAGATATAGATTGTTTAATAAACTGTTTCAAGATCTACACATCTCGTATGAAAAATACTTCCCCTTACTATATATTTCGTATATAGGTGAGGGAAATTTAAAAAAAAAATCCATGCCTTAAAATAAAAGTTGCTTTCAGATAAATTCCTCATCTGGTTAAACTATGCCAGTGAGGAAATACAATTTTTATAGTGTTCCTTGGAGCAATTCTTCGTGAAGTTGGAGCTTTATACGTTTGGGGAATGTTTGAATTATAATTTCAAGCCAGGTGAAAATTTCAAAAGATTGAAAAGACATAATTATTATTGTACTTTAAATCGATTTCCTTTTTCCACCATTTAGATTTTCTATGTTAATTTCATTTTTAATCTAATTTGTGCACTTGAGTAGGGCATTCGACTTGAATGTAGTCATCTGTTTGTGATTCATCCTATATATTTCTAATTGAATTTAATATTGTTGAATTATAATATTGTGAAATTAAAATTAATATTAAATTAAGAAAATGACTATTTAATTTATGAAAGATTTAAATAATTTTTATTTCTTTTTATGTTTAAAAAGGAAAGGGAAACATGCTGTAAATGCTGCTTTAAAGGTCGGATGGTTGTTGAACTCCACTGAAGAAGAAGACAACTTTTCGTCTTGATCTATGGCATCTTCAGTGCCCAAAGATGGAAGGCTGACGTCATCCCAAGAACTGATTGCCATTAATTGATCTCCATCCCCTAAAACGAAAGATTCATAGTACATATTTATTTACTGCCTTTCTCAATAATTATCTTCCATATTATTATGCAACAGTAAATAATATGGCACTATTGTTATATTGGGTCACTATACATATCAATCGGAGTTTGTATGCTTTTAGAAATTATTAAATTAAAACACAACACTGTAGTTGTAATATTGTTAAAATTTAGTTACGGTAAGTAAGTATGAACTATTTTGGCTAAATTTGTTAGTCTAATTATATTTGAGACATGAGGAGACATTTAGTAGGTATTTTATTTGATTCGAGATATAGATCTAATCACTGAAACTTAATTTAAAGGCTAGCTTGAATCTTGAATAATTACATAGCAAATAAAAGGAGGTTAGTTACTATGTGGAATCTTTTTTTCAACTATTGCCTTCTTTTAATTCGACCCTATACTTTTATTCTCCTGTATAGACCCAATAAAACCTTTGAATTCTGACCTTAGAGTTTGCGTAACGAATCTGATTTAGTTCTCCAACAATATTTTGGGACAGATCAGGTTCCGAGTAATTCGTAATGAGTAAAACATTACGAACGTTGCCATCTGTAAATGTAGTGTTAAATATAATACATCATTTCTATTTTATAAATATTACTCCCCTCCCCTCTTAGCCGCCTTCTACAAACTTAGCTTAAGGACTATATAATTTGCTTTAAGCAATATCTAGGCAATGTGGAAGACTGACCTTCAACCAAATTCACAGACGAAATACTGCTGACGTACAAACGAGCTGTATCGCTGGATTTTGTTCTCTTCTGCAGTGATCCCGCCGTTTTTCTGCCTTAGCTATGATACATGTAACTTATTACGAATAGACTGATTGCCATTTACTCAATCTGATAAGCTGCTTCATATCAATTTTTTCAACTTGTCAAACATTCCCGAACAAAGCATAAATCTTAAACTTAAAAGAAAATAGTGTTTGAATATAAATTCAAAGTTCGAACAGCTGTTAATTAATTTCAAGTAATTTTACTTATTAAATTTAGGAACATGGTATCGTTCCGCCCTGTCAAAAAAAGCAAAAAAAACTGTATGAAAAATTAACGAAAAATTACCAACACTGCCTGACTGTATAATGCTGACATAACAAGTGCGGGATTTCGGACCATCTGGATTTCCGGAAATATAAGGTCTTTTAGTATATAATTTTTCATAGATATAATTTGATACGAGAAGGGAGAGTGTCTAAATTTTCAATCTTATAGTAGATGGTCCAGAACCTCCTACCGTGCACCCTTGCCCCTTCTCACATCCCTGTAAATTGCACAATGTTGAGTTCCTAATGATAAAAAAAAAAAGCTAATGCTCCCAGAAAAAATAGCTTTGCCACATGGCGTGCAAAGATGGCGGACTACCGACTTTGGCTTGATTTAGTTTTTTTGTCAATGTCATTCAGCATTTGGCTTAATTTCGCCATAATTGACTTTGTTTCAAAGCTGAGAATCATAGAATCATACATGACAGAAGAAAAAAAGAAATAATTGGTTTAGTCACTAAAAACACCAGTAAAGTAAATTTTTTCAAGTCGTTCACACAAATTTCTAGAGCAGTGGCAATCAAACGATCAACTATAACGAAACCTTTTTACACATAAAACATGTATAGCACTTATTCTTCCTTATAAAGCAATTGTCAGTTTTAAAATAATCACAATGGTTCCTTAGAAAATAATAATAATAATTTAATAAGCGGCGAAGCGGTAGTGACGTAAGCATCATAAATTCAATAGTTAGTAACTTGATCGACATCTGTTTGTTTAATTATATTAACGAGCTTATATTAATGCAATTATTTAAGCGTCAGTAACAATTATATATATATATATATATATATATATATATATATATATATATATATATATATATATTTTACATGAAAAAAATATTTTATAGAATAAAACTGTAGTTATCCCAATCCACAAAAAGGGGGACCGGGTGATATGTAGCAACTACCGAGATGTCTCCTACTACCGGCCTCATATAAGGTGTTCTCAAATATTCTCTTTCAGCGTATGTTGCCCTATGCAGAGAAAATACTGGGTCCATACCAGTGTGGCTTCAGGAAGGGGAAATCAACTATTGATCAAATCTTCAGCCTTCGCAGTATTCTGGAAAGAGGAAATGAATATAATTTAAAAACTCATCACATCTTCATATGATTCTTATGATAGCATCAATAGAGAAGAACTGTACAAAGCCTTAGATAGCTTAGGAATACCCGCCAAACTTGTTAGGGTCACCAAGCTCACTATGAAGAACGTGCAATGCTCGGTACGGATTAATAGCGACATAACTGAAGAATTTAGCACAGAGAAAGGCACGAGACAAGGAGATGCCCTGGCCTGTTTACTTTTTAATTTAGCCTTAGAAAAAGACATACGAGAGGACAGCAGGAACGATATACAATCACCTCTCCCCAGCTCATGGCCTATGCTGACGACATAGATATTGTCGGCAGATCGTTAACAGCAGGAATGGAAGCATTTCAAGCCTTGGTTGGACTAGCAAAGCGACTAGGATTAGAGGTGAATAGCTCGAAAACCAAGTACATGGTGTCTGGAGAAGCGCCCATGGAAGGGGAAACAGTGACCATCGGTTCTTATAAGTTTGGCAAAGTAGCCGAGTTTGCATATCTGGGCTCATTTGGAACACAGAACAACGCAGTTGAAAGGGAAATCAAGAACAGGATAATGTTGGCTAACTGGTGTTACTTTGGACTGTGTAGATACCTCGTGAGTAACCATATCTCCAAACGAAGGCACAGCTATATAAGAACATCATACGCTCAATACTCCTGTATGGGTCTGAGATCTGGACCCTTTCGAAGAACAGTGAAAAGGAACTACAGATCTTTGAAAGAAAAATCCTCTGTATGATACTCGGAGGAAAGAGAATAGGAAATGAATGGAGAAGAAGAAGCAACAAGGAACTCCTAGATATCTACTGAGAGCCCGATGTTGCCCAAGTACTACGCACAGGAAGGCTACGTTAGGCTGAATATGTGGCCCGAATGGGAGGCGAGAAGATGCCAAGGAAGCTGCTGACAGAGCAGCTCTTCGGACGAAGATGAAGAGGAAGGCTGAAGCTTCGATGTACTGATGGAGTGACAAGTAACGCTCGAACAATGCTCGGCATCAGGGACTGGATGGTGGCTGCCAGAGACAGAGACGCTTGGAGGAAGTTGGTTGAGGAGGCCAGGACTCCTCACCGAGTTTCAGCGTCGAATTGATTGATTGATTGATATTTTTTTTACATTCTGTCCTCTCGTAAACATACTTGGTAAAGTCATTAAAAAAAATAAATCCATATAAATGCTTTTGGTTCATTGTTTTCAATATATGACCTTTGTAATCGATCAAAAAAAACATTTTTTAACCTCCCCTCAAGATTTGATGTTTAACGCTTCAATATGTGTATAATCCAAATATGAGCCAATATTAAGAATTTGAGCTTCATATCGCAAATTGTCGTTTTTGAGATACAGTGATTACTAAATTATTCAGTGATTGAGTGGTATATTTCTATTATATTGATAATTTAATTACTTCCTTTTTTAATGACCATCTTTATCCCGTATATATTTCTTGTCATGCTGATTCCAAAAGAAGGAAATTCCGGCCCAGTAGTTTCGGAGAAAGCCGCGGACGACAGGCGGCGACGGACGGAATTTTGATATATAGCTCAGCTAATTGTGACGAAAGATTATTTTAAATTTATGAATAAGCTAGATTTCAGGGAACTTGTAACTTTCCATATTTCTTTACTTTCTTTATTGATTAAGTTGATGACCGACTTTTTTTTAATTATATATTTGGATTCTCCGTATCTTGAAACGTAAAAGCTTAAATTTTGAAGAGAGTAAGGTTAATTCTTTTTTTGTCCTGGTCAGTTACAGTGGTCTATTTTTGAAAATATTGAATATCGAATAAAAAAAAAATCCGTCCTTCCGCCGTCCGCTCTATGCGTCTTTTCTCTGAGACTACTTGACCGATCTTCTTGAGATTCCATAACAAGTCACATGTAACCCCAGGGTGATCCTCGGCACTCTTCTTTATGTTTCAAAATGGCGACCGGAGATTTTACAAGTCCATAAATCGGCCATATAGATAGAGAGGAAATATAAGGTGTTTTAGAATCTGCATACCAAGACATCAAAGAAAAAAAAATCTATATAAATGCTTTAGGTTTATTATTTTTTATATTCAATCTTCGTAATAAAAGATTTTTATTAAATAAAAATTAATCCTCCCCAGCAAAATTTGAGGTTTTACGTTTCAAGATACATAGAATTCAAATATCGAATAAAAAAATTTGTTCGTCAGCCGCACTGTGGGCAAAATGACTGATTTAGATGGACAAAAGTCAATCTCACAAATGTTCTCCATTGAATTGTAGTAATTCACTATGATAGTTGGGTGGTGCCTGTATGTCGAGTGCTGATAAGTAATTTATAAACACTGTCTGACCTTAAAAGTTATGAGTAATCATATATTAGCCTTAATCTTCCATTTTGTTATTTTTTTCATTCCCGACATAAGTTGTCATTTTGTTCTTATTGAAGAAGTAGTGCAACTTTATCAATATGGATGCTTACAGAAAAGGTAATTTTGACCAATAAATTATAAAAAAGGTTCAAAATTTGTTCAAATTATTGTCTATAAATGGCATTGATTCACTCCAGAATAAAAAAAAGTATACTAGTAAGGCGATGACCTTTACGTGGCTTTAATGTAAATTTGATGTTGTTTCCAAATATGAAGTTGTTTTTAGCCAAATTTTGCCAAAGAAAAACCGTACATCGCTATTCTTTTTAATGTACGGTTTTTCTAAAAAAAGTGAGAATAAATACTTAATTGCCAAACTTTGGGATACAAAACAAGTTCATATGTAGAAACTACATTAAATTTTCTTTAAAATCATGTACAAATTCTAGGGTCAATCTTTGCCATATGAAGACAACATTTTAAAATAACTGCAGAATAAAAATATATAAAAGTATCGCGGAGTAACGCAATGATCTAAACATGTTTTTAATGCAGTTTCCAAATATGAACTCTTTTTTGTTGCAAATTATGTATTTATTTTTACTTTTTTTGGGAAAACCTGTTCAATGAAAGACAATATCAATGTACTGTTTTTCTCAAACAAGTGATAATAAATACTTAATTGGCAAACTTTGGCAAAAAACAAGTTAATATTTGAAATTTTTAGATGTCTACTCCGGAAAGAAAAACTGATATTATTTCTCACCTTTATTAACTACTTATATATTGAGGGTTGGCAGTTTATTTTGGGTAAAATACCAGAAGCTCCAATGTATTCAGAATTTTTAATACGATGAAATTTCGAGTATTTAACTCAAAATAAATGAAACCTAAACAAGTTTTTTTTCTTCTTTTTTTCAGTAACTGATTACTTTTTAAGGCCAAAATGATAAATTTAATACAAAGATTTACTAATTTATATTTACTTGTAAATGTATATTATATATACACCCTCCTGGGGCTGGTTGAGGATTAGTTACAAATTTTTTTTTCTTCCTCAATTATAAAGGTCTGTTATTGAAAATAATAAACCAAAAGCATTTTTATAGATTTTTTTTTATGCCTGATTTTGCTTATTTTAAAACATCTTACGTTTCCCCTCCATCTTAACAAATGGCCGAGTTATGGGCTTATAAGATCTACAATCGGCAGCCAGTTTGAAACAAACAGACTGATGGCAATGTCGGGTTCTTAGGCTCATCAAGGGGTGACCTGTGACATTAGTGCCGAATCTCAAGACGAATTCCGAGAAAATCGGTCCAATAGTCTCGGAGAAAAGCCACGGAAGGCGTACTCGGACGGACGGATTTTTTTTATTCGATATTTGGATTCTACTTATCTTGAAAAGTAAACCTCAAATTTGGGAGGGGCAACAAAATTAAATAATAAACCAAAAGCATTTATCTACTTTTTATTTATTTATTTTTTAAACTCTTGCTACGCTGATTTTTAAATACCTTACATCCTCTATCTTAATGAATGGCCGAGTGATGGGCTTATAAGATCATTAATCGTTCGCCATTTTGAAAGAAAAAGACGAATGATAATGTCGAGTTCCGAGGATCTTCCTGGGATGACCTGTGACATTGTTGCCGAATCTCAAGAAAATCAGTCGAGTAGTCTCGGAGAAAAGCCGAGAACGGCGGACGGACGGATTTATTTTTTATTCGTTATTTAGGTTCTTTGTATCTTAAAACGTAAAACCTGAAATTTTTAGGGTCCCATTAACTCCAGTCTTCCACGAACAGTCATCATAGCCGCCTTCTGCCTAAAAACTGGGCACGACTACCTCGCTAGCCATCTCCACCGCGTCGATGTCATCTCCGGGGTCTCCACTATGTCGTTGCGGTACAATGGATGCTGAACTTCTGAAGGACTGCTTAGCCATAGACTACACTCCCACGGAATTAGAGCCCGGAGTTAAGAGAATCTTTATTGGTCAGCGTGTCGCCAAATGCCTCAACTGCCAAGAGCAGGCGTTTGCTAGTAGCAGCAGTTTTTACAATCGTGAAGCTTCATCCATAAGGATGGAATACAGGCTTCCATTCTAAGGCCTCGTCCACAATGGAGCACCGACCCGCGCACCGCCTCTAGTCCCTCGAACCAAGAAAAAAATAAACACATTGTTTCCAATGGGACTGGCCATAACGAAGCCTCGCCCCGCGCACCGACCCTCGACCCTAGCCTAGCACCAAACCAAGCAATTGTTTCGTCAATTCTTTTACCCTCGACCCTCGCACCTCCCGGCCTCAGAACGTCGAGATTTATTAATATCTTTTTATATTATCTCATTTTCACTAAAACCAATACATAATTGAATTTCTTTAATTGTTCATATAATGATGCACTTTACAAATATTAAATTTTTTATCATTTTTGCTAATAAAATAGAAAATAATATTCGTTTAAATACTTAATTTTTGTGCTACAATTATTTTATTTTGATGCTCAAGTTATTTTGATATATATATATATATATATATATATATATATATATATATATATATATATATATATATATATATATATATATATATATGTATATATATATCAAAATAACCGCACTGAATATTTGATTGAAATGGAAAACAATGATTGATGAGCAATTAAATTATATTAATAATGTTTCACATTATGTAATTTTAGCATCTTGTATATTATTAAATTGAAGTTTAATTTGCGACAGATTATAAAAAAAAAAAAAAAAAAGTGCAGTCCAAACAGCCTTTCAGTGGATATTACGACGGAAGTGCTCAAGTTTTGTTTTACTTTTTTTATTAACATTAATATCGACTATCATTAATATCAATGTTTACCTACCTTACCTACCTTAACGTGAGCATCAGTCGTTCCTCTGTTGAAATTGGCTGAGCGTGACAATTTTTCCACTGTTTTTGAGGTTTGATTAGATTAATGATATAATCAAACGTGGACATCCTCATATAACCGAAAAATCTTTCAGAATTTCGTCTCAAATCCTGGCACAGGTGATGGAATTCACCAAACTGATATCGCTCCCTATTTAAAAAATGAATTTTCGATCCTTTTTCTTTTTCGGTAAAAATGATAATAATTGGCTGAGATTGAATCCAGCGCAATATCTTCGTCAGAAGATCGTATATGATATCTGAAAGATGGTATCTCATGATATCTGAAATTCAACTGAAAGGGCAGGGAGATATCATTTCTGCTAGCTTTGAAAAGGGGTGATGGTGGTGCTCCAATGTGGACAGACAGGGGGCTAGGGGCGAGGGTACTAGGGTCGGTGCAGTCCAAACTTTCAGTGGACATTACAACAAGAGTGCTGAAGTTTTGTTTTGCTTTTTTTATTAACATTAATATCGACTATCATTAATATCAATGTTTACCTACCTTACCTACCTTAACGTGAGCTTCAGTCGTTTCTCTGTTGAAGTTGGCTGAGCGTGACAATTTTTCCACTGTTTTTGAATTTGAGGTTTGATTAGATTAATGATATAATCAAACGTGGAGACCTTCATCCTCATATAACCGAAAAATCTTTCAGAATCTCGTCTCAAATCCTTGTACAGGTAATGGAATTCACCAAACTGATATCGCCCCCTATTTAAAAAATGAACTTCCGATCCTTTTTCGGTAAAAATGATAATAATTGGCTGAAATTGAATCCAGCGTAATATCTTCGTCAGAAGATGGTATATGATATCTGAAAGATGTTATCTGAAATTCAACTGAAGGGGCAGAGAAATACCATTCCTGCTAGCTTTGGAGAGGGGTGATGCTCCAATGTGGACAGGCAGGGGGCTAGGGGCGAGGGTACTAGGGTCGGTGCGAGGGATTATCACTGGTGCTGGGGCGAAGGGCGGTGCTCCTTAGGCCTCGTCCACAATGGAGCACCGCCCTTCTATGTTTAGGCTATGTTTAGAAGCTAAAATATACTAAAAAGTATTACTTACATCTTGTAGTATCTTGAGTCTTTTCAACCAGTTCTTGGTTAATTAAGAATTAGAACGTTTTTATCAATTAAAATTTACAAGTTGTCACAAGATTTATTTACATGTCATGGAATAATGCTTTAATTGGTTTTAAGGTTCAATTTAAGATCAGTTTTAAAATTGTTCAGTTGGTTATTAGATTTAATCAGAGCATGCTGCGAGCGGAAAAGTATCTGTAAAAGTATGACGAAGACAACACCAGATAACTCATTGTCCCTTACATTCATTGTGTACATTATTGTTTAATATTATGTGGCACCACAGAAAAATTTTAATAAGATTTTTAAACCCAGTATTCTCAAATACATATGTTATAGTCAAGATTTTTGTTATAATGAAGTTAATTTAAGTTGAGCATAATTGAACTAGCAACTCGCTTGATAAATTATGTTCATAAATAAAGTCAGATCTTATATCAAAAAGTTTAGTTAAGTGAATTGATAAACTTGAAGGATCTGGAATGGAAGAATTGGAAAGGATCTCCAATGGTATTTATAATATCCTAAACTAGTGACCCTTCTGGAACCGATACAGATTCATCGAATATTATATAAATAAATTAAGTAAATGCGGTTTCTGGACCCCCCACCTTCCTTAAAAAAGCAGATTGCTAGAAACATAGAAATGTGCTAATCATAATATGTTAATATTAATGTGAAAAATAAGGAATATAGAAGAATATGTTAATAAAATAACGTTAATAAAGTATAAAGAAAATATGCTAATCATAATGTGAATAATAATAAGAAATAAAGAAAAATATGTTAATGGATAATGACAAAAAATGTATTTTAAAGTTATTAATATATATATATATATATATATATATATATATATATATATATATATATATATATATAAAATGCTTGAAATCGATCGGGGACAAGTTATTTACACGAATTAAGGCATCCGGATTAGCATATGTAAGTTTTATTTTGCACGAAATTACACATTTTAAACAATTTTTGGTAAATTGCATTTTTTATGTTTTTACTGCATCAAATTGCTCATTTAGTCGTAATTAAAAAAAATTTGTGAATTGGTTGAAACTATAACATTTAACCAAAATTACATAGGAAAGATTCACGAAGTTAAATATAAGTTAAATATAATAGTCGTCTGATAACTGGCGTAAAGTAGCGAAAAATACCCTAATAAGCTCGTGAGGTTTTCACATTTAACATTACAATGCTCTAACCTACCTAATTTATTAAGAAAAAATAGTAATCTATGAACAAAAACAAAATATCTAGATTTTTTTAGCATAAACGACGGAAATGGCAGAATTTTATTTTTCGTTGCACATTTTTGCACGTTTTGGCATTTTTATTGTACGTTTTGCAATTTTTTTACTTTACGAAATCCGGGCTCTAATAATAACACTAGAATGGAGATTTAGGAGTATGAAAAGTATCTCAAGATAATATGATAATATAAGTAATGTAAATGACTTCTAAGTAAGATGTAATGAAATAAATGGAAAAATGCATGTAAATAACAAAGTAAAAAAAAAAAAGTAGTAAGATAGAAACTTATGTACGCTTAAAGATAGAGTAATATAATCATAAGTAATTATCGTATGCGGGGAAGAAAAATAAACAATAAGAATAGACAAACAATTAGCAATATGGGGAAGGAGACAAATAATTAATAACAAGGAGGAGCATACCTGATTGACGCGTAGTATAACCGCCAGCCAACTGAAAAATGAGAATTTTGACCGTTGAGAACATAACAATGATGCCATCGTATTGCTTTGGCAGATACTAAGATATAATTGCAACACTGGATTAAAAGGTAAAATTATTGATTTAAAAGACAGGTTATACTTACTGATATACGTATTGGTTAAAGATTAAAAAAGGACTAATTGAATAATAATAGTGGTGTTTACACCCCATTATAAATCTAAACCTAAAATTCGAATTTTTGGCACTTAAGCCTTTTTCAAAAAACGACGTCGATATAGTTCATAATAGTGTTAAGGCAAATTATCTCGTTACATCCGTTGATAATCAATATAAGCTGTTAATACAACCACTACGTTTCACTGAGATTTTTGAGATGTAATATAACTGAAATAAGTTTTAATGAACTAGCACTTGAAACAATGGGCTTTGATGATTTGCGAGGAGGGCTATGTTTTATCACTATCAAAGGTATCGTAAAAATTATCTACAACTATTAAACGTTACGTTGTCTATATTATAAGACATTACTTGCGACGGCTGAAGCAGAACTCGACAAAGTAATCACTTACTTATCTTAATTCTACTGTGAAATACTAAAATTAATATTCATGCTAAAACTAGCGTTCAATCTTTAATTTATAAAAAAATTGATTTTTATAAAAACTGAAAATACCCCCAAAAACTTCCACCGTTGGTACTGGTATTCCACCGGCTTCATGACGGCAGAGGTGTATTTTTTAGCTCTTCTTCAAGAACATAATTATCTGAAATAGGTGAACCTTTGTGTAAAATAGCCAGGTTTTTCTCCATGGGCTTCCGTGACTATTGTTATACTCATATAAGTAACACGATGGTGCGGTTTGGTAGTGCTGTGTGTTTTGATAATTTTTCGTTACGGTTACTTGTGTTCAGGTTAAATAATAATTTTTTTTTCTATTTATTTAAATTAATTAATTGTAATTTGAGCTATAGTTCGCAGAACTACTAGTGGGATCGGCCTCTTGGTAGGTGGCTAATACTTTCCTCAAATAATATATATTTTTTTTTTTTTTTTTTTTTTATTGTATATAGTAGGAGTTTATTGACCTGGAAAAACGTTTGCAATATATTTTAAAGGCTTCTAGCACTGGTTAAGGGAAGAGTGACGACTGAGAGTCGTTAGTATTTGGTGCTTACGTCATCAATATTTGGATTTTAGACCATTTCCAATTTTTTTCGATATATCGTGAGCAGGAATCGACAGAGGAGGTGTTTGCGTCCCATAATCAATTGAAATCTAAGTTTCGAATTTTTGGCGCTTAAGCCTTTTTCAAAAATCTACGTCGATATAATTAGGTCAGGAGTCCCCAAACTTTGTCTATCCGGGAACATTTATAGGGTATATATCAGGTGGCGGGTACCACATTATTTTTGTGTGTGTGTTCTTATTCAATGTAAATTGAATTATTGCTGAATGATATTGAACAATACTTATTAGCATTAATGATTTTTTAAAAAAGAAATACTGTAACGAGTATCAATAAAAATAAATACATATGTACCTATAATAAAATGGAGGACATCGATGTTTTAATTATCAAAATATGTTTTAAATATTTAATGATTACTTTGAACATTAAGTGGTAATAGTGTATTTTACTAATGTTAATAGACATAATATGCAAAATAATTTTAATAACTTGGTGTATATGTGCATACAAAATATATACGAGTAGTTTTAAAAAAATGAGTTGGTGAAATGGATTCCAATAGGCATGACAGGAATATATCAATCAAGTCGATATATTTCACCTCGTAACTTGTAAATATCAGATCCTGTAGTAATCATTGCAAGCCGGATCCCTCAATCCATATTGTGAACAGAGTGTATTTCTGAAGTTTTCAGAGGCACTTTTCGAGATATATTCATCTGATACCTAAGAATAAAACTCGGAATATTTAATTGTGCTAGAAAAAATATCACATTAAATAAAATAAAGATGTTTAAAATTATAATTAAAAAATATGAAAGCTAGCTAAAAATATACACAGACAAGAAAGAATTGCCGAAAGGAGCTAAGTTAGTCATTTCCAAAACAGAATTTCATATAGTTATCATGCATTGTTAGAGATGCGGAACGAAGAAAACAGATAAGAAATGAACATTCTCCCGATTAAAGCCAAAGTTGAAGAAGAATGGCGGTGGTTTGGATATACGTACTGCCCTTCGAGAACAGAGCCAAGCGCTCTGCCTTTTCCATGGCCGCGGAAAGGACACCTCACTATTAGGAACTGAAGTAATCTGGTATCTATTGCCGCCTTAAGGGCCACATGACATCCAAGCTTGGGGCTTTTCTCATCTGAAGGCCTGATATAGAAGGCAATAAAAGAAAATGAACAATGAAATAAAATACCTCCCGCGAACGAAACAGACTAAGGGAAGGAACCCCGAATAATAAACCAAATATGGCAAGTCAGCAAATGACGAACCTTACCGGTCGGATCCCCAGCACCAGCATCTGTAAAGTGTTAAAATTTAGGTGTGTCAACACAATCAATCTCAATTATTTTGTAAATAATACCCCGATTTCGAAAAAAATTCCTAGCTTTATTTCCATCATTAGAAGTACCAAACTCTTGCTTTGGTAAATCTATGATCAGGCTTAGCTTTTTTTTCAAGCCATTTTGAACTTTTTTTTTTCATTCAGCCATTTTTATTTTATCATTTGCCCTAGCACTCCACTTTTTAAAGTTTATTCGGTTAGATACGTGAAGAAAACACTCCATGGAATGGACCCACGCATGAAAAGTGGAAAGCCCATACATAGTTGTGTCTGGACATATTTCTAGTTTTTTCACATGGGATAAATCGATCATATCAGAAGGTTTACAGCCACAAATGGCAGACGAAGGAGTTCCCAATATGTAATTGTTGTGCTTTCCCGTCCATGATGGTTAAATGGAGCTGATGGCTTACTTGGTAAAAAACATTATTTACTTCGAAATAGTGAAAGTTTCGCATCGACAGATAGTGCTAATGATTCTTCTTTATTAAAGTGGTGATTACTGTTACCTTTAACAGGTTGTTCAGCAATTTTATTTACTTCTGCGATAAGGGTATTTATTTTTTTTGCGACATTACCATCACTAGACTGATAAAGATTGTATTCACGAGCTAATTCAATTTCATCTCTTGGAAACGTGGCATTTATTTCTTATGCTTTTCTTTGTTGTTGTTTTTTGCAGCAATCAAAGAAAAAAATTTCCGCCTACCTTTCACCTTTTAAGGTTCACCACCTTCTGCCGTAGATTTAAATGAACCTGCAATCGATTCCTCCATGGATAAGTATGACCATTGAAAATAACAATTTTTTAACCAATTAAGATTATTTGCAAAAATACGTTCCGTTCGAATTTAACCTTCTCGATTTGAATTTTTTTTAGAAATTTTAAATTAAGTTCTTAAGATAGGCTTTGAAAATGTTCTGGACAGTCCCAGTACTTATTTGAAAATTGCTCAATAAGGATTCCAATTTATCACCACCTGAAGATAAGCAGATATTCACGAGCTCTTCGGGCTGTCGGTCCTCACCTTCAAGAGATGTATTAGTCGAAAGTTTAGTTAAGTTATTATTATTCAAAAAAATAAATAAATAGCTGTATCGCGTTTTGGGGCAGAATTTTTTTATTTTTAATATTAATTCCATCTTATCTGACATTCTAGTTTATCATTTTAACAGAAGCTATCATTTTAACAGAAGTGACGCCTTTAACTGACTTGCCCTATCATCTTATATAGGGCTTTATATCACAACTTGGTGATTTTTAACGGTTTTTCTAAAAATGTCGCCAAAATTATAATTTTTTTGCATATCACAATATATAAATAAAATATTTCAATTTGAGTTGGCATTAAAAAAAATATGTAAAAAACAAAAAATCTATAAAAATGCTTTTGGTTTATAATTTTCAATAATTGGCCTTTAAACGTAGAATCCAAATATCGAATACAAAAAAATCCTGGTGCTTCACAACTTTAGTTATTTGACATTTCTCATTTGGAATAACCGTTTTTTGAGTTACAGACATGTAAAGCTAAGCGTAACATACTATTCAGTCAAAATGGCTAAATTTTCTTATATTTGACCCGATTTTGGCCAAACTACTGAACGAAATTTAATGTTTAAAGAGTCTATTCGACTTGAAATGTAATTTTCTTTTATTTGGGTAAGAGCAAAATGTTCTATTGGATGCAACCTTTTGATGTTATATGCCGAGCAAGAGAAAAAACTTTCAAAAGCAGCTAAATGCTCAGAAACCACCGTAAACTTATACAATTCTTATTTGGGATGCCCAGAGTGAATTAAAATCATTTCCAGCTTTGTCAAAATTAATTAGAACCAAAAGTTTAATTTGACTAGGCTTCTATCGGAAGTCGTGATAAAAACATCTTCCATCCCATTAAATTATTATCTGATAAATCTGGTACCAATTTTAAAATCTTCTTTTATAAATATAATCGTGGTTGATAGAATTGGTTGACCTAAATTTTTCTTGTCTCTTATTTTTCTTTTTGGAATAAGAAACATTTTCGCAGAAAACTAAAAAATACCAAAATTGAAACTTACTTTTTAGACATATTACGTCAACAAAAATGACCTATAGACAACGTATTGGGTTCTAATCGCTTTTAAATTTTTACCTTATCAACTGGGAACTTGGAAATTGTAGAACTATTCTTCATGCTTAATACGTTCTCCGATGAAAAAAATATAATAATCAGAAAATATAAAACATCAATATACTTACATTATGGAAAGTAATGAACGGAATAAAAACAGTATATCGTTTGTAAGCCATATCTGAGAGATATCCATTTCGATTAAATAGATCCCAGCCTTCATTAGTGTAGTAACAATGTTCTAATTTTAGGCTTATTTTCTTTGGAATTTTATCTTGACACTAAAATATAAATATATATATATATATATATATATATATATATATATATATATATATATATATATATATATATATATATAATTAATATATAATATAATTATTAATATATAATCAATAACCATTGTATTAAATTAAAGTAGTAATGAACACATTAGTAACATTACCAAACAATATAATTATAATTAACTGTTTGATAAATGTTTACCTCATAAACTGGGAACTGTGGGCGCTTGGAAATTGTAAAACTATTCTTCATTAAACAAGCAATATAAACCAGTAATTCCCTTTTATCTGTGAAATATTTCACGGCACATCCGTGTAACTTGTTTCCCTTGCATTCAGGTGGTCCATGCTGGCATTTATATTGGTACTTATCAGCATCAATCTTAAATGAAAATAAAATTATTGTCAGTTCACGCCCGCATGATGATATAGAAGGATCGATCTAATGAGGGGTTGATAAATTATTTGCCAATTCTATAATTTTGTTTTTATTGAAAACCAGTTTCAGATGTTATACATTCATCTTCAGTTCTAAAAACACGCAAAAATTCAAAAATAAGCGATTCAATATACAGTTTGGTATTATTATACATATTAAATTAATTGTAATATAAATTAGTATTATAAAACATTTATGAATTATGAATTTGAATAAGACAAGAAATCAAATACATTTTGGTACTCCCCAAGGTTTAAGTAGATTATATCAAACAGAAAAGGTTGCATTGGTTTGTTCTCACACTGAACTAGTAATGGAAATGACTGTAATGGAAGAAAGGTGAGGTATTCGTAGGTAATTGGTCCAGTAATTCGGGTGAGTAATTGTTTTTTCTTTTATGGATGGGAATGAATTTAAGATTGGACTATTGTAGATATTTATTTGGTCATTTAAGCAAAAATCTCGATTTGATTTGAAGGATTTTATTATTTCAAGTGCTTCATTTATATTTAGTTTGAGACTATTTTTAACGTGATTTATTAATTTAACTCCAGAGTTTCTGATGAATTTATAGTTTTTTCATAAAATTTAAAAAGTTTATAGTTTTGTTTTTTTCCAGTTCTACTGTGAATTTAATCGAGATGAATTTCGTTTAAAGACACAGGAGTTAAATTAATACATCACGCTGAAAATAGTCTCAAATTATGTATGAAGCACTTGAAATAATAAAATCGTTCAAATCCACTCTATTTTTTTGCTTAAATGACCAAATAAATATCTACAATAGTCCAATCTTAAATTTATTACCATCTATAACAGAAAAAACAATTACTCACTCGAATTATTGTAAAAACCCCGACCCCTAAACCGTACCATTTAGCTACAAATACCTCACCTTCCTTCCATTACAGTCATTTCCATTACTAGTTCAAACCAACAAACCAATGCAACCTATTCTGTTTGATGTAATCTACTTCAATCTTGGTGATTACCAACATATATTTGATATCTTCTTTTAGTGTAATTGGTGGTCGGGGTACGACGTACACTAAATAATTGATAATAATTCAAATCAGTGCTTTTATTTCACAAAATAATTGGTACATAAGAGGTGTACTGTAACAGAATAAGAAAATAGCAGACAACAACACTCACAGAGAAAACTCTCACGAGAACAACTTTATCAGGGAGGTAATTAATAGGCTTGCCAATGAACACGCAAGATAATTTGACTATTGAAATTTGCAATAAGAAAATTAGTTAATTGATAATGTTTAGCGGAAAAAACGAAAAATGAAATAATTAATTTTATATACATTGGCAAACCCATTTTACAACCATAACCTCCCTGGCGCTGATATCACTATCACTGCCCAGTCGCCACATCACTTCCCCCAATGACATCGGCACAGAACCGCACCTTAGGCTTCACCTCTCTACCAGAGCGAGTGCGGTAACCAGGTTGCAACGTAGGAGGGTCTGCGTCGAGGTCATTCGGATGGTTGCCTGAAGGTTCCGCGGCAGGTGTAGGAGTGGGTCGATCTCTGGTGGCGGTGCTTTCTCCGTTGTCGTCCAGGAGATGGGCCGGCTTCAATCGATCCATGGATATGGTTTTCCGACCGGAAGGCAGCTGGACAGTTAAGGTCTTCTCTTCCCTCGAGATGACTTCAAAAGGGCCAGAGTAGGGAGGAGTCATCCCTCAGAAACACATGACTGCAGTGTCCTAAGTCTCGGTGGACGAAAGTCTTGGCTGTGCTGCTACGGTGAGGAGCTGGACGAAGGTCCTTCATGGCCTGGCGAAGAGACTTCAACGACGACTCGGTGTCTTCAGGACGTCTGGAAGGCTCGAAGAACCCGCCAGGGAGACGTAGAGGCTGCCCGAAGGTCATTTCAGCAGCGCTGGCCCCGATTTCCTCTCTAACGGCCAATCTAAGACCAAAGAGAACTGTTGGCAGCACAGTCGTCCAGCCATCATTGTTGAGTGCTGCCATGAGGGATGCCTTAAGGGACCTATGCCACCGCTCGATGCAGCCGTTGGACTGCGGATGGTACGCCGTCGTGCGACAACGCTGGATACCAAGGACACTAGTGAGACTAGTGAACAGGTCTGACTCGAACTGGCGTTCCTGGTCGGTGGTAATCCTTGCAGGCCTACCATATCGAGAGATCCACGTACCCACTATTGCTTCGGCTACCGCAACACTCCAATATCCTCCAATGGGCACGTTTCGGGCCAACGGGTACATCTGTCGATCATCGTGAGGCAGTATCGCTGTCCATTAGAGGGTGGCAAAGGTCCGATAATATCCACATGGATGTGCTCGAACCGCCCGCTCGGCTCGAAATTACCCGGAGGGGTGACCGTATGCCGAACCACTTTGGAGCGCTGGCAGGGTATGCAACAGCGAGCCCACCTCGAGATGTCGGCATTCATGCTCGGCCAAAAAAATCTCTGGGCAACTAAGCGTCTTGAGATTCGTATGCCGGGGTGACTGAGCCCATGTAGCTGCTTGAAGATGTTCTGACGCATGGATTCAGGAACGTAAGGTCGCGCATGAGAAGTGGAGGTCTCGCAGAGACCGCTGCTGACGTTCCAGGAGGTGTCATCCAGCGAAGTTGGAGACGAGGTTCTTCTGCACCTCCTGGATCGACGAATCATTCGCTTGCTCCTCAGCTAGACGAGCAAAGTCTTCCGTGCAGTCAATATCCTCCACTCTCGACAGCGCGTCGGCGACCGTGTTGTCATTCCCGGCTACATGGCGGATATCGGTTGTGAACTGGCTAATGAAGTTTACCAACAGAATCCGCAAGGGCGTCGCTGTGTCCGGCTTCTGCGAAAATGCAAACTCCAGAGCCTTGTGGTCTCCCCTCCAGTTGGCCCCGAAAGTGTTTGATGGCCCAATGGATCGCCAGCAGCTCCCGATCGTATGTGGAGTATTTCTGCTGGGCTGGAGAAGAATCCTAGAGGCCGCCAGGCGTCGCCCTCCTTCTGCTGCAAGACAACATCCATAGCAGTGTTGGACGCGTCACAGAACAGCACGAGATCTGCATCGTGCTTGGGGTGTCCAATCACCACCGCCGCTTTGATGGCGGCCTTGCAGCGCTCGAACGCCTGTGCTGACTTTTCACTCCAAGTAATTGGCGACCTATCACTCTTCTTCGCTCCAGCCAAGTACTTGTTAAGCGGACCTTGCAGCTCTGCCGCTCTGGGTATGCAACGTCGGTAGAAGTTAAACATACCCAGAAAGCGTCGGAGATCCTTGACAGTGCCAGTTCGTGGGTAGGTGGAGATGGCCTCGACTTTAGCAGGCAGCGCGGTGACACCCTCCGAGTTCACATGGTATCCGAGAAACTCGACGTCTGGACGCCCGAAGACACATTTGGCCAAGTTTATGGTCAGCCCTTGGTCATCCAGCCGTCGCAGTACTTCCTCCAGATGTGCTCGGTGTTCCTCTTCGTCTCTGGAGCATATGACGATGTCGTCGAGGTACCACCATGCAAACCCCAGACCTTGAAGAACTCTATCGAGAAAACGCTGAAAGGTCTGAGAGGCGTTCCTGAGACCAAAGCACATCCGGAGAAATTCGAACAGACCAAAGGGAGTTATGACTGCTGTCTTCGATATGTCCTCCTCCGCCACCGGAATTTGATAATATGCACGGTTGAGGTCCAGCTTGCTGAAGATCTTCTTACCGTGCATATTGATGTTAAAATCCGCCAAGTTCGGAACTGCATACCTGTCGAGAATTGTCTTAGCGTTTAGCTGACGATAATCTCCGCAGGGTCTGATTCCACCGTCCTTCTTCTGCACGATGTGGAGAGGGCTAGCCCAAGGGCTGTTTGAAGGTCTGCAAATCCCTTCCTCCATCATCTGGGCAAATTTCCTCTTGGCGGCGATGTACCTTTCCGGTGGAAGGCGCCAAACTCTCGCTGCGACTGGAGCTCCCCGTGTCTCTATGTAGTGCCGCACGTCGTGCTTGGGCTGCTTCGTGAATCTGGTCGGGTTCGTGACGCTGGGGTACTTGCGCAGGAGCTCTGTGTACCATTCTCCTGCTGGGACGGAGTACACAGTGGGGACTGGTACTGTCGCCAGCTTCCCGCGCGTCGTTAGCCCAGTGATGCCATCTACCAACTGGCATCCGGCGAGGTCTACTAATATGTTATGGCGATTTAGCAGATCCGCGCCGATAATGGGGTAGCTCACCTTTGCCACGACAAAACGCCAGAGAAGGCTCCTCCGCAGCCCCAAGTCCACGTTCAGCAGTGTGCTACCGTAGAGGTGCCGTTGAATAGGGGTGCCGTTCGCTGCATACAGCGACAGAGTCCGCCTTGTCTGTCGATGCGACTAGTTTACCGAGGGCTTAGAAACTGGTGAGGGCTTCCAATTGCAAGGCTGGCGGCAGTTCTTCGCTTTACTCCCAAACCTGTTGTGGTAGTAACATAAGCGGCGAACCTTACTTCTGCTACGGCTTCGTGGCCGGTTCCCTCTCCCCATGCCTTCCTCGGGTTTCTAGAGCTGCGACGCGCTCGGTCAATCTCTCCAGGGCCGCTAGAAGCCTATCTTCTCTGTCGCTGGAGGTGGAGGGCCGCATGGCAGCTGGTTCGGTACTCCTGAATCTCGGCGAGGCGGTCAGCAATGGTTTGACCATGTCGGCCGGCTCCGCAGCTGCTAGCGCTGCCTGCATCCCATCTGGCAGTCCCCGTAGCCAGATTGACTTTAATAGGTCTCCAGGCAGTGTGGTTCCCCCCAAAGGCTGCAGTTCTCTCAAAAAGTGCGATGGGCGGCGGTCCCCGAGACGTTGGTCTTCGAGGAGTTTCTTGATTCGAGTATGTTCGGAATCACCGAAACTCCCCATCAGCCTGGCCTTGAGTAATTCGTAGGGGTTTTCCGCCGTAGGTTGCCTGATGAGGTCTATGACATCTCTGAGCGGCTCTCTGTCCAGTTGCGTGGCCACGTATCTAAATCTAGTAAGCGAATTAGTGATACGGTACAGGTCGAAAACCATTTCGCACTGTAAGAAAAACATCTCCGGGTCACTCTTACCAAATGTGGGCATTCGGGCCGCAACTGTGGCCGCCGAAGCAGCTTCGATCACCTGGGGAGCAAGCCCCGTCCGTCTCTTTGCCCTCATCGGCTCCATCGAGTGTCAATAAATCGAATTTATTGCTAAGGGGCATCTTCACTTATAGTCCTCAGCGTACAAAAAAAAATATGATAACAATTGTACTCACCGATAACGTCGGGGTTACCACTTTAGTGTAATTGGTGGTCGGGGTACGACGTACACTAAATAATTGATAATAATTCAAATCAGTGCTTTTATTTCCCAAAACAATATATAAGAGGTGTACTGTAACAGAATAAGAAAATAGCAGACAACAACACTCACAGAGAGAACTCTCACGAGAACAACTTTTTCAGGGAGGTAATTAATAGGCTTGCCAATGAACACGCAAGATAATTTGACTATTGAAATTTGCAATAAGAAAATTAGTTAATTGATAATGTTTAGCGGAAAAAACGAAAAATGAAATAATTAATTTTATATACATTGGCAAACCCATTTTACAACCATAACCTCCCTGGCGCTGATATCACTATCACTGCTCAGTCGCCACATTCTCTTAATTAAATTCATAATTTATAAATGCTTTATAATACTAATTTATATTACATTTAATTTAATATGTATAATAATACCAAACTGTACTTTAAATCGCTTATTTTTGAATTTTTGTGTGTTTTTAGAACAGATGATGAATGTATAACATTTGAAACTAGTTTTTAATAAAAACAAACTTATAGAAGTGGCAAATAATTTATCTATCCCTAATAAAATTATTGTGCTTATAGTACGCCAGTTATGTCTTTAGTATTGATACATAGCAAAGATCCTCATCAATAGAGTGGAGGATTGGAGCACGTGAATAATAATCTCCTGAAAAAAAGGCTAAGAATGTTTAAAAAAATTGGGTAAGGATTATAAAATGATCATAATGGTTGCTAGATTTACCCTGAATGGACATTTCAATTTGTAAATTGGTTCCCAGGAACGTGTGTAGTCAAGAGAGTACGAAACCAGATTTTAATATATTTGGTATTTTGATATATTGGCTACTCAGGAAGGGAAACATATATAATACGAATTTTTGTAGAGAGAAGATGACATGAAAATAAGCACTTTCATCGATATAAATTAATGAAGTAAATAAAGGATGTATAAAGTTTGATGGGTTTTATATATACTTCCAGAATTTAATAATCAATTAAATCAAGAGATACCTTTCGTTTCTGTTTGAATCAGTTCACTCATCATATCGGGCAATAGCAAATGGAGAACTAGCATGACAAATAAGATTCGCCCATACAAATATGAGCAATTGGACAAAAATTGTACATATTTGATAAACTGGGATGCAAAAGTGGCAGTTAAAGATTACTTGAAAATGGGCGAGGATAAACCCGAAACGTCGTTATAAATTGTTGAATAAAGTGATGAAGCATATAAGGGATAATTTGCTGAGTATAATAATTTTATTTTTTTATTTGCTATTAATGTTTAACGTCCTTTTCTATCTTATTAAGGCAAAAAGGACGATTATCCTACAGGTCACCAATCTATTATAACTTATAACCGAAGTGGAAAAGTCGAGATTCATGGCGCCACGAAATAAATGTCAACCCACCCAGGCCGGATTCGAACAGGCATCGTCTCAAGGTTGCTAAGGTGACGCCTAAACACTCTCAATATCATTAAATTAATTGCGATAAATCAATTTGTTGTGTCATAGTAAACTACCGTGTTACAACTGACTGGACACACGACATTGTATCGCTACAGTATCAGTACAAATATGTGTTCTACCATGTCTCGAAACTTTCTCCCTAGGCGTGCAGGGTAATGGCAGTTACCTAAAGGAGAAAAAAATATTATTTCATTTGCTTGAGATACTTCAACACATAATAGGGCACTTATACCCTTTGCTAAGCACTAATGAGTTAATATTGGCTTGAAATTAAGCATTTTTTTTTAATGACAAAAAAAGTAAATTATCAGCTTTGACAGGTACCCCGACCATAGGGTAGTAGCAATCGGTTGTCAGTGATTGTTTGCTGACTTTTCAACAAGGAATATGGAAATTTTTTAATTATATAACCACGTATAAATTAAAACTGACATTTTTGTTTATCAGCTGACATCCGCATGATGGAATAGAAGGATCAATCTAATTAGGGATTGATGAATTATTTGCCACTTCTATAATTTTGCTTTATTGAAAACTAGTTTCGAATGTTATACATTCATCATCAGTTCTAAAAACACACGAAAAATCCAAAAATAAGCAATTCAAAATATAGTTTGGTATTATTATATATATTAAATTAGATGTAATATAAATCAGTATTATAAAACATTTATGAATTATGAATATAATTAAGACAAGTTTTGAATAACAAGTTCTGGTTTTGAATAAATTGTTGAAGTAATGGGCAAGTTTATAGATCGGGGAAATGAATTGAAAAAACTAGGATTAAACTCAGCCTTTAAAATAAAAAAACCCTATCCTGATATTTCTCTCCTACTAAAGACAAAATAGACCCTTTCCAAAAAAGCGGAGTATAACAACTAAATTGTAATGATAGTGAAGCCAAATACACGGGGAAAAACTGGAAGATCGCTAAATTAAAGATTAACTAATATTAAAGCTAACTTTGCGATTCATTTAAATAAAAAAATCCATAAATTCATCAAAGACTCAGGAGTTAAATTAATATATCATGTTGAAAACAGCCTCATATTAAATATATATGAAGCACCTGAAATAATAAAATCCTTCAAATCCAATCCAGATTTTTGCTTAAATAACCAAATCAATATCTCCAATAGTCCAATCTTAAATTTATTCCCATCTATAACAGAAAAACCAATTACTCACCGGCATTACTTGAAAAACTCCGACCCTTAAACCGTTTACCTATAAATATCCTACCTTTTCTTTCTTTCATTATTAGTTGAGTAGTGTGAGAAGAAACCAGTACAAACATTTCTGTTTGATATAACCATTTAAACCTTGGTGAGAACCAACAGGTATTTAATTTCTAAACTATATTTTGAATTGCTTATTTTTGGATTTTTTGTGTTTTTAGAACTGAAGATGAATGTATAACATTTGAAACTAGTTTTCAATAAAACAAAATTATAGAAGTGGCAAATAATTTATCAATCCCTAATTTTTGTTTATATCATATTCTTATTTGTTAAACCCAAAAGCTTCCTATGCTCTTAGCTTCAGATTTCCTATCACTTATCTTGTTCCTAGCCATTAACCCCTACATCCAACCAAAGCGGCTATTTTAGTTTCATCATTGAACCTATAGTTCAAATCGTTTTTTATGAATATTTAAACAGGATGTTTCATAACTTTGTTGATGTGATAGCATAAAAAATATTTTAATATGTTTTTAAATGGTCAGCCAGAGCTTCGTCGTGTGTAGGAGAAAAGTCACATTTCCTTCCTAAGCTCGGGTCAGTTCCAATCGTTGATCTGATTTGCAGTGTGTCAAAAGAAATTTTAACTTTTTTAGCAGGCATTCTCATTGATAAACCTTCAGCAACCCTCGTATTGTTTCGCTGCAGTGTATTTAGCTTTGTCTGTCTTATATATTTTCTACCCACCTGAAACAAAAAAAAATACATAGGCATAGTGACTGGCATTATCCCAAAGCCTTTATCCTGAATGCATGTTGTTATTCAATAAGAAGAAAAAAAAATGCTTTAAATTCTGAATAAAGGACTATGTAATACATAAATAGAGCTTACCTTGGTACTGCGTAATCATTGGTATGTCAGCAAAAGCAGTGAAACGGGTGATTAATTGTGATCGCTCCAATGGCTTTGCTTACAACAAACAACGGAAAAATACTCAATCACGCTCAACATCTAAACAACTGCTACGGTGGTGAGCTTTGTTGTAGAAGATCAGGAGAGAGACACACAGTGTCAGTTTTAGTACATTCACAAATCTGTCAATCTGTTCACCCAGATTTATTTTTTAAAAAATTGGAAATTTTTTAACTTCTTTTGTCAAAATTTTTAATTACTTCCTTTCATTATCAGTAAATGAAATGATGTTGTGAATAAACGATAGTACTTACTACTTCAACATTACCATAAGGCACGAGTGTAATTTTGGACAACAGACTAGCAAAATCGTAATTGCTCTGGGAATATGTAGGAACCAGCTTGTTAACAATAAAATTCAATGAGTCAACACATAAGCTTTCATAGTATATTGTTATTGGAATCTGAAATATAAAAATAAAATTAAGAACTTGCAATAAATACTTGTATATACCCTCAAATATGTATAAACGAGTTAATAAATATAACAATAATAAATAAGTAAACTCAATGATTTAATTAAGAAAGGACAGTGTTAAATGAGTAATATAGTAACGATAAAATAATAGTTTATTTAAGGGGTTGTGCCCATTATTTTTGTCTGTAGAGTCCTTAATTTACAAGATAATTGGATGCTAATATTGATGTGTCATTGATCAGGCATTTGTTGTAGAAGCGACGCACAGTGGGCAAAATGACCAATCTAGCGGGACAAATTTAAGGGGTCAGAAATTAAGTCTAGGCCCAGTTTTAGCTATAAAAAACGCCGTAATTCGGAAATTAACCTGTAACCATTCTCCCTGAAATATTAATTTTATTTATTCTTCTTCTTTGGCGCGACAACCCTCTCTAAAGCCTCCGCCAGTTCGCACGGTCCTGAGTCCGCAGTTTCGCTCTCCAGTCATCTCGCTGTTGGTCTTCCGACCCTGCTTGTTCCATGGAGCTTCCCATTCATGGCTCTTGCAGGGATTTCATCGGGGTTCATAATAGCAACTTGGCCGGGCCATCGATGTCAGCCTATTTTTAATTTTATTTAAATACAAAAATTGAGATAAAATGATGTTTGGCCAACTACTTGGAATTTTTTTTAAAGTAATTTAAAATTTATGATGCTTTAAATTAATAATTAAAAAACTGGTCAATAATGAAATTTAGAAAAAAAACTAAACCTCCATATACAATATTTTATTCCTCAATTTTACAATAACACAAATATTAACAAAAAATGATACATTCTACAATGTAATAGGAAAACACTTACTTTTTAAAATAAATTTCTAGTATATCTGGGCTTCTAGAGTATATGCTTCAAATACTTCAGTATATTCGCTATCTTGATGAGAGCGTTTTTAAAATTCCTTGATAACTAGGTTCTGTTACCTGGTCTTTATAAACAAATGCTCGTAAATCTGTTGAATTAATGTTTTTAGTTGTGGCCCCGCAAATATAACATATTTGTGTGGAAGTAGTGTGAGTCAAAGTGTTGTATACTTTCCGTCAACCACTCCTAAAGGTCAACCATGCTTATGTTCTACTTCAATGACCTGTTTACAACAACTTGTGATTCTTTTACATCAGCTAATTCTGCTAAAATAAGGTTCGCCTCGTTTAGGATATTTTATGGAATTTCTTTCATAAATATAAACTTCAAATGTCGAAAAAACCTAGTACACATTCTTGCCTTTGCAGATTATCTACACATTATATCTACAACACAAAAATACCTAAAAGAGGCTTTCATTGCTCTCACGAATGCAGTCCAGGAGATCGGCTTGGTTATAAACCAAGAAAAAACGAAATATATGAAAGTAGGACTTGTTTATTGAAATAGGCCCCTACATACTTGTGAGAGTGGACCAAAGCTCCTGTTAGGAGAAGTAGAGAGCTCCTCTAACAACACGGGCTTAGAGATAGCAAAAAGAATGATGAATCAGAAATAGATGTTATCATGGACTGCGTAGACTCCTTAGCTGTTCACAAATCTCAAGGCAAACTAAAATCATGCTGTATAAAACACTTATTAGACCGGTTCTTATTTATGCTACAGAAAGGTGGATCCTTATTAAAGCAGAAGAGAAAGAGCTGCAGGTTTTGGAAAGAATGGTTCTCCGCCGTATTTTTGATGTCATAAAGGAGGTAGACCAATGGAGGAGACGCAAGGTACCGAGAGATTTATCAGCTCTTTAACGAACCAGAGATGGTGAACCTAATTAAATTATCAAGGTTAAGGTGGGGTGGGCACTTAGTGTGAATGGTAGATGAAGAGGTAGCAAAGAAGTTGTTAAGGAGAATCCTGGACCCACCAGGGGTTGTAGCACCAAGGATGACGATGATTATATATTTTCAAGAGTGCAACAGTCTCTTTTTGAAAATTATGTTTCGAAGGATAAATATGATGGTTCGCTCCTCGAGCTCTTTTTCTTAATAAGTTGATTTTTCTTATAAGTAGGCAATATAAATAGCAAACGCTTCTTTATTTGTATACAACGAGTTGTTTGTATACGACGAGTTGTTTGTATACAACGAGTTGTATTCAGAGATGTTATAAAGGAAGGATTAGAAGATGAAATATCGGAGCAGGAGTAATCGTTAGTGAGAAAAACAAAGTGATATCGTCTAAAAGCTGGCGACGGATTCAGAAGCTAGAAAACATTTTAAATTCTAGATAGTCCTTATATGAACACATAATTCCGAGCAGTCGATTGAAAGCCGTTGTTTTCTACACGAAATTTTAAATTGAAAAAACATAATTTTTTTAGAGAACTTACGGTTGAAATTTTGATGCGATGCATAGTTTGTGTTCCTAAAAGAGAATTCACATTGACTGATGGCATTCGCAGCTGACGGCATCAAAGTCAACAAATATGCCAGAAAAAGTTTTGGTGGAAATAAATGTTGTAATGTAGGAGATCGTTTCGATCGCTCTATTCGACGTCAAATAAAAGTATACTGAAGTACGTAGGTTTGTATCGTACCTTTCCCAATCCAAAATGGTTCTGTTTAGTGAAAACATTTTTATTTTCAGAGCATAACTAATTTGGCCTAGGAAAATGGTCGAAAAACGAGATCTAGAGAAAATTTTGGGATTTTTTATTTATAACTCCAAAACGGTGATTCCTAGTGAAAATATTATTATTTCAAGAATTAAAGTTTATTAAATTTTGCGTCGAATGAGGACCTAACATTATAAATTTGGTTCAGGATTATGGACGAAATACAATACAATTTTTACTAACTTTTCGAAGATATCCAATGTAATGGCTCCCAAACGTATGTAGGTGCCATGGAAACGGCTGTTCTAAAATAAAAAACTTATTGCATAAAAGTTGTAAAGAATCAAATTTTGTGTTCAGAGAGTGCTTAATATTTCGAATCGGGCCATATATACAAATGTAACTGACAGGTAAGCTTATCACGAAAAACATATAAAAAAATGTCTGTATGTATGTTTGACAAAATTCGAAATATTAGGCACACCTTGAACGCAAAGTTTGATACTTTACAATTTGAATTCAAGATGTTTCTTAATTTAGAACAGATTTCCATTCATTTTTAATATTATGAATTTCATGTACTCCTCTGGAAACCTGTTATAGTTTAGCTTGTACATTACAAAATCAAATGTTTCATGGTCTTCTTGGGTAGCCAGAAATCAAAACTCGTTTTTTGAATTTTTTTGAAGATTCGTATGGTATCAAATCACATAAAATTTCAGGATATAAAAGAATATGATATTGGTATTAAAAATAAAGACAAAAATAACAAAATAGTGGCTTAAAAATTGAAACTTTTGCACTGTTGGAAATGCTGGCTTATTTTTCAGTCTAATATCTTGAAAACTACCAACCGCGGGAAAAGCATAACGTGTAACTTCTCTAAAGTAAAGTAAATTTAATAGAGTTCCCGAGATAAAGTTTTCCAAAATATATTTTTTTCCAAAAAGCGAAAAATCACCATTTTGTTAATTTATTTTGAAAAATATTATGGAAACTGTTTTTCTTAAGAAGATAATCATAATGAACCACTTTATGGTAATGTAATAATAGGTATCTGTACGTCTAATAGTTTTCGAGATAAAGATTTTTTTTTAAATAATTTTTTTTCTCCAAAAAACGCGAAATCAACAGAGTGTAACTTTATTTAAAGAAATGCATTGAAACTGTTCTTCCTACGAAAATAATAATCATAATCTACTTTGTATTGCACTTAAATAGTTCTAATTTGAGTGAGAGACATCTGTACGTTAAGTAATTCCCGGGAAAAAGTTTTTCAAAAACCACATTGTACATGAATTTGACATTAAGCAACTGAATCATATCTAGAGAGACAGTAGCTGTTTAGATTCCGGCCGAGACAGTCGTAGACTCTCCGCACAGTATTAAACAGATAAGAGTTTTCCTTTATTATAACATTAATTTATTTATTGTTTTGTTTTTTGCAGTCTGTTTTACTTTATTATTATTATTTTGTCTTATTTATCTGGAAGAAATTCTTTTATTTAGTTAAATCACTACTATTTATTTTTCTTTTATTATTTTTTTTTCTTTAATATTTCTTTAAACGAAAAATGGGAGAGCCTCCTGACCCTCCCGAATTAACTAGTCCTTTAAATAAAAAAAGAAAATGGGCTCGGGGTCGAATCAAATTTCCCCCCGACAAAATTTTACCACAAAGAGGAGAAAACATACCACCAACCTATTTATTAGTGAAAAGAATAGATGAAGAAGACTTTAAAAAAGTCTCCCCTTTTTTTATCCATAAAGTAATCTCTAACTTGGTAGGAAACGTTAAAACCGTAAAAAAGCTAAGAGACGGGTCTCTTCTAATACAAACAATAAATGGACAATCCAATAAGCTTCTATCCTATACGGACTTTGGTGGACAATACCCAGTACAGATAACTCCTCACAACACACTTAACTATAGCAAAGGCGTGATCCGTTGTTTCGATTTTCAATATATGGAAATAGAAGAAATTAAAAAAGAACTGACCCCAATTATTAAAGACATAGTAAGAATTAAATCAAAGAATAACGGAAACGAAGTATTAACGCATAATTATATTATAACATTCCCGACCCCTAAACCTCCAGATACAATACAGATTGGATACGAAACAATTAGAGTTCAACCGTATATACCTAACCCATTACGATGTTTTAATTGTTTGGGTTTTTCTCATCCTACGGCACAATGTAAAAAAGAAACTGTATGTATCCAGTGCGGTCAGAATAAACATGGCGAAAATATTAGGTGCAATCTACAGGCTAGATGCATTAACTGTAACGGCTCACATAATGCTCTTGATCGCTCCTGTCCCGTATTTAAATTGCAAAAAGAAATAAAAGCAATACAAGTTAATAATAAAGTATCGCTCAACGAAGCAAAAAAAATATATAAAGAGAAAAATCCTATCCAGTTTAATAAAACCTTCGCGGAAATAACTAAAAATCAAAATAAAAATACTGAAAAAAAAGATGTTGCCATTCAGGCCAACATTTTATATTATTTTCCAGATAATCTTAGCAAAGCAGAGACTAATAAAAATAGCCCAGCTGGAGAAATATCAAATGAAATTATTCAGATTAAAGCTCATAGTAGCCATACACAGACTGCGCCTATTATCACCCAACCCGCCGGGTCTTGCGCTCGTGCTCTAATGACCCCCACTCCTCTCCCTTTCCCCTCTCCTTCCAGCTGTTCCGGTATCTCGCACCTCCAGACCATATCCATTACGACATGATAAAAAATCTTCCAGTTGACACACAAAAATGGCTGCTTGAATACTATAATCACATCTGGTTCACTGGGCTCTACCCAAGCACCTGGCGCGATTCAGTCATAATCCCGATTCTTAAAAACGGAAAAGACAAACGGGACCCAAACAGCTATCGCCCCATATTCCTAACTAGTTGTCTAAGTAAAATTATGGAACGTATGGTCAACAAAAGATTAATGTGGATAATAGAGAATAACAATTTAATACAACCATTTCAATCTGGGTTCCGCAAAGGACGATGCACAATAGATCATCTGGTTACATTAGAGGCCGAAGCCCAATATGCCTTCATCAACGCTCAACAGATGATCGCTGTATTCTTTGATATGAAGAAGGCTTTTGATAGCATAAACCACGCAGTAATTCTCAATAAGTTATCATCTATAGAAATCAGAGAGCAAATGTTCTATTTTATCAAACAGTTTCTTTCAAACCGTCACTTCAGAGTTATAATAGGATGCGAACTATCTGAGAAGTATGAACAGGTCAACGGTGTCCCACAAAGCTGTGTCCTTAGCCCCACTCTATTCTGCCTAGCAATAAATGACCTGGGACTCAGCTTACCTAGGGATGTCAAACCGCTCTTGTTCGCAGATGATCTAGCCATTATTTGTCGATCTGATAACATTACCACCATACAACTTAAATTACAGGAAGCCATCAATAGAATTAATAACTGGTCTCTCTCCATTGGTCTTCGTTTCTCTACCGAAAAAACTAAATGTTTACATTTCAGCAGAAAGAGAAATACTCCCACCTCTCCCGAACTACTTTTAGGTAATTCCTCGATCCCATATACAAACAACCATCGATTCTTAGGGATGATTTTTGACCGAAAACTGACTTGGGAACCACACGTCTCTACACTAAAACTAACTGCAACAAAAAAATTAAATATACTACGATTTCTCAGCGGTACCTCCTGGGGCTCAGATAGAATCACTCTGCTAAAACTTTACCGATCTTTAGTATGCTCGAAATTAGATTATGGGTGTTTTATCTATGGTTTTGCCCGCTACCGGATCCTTAATAAACTCGATACTGTCCATCATACCGGAATACGCATCGCGACCGGCGCGTTTAGAACCAGTCCTATTCTCAGTCTGTGTTCCGAAGCAGGACTACCGCCTCTTTTATTTAGAAGAAAAAAACTGGCAGTAAACTATATCTCTAAACTCTTCCCTCAAACGGAACACCCAACACATAGGTACATTTTCAAACCAAAATTCTCCAAAACTTTTGAAAAAAAAATTAATCCAACACTTCCTTTATCAGAGAGAATTTCTTCCGCTACATCGTTCCTTAAAGGAATTCCTTTATATAAACCTGAAATTCATACTCCTCCATGGACGCACAAACCACCAAAAATTATGTTACATTTATCACGACTACCCAAAAACAAAACATCGCCCTTGGAATACAAAACTGAATTTTCCCGCCTCCTCCAGAATATTCCGGAACCATTCTTAATCTATACAGATGGATCTAAATCCTGCGACTCTACAGCATCTTCCTTCGTTACCCACAGCTCAACCCACAAAATAAAACTACATAAACTGTGCAGCATTTATACCGCCGAACTCCATGCAATAGTCTCAGCCCTTCACTTCTCAATGTCAATATCGCCTACAACTATCGCAATAATAACTGACTCTTTAAGTTCACTAAAAGGTTTAAATAATACATATCCAAAACACCCTACATTACTTAAAATCCATACTTACCTCCATATGCTCGAAAATCTAAGAAAATCGGTATACTTCGTATGGGTACCAAGCCACTTAGGAATAGTCGGTAACGAGCTCGCGGACCTAGCAGCTAAACAGGCACTTACTCTTCCAGGTCGAGGCGCTGCCATTTTAACACCTCTAGAACTCAGTTTTCCCCTCAAAAGAGAAATTACTGATGAGTGGCAGTCCATGTGGAATGAGAGCCCACCAAGTAAACTGAAGACCATTAAAACATTAGTCAAGCCATGGACCACGTCAAATCGTTCTAATCGTAGAGAAGAAAGAGCAATAACCAGACTGAGAATAGGACACACCAATTTGACCCATTCCTATCTTATTAGCAAGCAACCGCCACCGAAATGCCAACACTGTCAAAACATCCTCATGGTCAGTCATATCTTTCAGGAATGCCCATTTTATATTTCGGTTCTAGCCAGGTCAGGACTTACACCCGATCTCGCAACCAGTCTAGGTAACGATGAAAACAAGATAAAATGTGTATTAAACTTTCTAAAGGCAAATGACATAATAAATAAAATATAGTTTTTTATAATATATTATATCTTATTTGTTTATCTATGTATCTGTTTTGTTTATTTATCTGAATCATTTTTTTATCTTTGTGTGTGTGTGTGGGTGTGTGTGTGTATGTTTGTATATATTTGTATATATATATTTTAATTATCATTATTATATATTTACTTACTTCTTTTTTTTTTTTAAAGTCTCGATTTGGGAAAAAAAAAAAAAAAAATAAATAAATAAAATCAAAATCAAAAATAATAGAAAAAAAAAAAAAAAAAAAAAAAATAGCCACAGGCGTTGATGACCTAGCGGTTTTACGCCTTAAAACCCAAACAAACAAACAAACATATCTAGAGAAAAGTTAGATATATCAGAAACTATTATACGTACAGTGGTATATTACCACTTAAATTGGAGCTAGTTAAATTCATTATAAATTAGTTTTGTACGATAGTAAAAGTGGACTGTAAATTTTGTGCAATATTATATTTTAACATAAAAAAATTAATGACTAGGCTCACCTGGTGCAATAGGCCACTCAATGAAACGGGGATAAAAAACTTAGGAAGCTTAGAACCATGAGGCAGCAAAGGAAAGGAGAGATTTTTTTATTCCTTTAACTTCATCAATTGAATCAGCAGGCCTAGCTGTAGATGAAAAGCACCTTTTCCACGACTTTGAGACAGAGCCTATACTCGAAACTAAAGCACAAATTTAAATTAATAAGCGGGTAACTCGAACGAACTGGTCTCTTTAATGTCGTACCTTAGACTCCGACAGGGGGGTCTCCCCCACTACGCTTGACCACGGGGTATTTAAATAGTGCGACGAAGCCTAGTTTAATTTAAAATGAGAACAAATGGAAATTATTCCGTTATTTAGCGAACAAGTTTAATGCGATTATCTTCGTAGCAAGAGCAGTTTTCATGATACTTGCCAAAATAAAGATACAAAATGGTGATTTCTCGTTATTCGGGGAAAAAAAAAAATATTTTAAAAGGCTTTATCTCAGGAACTATTCAGCGTACATATGTCAATTGCCTCTAAAATTAGAACTAATTGAATGCACCATCAGTAGATTATAATAATTATCTTCGTAGAAAGACAGTTTCGATGATATTTGCCGAAGTACATTCACGAAACAGTGATTACTGTTTTGTTTTTTTAAATAAAATATTTTTTGAAAACCTTTATCTCGGGAACTAGTAATCATACGTAAGAGCTCAATGAGGGCTGGAATTTTAGAAAAGTTACTTTACTTTAAAAAAAAAAAAGGCATTTATAATATCTTTCCTGCAGTTGATAGCTTACAAGATATTAAGCATTGAATAAAAAATGAACGAAAATTTTAGGTTTCCAACACTGCAAAGCTTTCAGTTTTTCGGCCACCATTTTGTAATTTATTTTTATTTTTTAAAATCCATAGCATATTCAATTTTGCATGAAATTTTCTGTAATATGATACCACACGCATTTTTTTTTTTAATATTGTGGCCAAAAAAACCTTTTGCATACCTGTTTATTGAAATAAACGTTTGTTTTTTTTATTTTATTTATTTATTTTTTTATAGGGACAGTACTTTTTAATTTCACAGAAAAAAAAGTGGATTAGGTGACTGACATTCATTTTTTTTTGGATTCAGACAAAAAAAGTAGGTGGAAGGGCGTTAATACACAAAATGTAATTTTTCAAAGATTTTACCACACTAATACAATCATTATTCATTTCAATATGAGATATTTTTACAACACAGCATAGTTTTGGATAAAAAATAGCAATTGAAATTAAAATGAAATCTATTGATCTCCGTGGCACTATAATCCGGAGTGGGTCTTGGCTTCTCCAGTCAAATTTTACTTAGGGGTAGAAAGAATCGAGGACAAGCTGAATTTCACAAATATTTTAGAAGTTATTCAAACATGCATTTGCATGAACATGTTCAAAATGGCGCCGAATTTAACGGGGCGGGAGATTATTTTTAAAAACGCAATCACATCGTTGTAATTATTCGTAGAGAATTCAAACTAATTCTATTCGAAGTATAATTAAAATATGTACAAGCTTTATTTGAACCATTTTTACGCACAAAAGTACACTGAGGCGAAAAGTGAAAAAAGCCGGAAAGAAAAATTCTTCATGAATTTTATACCGGGATTTTGAATAGGAAGTAATGAATTTATTGTAAAATATTTCCAATAAATATTTTAGTACTGTCTCAAAGTAGTACTGTTTTAGAAACTCTCAAATTAAGCCTCAAAATTAGGATTCAATGAGTAAATCGACAAAGCCTTCCGGCCTCAGCCCACTTGCTCTTCTATCATTTCGATTAAAATTTCGTTATTAACTCTATTATATATTTCTACTTTGATAAGAAGCAAAGATTCGTAATAATAATAACAAAATAAAAATAACAATTTTTTAGTAAAAATAGGCATAATGTTTTTTTATATTAATTTTTGGTGAAAGAATAGAAAAACATCCGTGAGCAGCAGAACTCCGTCACTAAAGTCGTATTTTCACTAAAATAAAAATATTAAAAAAACGGTGGAATGAGAAAAAAGTTGAGACCCACAAAAGATAGTTTCCTTACATACCGAAATTTACCCATACTTTTATTATATTATATTTATTATATATCCGCTGACCGATTAAGAAAACCCTTCATGTGACCTAAAAGGGACTGCTAAAGTTGCTCAAATGTAGCGAGAAAAAAAATATACATATAAATATATATATCAGACATCTCCAAAACTTCCATAATCGTGCTCTAGGGGTTTTGAAACGGATAGAAAACGCACTCCCGCCCGCCGACCTTCGACCCATTGCAATAGTCTATTTTTTTCGGAGAAAATACGACTAAAAAGAAATTAATAACATAAAAGTATTTTATTAAATTTATAATTGTTCCTCTGAAGTTTCCATTTAATTATTACACTCATTGCTATCACAATTTGGGCACCTGCTAGTGCAGGTAAGCCCGGTCTTGCACGAGCACAATGCACATTGTGTGAGCACATTTTTTCTTGTTTTTCTTGTAATTACAAACATTTTAACAAACCAGTTTAACAAGCATGCCATATAGTTTCCGTTCCTACGTATCCATCCCCAATCACTGGGATTTAAGTTATTTCCTAGCCATTTCTCCACTTGAATATAACTGCGGAAAATGTGCATTCTTACAGAACCTGTGGTAGGTGAAAGTTCCACCTGGTCAAAATCTTCGGTATTAGATGCTTTTAGAATTTTTTTTTTCAAAAAAATTATATCTACAAAGTAAAACTAAGACATTAGAACTAGAATAAACATAGAGTTCATTATATGAAAAGCATTAATTATTGATGTATACAACCCTAGTTCATTAAGTGAATTGACCGATTCTCCATAAAGCTTTTTAATAATAATTTCCCCTCTATTCACCAACTGCAGGTTTTCTCTTTTGTAAAGTAGTGTCTTCTTCTTCCACAATTAATTCTCGTGATTGCGACTTTTCTATGGCACTAATTATTATCAAACGATTGGCGTCGTCTTCTGCTAGAGTGTAGAGATTTTCTTGTTAATAAGAAATTAACAACTGCAAAAAAGCCCTTTTGTTAGATTTCTGTCTCAGAAACTATTGCTGAGAAACAACTGAATAGTTCGACGACACTTTCATCGTTCAAAATACCGGTGTTTCTTCTTCTCATTTTCTCCACATCTTTCGTGCTAAAACTATTGTGACGCTGTTTCCATACATATCTGAGACGTAGTTACCTATTTACATAATTAAACAAAAGTCGATTATGTCCTCCTTGTGATGGAGATGACAACCATCGATTACAAATTCAGGTTCACCGGAAATACTTGAAACACTATCCAAGAAAGGAACTGTCATGTAGAAGTAATTCATCGACATGGATTTATCTGTAATTCAGAAGAATCCATCTTCGTTGAAAAGGGATGGAGGCACAGTTGAAAGTTCATAATGAAAACAGTATTTTAACTGATCTTCAGTTTTAGCGAGATATAGATATATCTAGATATTCCTCAGGCAAAGAGAGATATTCACATTCGTAAACTTGAGACAAGATATCTTCTTGAAGAATAAGTGCAGCCGTTTCTAATATTTGTTTTATTTTACGCTCTTCTATACTAAACTTACTGGCATACCATGCGTCATTTATTAATTTTCTAGTACTACCTTCAAAACAAAATTACTTTTGGAACATGTAATTTCGCTAATAATTATTTGGTTCCCAAAATATTGTTCTAATCTGATTTTCATATTTTTACTGACTATTTCTTATTTTTACAATTAAATTTACTTTCCTTCAAATATACTGATTCATTTATAGCAAATTGCGTAAGCTCTGAGTTTTCCGATTTATAATTGCAAACATGAGCGAAAGCATTTTCACAATCCGGTTCAAAAGAGCGCCTTGCTGATTTAGAACTAGCAAACCTAAAAAGAAAATTGTAGCAATTACGATGATATCTCTTTTCTGTCACTACCAAATCTCCTATTCCATCAATCCTATCCATTACAGTCGATGAAAATTTATCGTATCTTTTGCTGAATGTTTGTGAATATCAAGAGTACGAACTTCATTAATTTTACCCATTTTTATTCTTTTCGCTAATTTTTCTGATATTTTTGTAAATTCAGCGCAAAAGGTACATTTCAATTTTAAATCAAACGATTGTAAGTCATGTCTGTAATTCGCGTCGTTGAATATGTATCTTTGGGAATACCAAGTATTTGTTTTTGTGTCAGAATAGATGAGGGGCGAACAAATTATTTCCTGCAATTTAAATATGGAGTACTTACTGAGCTTTCAGACCAAATTTTTTATCTGTCGTCACCAGGACACTTTGACTGCTTAACTTATTTCCTGTTATCCCTACATTGGACATAGGGTTCTGATGAAGTTCCGCCATCTATCTCTATCTGGAACCATCTCCTTGATGGTTGCCCAAGTATGATAGTGCTTCCTTGCCTTCTCCAGGACAGAACTCCTCCATGTCTTCCTCGGTCTACCGCCTCGACACTATCCCTGAGGGTTCCACTCAAGAGCCTCCCGGGCGTTGCCTTCTTTAATCCTTAAGGTGTGTCCGATCCATCCCCATTTTCTTAGTCTGATTTCATCTTCTATTCTCCTCCTTCTCAGTACTTCCTCATTGGAAATGGTTCTCGTCAGGAACTTTACCATAATTAATTGAGCTATTTAAGCCTTTCTCTACCATAATGCACTATATAATATTTTAAGAGTGTATTACCATAGAGTAATACACTCTTAATGGGAATGACAAGTTCATTTCATATTAAACAATGTCTTAAATCCATTTTTCAATGTAATAAAAACTGATTAAAAAAAAAGACCATATAAGAATAGTTTTCTGGCAAAAGCGAACAAGCACTGAGGGTTCTTATGATGGATATATTTTGTCCTCTCTTTTAGGAGATTATTAATTGTTAACCGAGAAATATTAAATCTAATGGAAAAAGATGGAACTTTTAAAAGATTGCAAAAAATTGATCTAATTTTTAATTCTTATTAATTCCAGAAGCCCTCGGGACGGTGGCAGAGCACAATGTAGTGATAAGTGAATATAACTATTCAATTGAGTTAATTACAACACAAAACGTTGGTGAGGCTCATCACCTTAACCGTTTAATAAAAAGAAGATCTTAAAGTATAAATCAAAATTTCATACATTCCTTGGGATGTTACACAGTTACAGTAAAAGAAAAATTAATAAAACTGAAAATAATAACGTACACAGATATTAAATGTTCAGGTATGAAAAAAAGAAGAAATTTATGCTTATCTTTTTTTTTTCTTTCTTTTTTTTTTAATTTATTTGGGAGCCATATTTTTTTTTCATTTAAGGTGGATTTAAAATTAAATATAATTATAGAGCAAAGGCATTTTCTACGGTTTGCGGTAGAAAGTTAAAATTATGCATTTAGGATTATTGTAAAATCCAGTTATAAACTTCTCTTTTTGGTCACTGCATGATTACAGGAAGTGGTACTTTACTTGAAAATCATTATTGATTTTCATTAAAAATTACATTAAAATATAATGTAAATCATCTCAAATTTGGTATTTATGATTTATATATTTATTTAAATAACATAATATGTTTTGGTTTAAATTGGCAAACCGGAAGTGTTACTTTGCTTGAATGCCAAAATAAACTTTCATCAAAAATTATATTAAAATATAATGTAAAACATCTCAAATTTGGTAAATAAGACTTATAAACAATATAAGAGATTTTAGTTGAAATTTATTAGCGGAAAGGGGGCTTTACTTGAAGGTCATAATAAACATTCATCAAAAGTATATTGGCATTTAATACAAAGATAATATTGTTCGGTGATAAAGGTTTTAAACGCGATTTTGGTTTATTATTTTCAATAATAGACCTTTGGAATTGACCAAAGAAAATTTTTTTGTAACCCCCCTCAAAATTTGAGGTTTTACGTTTCAAGATACGTAGAATCCAAATATCGAATAAAAAAAATCCGTCCGTCCGCCGTCCGCCGTACGCCGTACGCCGTCCGCGGCTTTTCTCCGAGAATACTGGACCGCTTTTCTTGAGATTCGGTACCACAGTCACAGGTCGACCCGGGATGATCCTCGGAACTCGACATTATAATCCGTCTGTTTGTTTCAAAATGGCGGCCGATTAGAGATCTCATAAGTCCATAACTCGGTCATTTATAAAGATAAGGAGAAAATGTAAGGTGTTATGGGTGTTAAAAGATCTTATATACCCATAACTTGGCCATTTATAAACATAGAGGAGAAATGTAAGGTGTTTTGGAATCAGCATAACGAGAAAAAAAAAAAAAAAAAGATTGAAAAACAAAAAATCTATAATAATTGCCGATTAAAGATCTTATATGCCCATAACTTGGCCATTTATAAACATAGAGGAGAAATGTAAGGTGTTTTGGAATCAGCATAACAAGGCATTAAAATAACAAAAAAGAAAAAATAAAAAAAACGAAAAATAAAAAAATCTCTATCTGTAAATGCTTTTGGTTTATTATTTTCAATAATAGACCTTTGGAATCGACCAAAGAAAATTTTTTTGTAACCCCCCTCAAAATTTGAGGTTTTACGTTTTAAGATACGTAGAATCCAAATATCGAATAAAAAAAAATCCGTCCGTCCGCAGCTTTTCTCCGAGACTACAGGACCGATTTTCTTGAGATTCGGTACCAAAGTCACAGGTCACCCCGGGATGATCCTCGAAACTCGACATTAAAATCCGTCTGTTTGTTTCAAAATGGCGGCCGATTAGAGATCTCATAAGTCAATAAGTCGGTCATTTATAAAGATAGAGAGAAAATGTAAGGTGTTTTGGAATCGGCATGACGAGACATGAAAAAAAAAAAAAATTGAAAAACAAAAAATCTATAATAATTGCCGATTAAAGATCTTATATACCCATAACTTGGCCATTTATAAACATAGAGGAGAAATGTAAGGTGTTTTGGTATCACCATAACGAGAAATAAAAAAAAAAAAAAACAATCGGACCATTATTAGCTGAGATATAGTTTAATGAACTTCGTTTTTATTTTTTCCTAGTGAAGTGCACATCAAATATTTCCTCTGTATCATTTTACATCACAGCCTACTTGCATTGACGCAGTTTTTTTAATTAACATAGTTCGGCACTCTCACGGCGAACATCTTGTGACAAGCTTCAAATTTCTTTTCCTTTGGTACCTACTGCTTCATATTTTTTACTTTGACAGAATAGATATTTTTGTGGAATAATAAACAAGTGGAATAAATAAGTGGAAATAATAAACCATTGTGTAATAATTTGCAGCGTTTTTCCATTCTAATTAAAAAATTGTATTCCTTGTTTAAGTGTTAAAATTGAGTGTAAAATACTGGTTTTTCTGCCCATTTGTGTAATTGGAAATAATAAACCATTGTGTAATAATTTGCAGCGTTTTTTCCATTCTAATTAAAAAATTGTATTCCTTGTTTAAGTGTTAAAATTGAGTGTAAAATACTGGTTTTTCTGCCCATTTGTGAGAAGAAGTAGAAGTAGAAGAAGAAGAAGTCTGCAGCAGGAGAATAAGATATTAGTTAAGTAGGTTTTTCCGCTTAAAATGTTGAAACCATCGATTTCCAATGCTTTATCCAGTGACATAGACAGTTGTCAAGCTTTATCTAATGTTGTCAAGGAACACGAAGAAATCTCTTCGGAACTTGTTACAAACTGAAAGAAAACGACATATAATAATGGAATGAGACCTTCAGTACCAGGAGTTTATGTCTGTATGTGTCAATAGATGGATGTCGCGATGCCGAGTGTCGTTTTTGAGATATTGCTATCTTTGGAAACTAGTAACCAAATTCTGGGTCACTTTTTGAGGCACGACTTGGTAGTTTAATAGGCGTACAAAGAAATCATGGGTTATTCACCTCAGATATTTTAATTATGAATTAATTTTGTACTAAGAAGATATAACACCCTTCACAAGGATTATTAGTATTTTCTATTAGAAATAAATTACGGAAATATATAATGGATTGAATAATACAATTTTAATGGAAATAATTACTATTATTATTACAAATCTTTGCTTCTTATCAAAGTACAAATATAAAATAGAATTAATAACGAAATTTTAATGGAAATGATAGAAGTGCAAGTGGGCCGAGAACGTACGGCTTAGCCGGTTTAGTCATTGAATCCTAATTTTGAGGCTTAATTTGAGAGTTTCTTCAAAAATAACCACTGAAATAGAAATTTCATAGACAGTACTAAAATATTTATTGGTAATATTTCATTACCAATTCCAATAATATTGGATATTGGTAATGAAATATTACCTATTTATAAATATTTATTAATATTGGTAATATTAATATTACCAATAGTAATAAATTCATTACTTCCTACTCAAAATATCGGTTTAAAATTCATGAAGAATATTTCTTGCCGGCTTTTTTCACTTTTGGCCTCAGTGTACATTTGTGCGTAAAAAAGATTCAAATAAAGCTTGTAGATATTTTAATTATACTTCGAATAGAATTAGTTTGAACTCTTTGCAAAAAATAACAACAAAGTTATTGCATTTTTAAAAATAATTCCCCGCCCCTTAATTTGGTGATATTTTGAACATGTTCCGCTGCTCGGATTTTTGGGGGCTTTCTAGGAAATATATGTTTTAATAACATCTAAAACAAATGTGAAATTCATTTGATTTTTGATTCAGTGATTTTTTCCAGCTTTTCTGCTATCTTGGAGTTATTTGATCGGGGTATTCTTCAATAAGCCTCAGCCATTCGGCTCTGTCTTGCAGGGCCGGATTAACCCAATCATCGAGCCTCTTTCCCCTTTTCAATTTAATACATTTTATTGCGTGAACAAAAATAGAAGCACAACGAAGTAATGTACAGAGTAAATACTCGTATCTAATTTGTTATTGGGTACATCACTCCTATTCACTTCAATATAGGTTTTATAATTATTAATCAAATTTAATAGGTAGAAAGTTGAATTAAATTTTATACAAATGCCAAATTGTAGTATCGGTACTATTGTATATCGTTTGTTAAAGCAAAACTATTCGTAGGTAATGATAATGATTTTGTAATGATAATGAGCTAATATAATGCAATTTATGCAATACTCGCAAATAAAGAAAATAAACTAAGGTTATAACAATGATTTATTTTTCGATTAACTTAATGAATTGCCGAACACCACCTGGTAAAGTTGCAGACTGAGGTGAATTCCTATTTCAACAATAAAACAGCAACAGCAATGATCTCTATAGACTATACAATGTGAGTCTGCGTCTCACAGAAGAAAAAATTAACTTAACTATTAAACATCATCATTATCAGTCAAAATATGACTTTAAAAATATTCGATGTTTTCAAAACATTCACTTTCTTATAATTAAGATATTTCCTCTCCAATAAATTTATTGGAATGTCTTTGCTGCATGTCTGAATGTATGTAGTTTCTTCGATTTTCTCAAAGGATTTTTCTGCACAAATAAAATAAAATTTATTTATAATCTTAAAGATAAAATTAAAATCGTTTTAAAGCTGATTAAAACTATTTGAACTAGTGTTTTTAGTAAACAGGCCGCGGGCCCCATAGCCATTTGTCTACATTGCCGCCTTTCAGTTCCTGATCCCTTCAAGAGGCTTCTTGCGTCCATCAGACCACCTCAGTCTTGGCCTTCCAGCTCTTCTTGTTCGACGAATGACTTCCTCCAACACTCTCCTCGGGGTCGCTTCCTCACTCATTCTCGCGACGTTTCTAGCCCAGATAAGCCTCCCAAGCTAGATAAACCTGACCACATATACTCGTAGCTCTCCATAAAGGTCACGAACTTTATAGAGAACTCTACAGAGTTCTCTATTCTTTCTGGTTCCCCAGCCCTCTGCAAATCTCACTGAACCGATTATGCGTTGAATTATTTTTCTTTCAAATATCATTAGATCTTTTTCGTTGCTCTTTGAGATGGTCCTGGTCTATGAGGCGTGTCAATGTCATCAAGGGCAGATCAATAGTCTTAAAGAGTGTCAGTTTTGTTTGTCTGCTGAGAAGCCTACTACAGACTGTCTTCAGAAGCCCCAAGTAACACCGGTTCGCTGTAGCCAGTCGTTTTCTAATTTCCGCAGACTTATCATCAGAGGCTGCGACGAACGATCACAGGAAGGTGAACTCCGTCACCTTCTCAAATATGTAATGGCCGATACTGAACAATAATTAAATAAATAACTAAAAAAAAAATTATCAATTTTAAATACTAATACAATCATTATTCCATTTAAAACGGGATATTTTTACAGTATAATATTGTTGACTTGGTTTTGGAACAAAATAATAGTTGAAGTTAGTTAAACAAGAATTAAATAAATAAATACATTAATAATCTTACATACTAACATAATTATTATTAAATTTATTAACAAGATATTTTTATATGGTGCTTATTATTTTTATACAGCCCTTATATGGAGCTTGCCACAAAAACCGGATTGGACACAACCTACTCTACTCCGATTAACCTTTCTAGGCCTGAGTGAATCTCAAAACGCCAAAAACCGTGTGGGGTGCGCTCCTAGGAGGATGGAAGAGTAATTATAAACTATTCTGAAGTAGATTTACGTTATAAAGTTTATTAACATAAGAGACTCAAACACGTTGTTCTATAAATTAACTATATCTGTGGTGTTTGGATGTAGGGATTAAGTCATTTTTTTTGTGACAATATATTTAAGTTATATTTTGTTCTTTTTAATGGACTTTAGTATAATTTAGTAGGGTAAAAATTGCAATCAATAATATTCTATCACAAAGTATTATACAAATTAATTTAATGTTAACAGCATGGGTTAATAAAATATCAGAGTGCCGAAATATTAACAAATTCCACCATGATATTAGAGTGTTGAAATAGTTAACAAATTATTAGAGTGATGAAATAGTGATAAAGTTCGTCATAATATCAGAGGTACGAAATAGTAATAAATCCACCATAATAGAGTGATGAAATATTTAACAAAATATCAAAGTGAAGAAACAGTAATAAAGTCCAACATAATAGAGAGTGACTCGGTAGTTTAAGATATCATAATCACGAAAATACCTGAGTACCAAAATAGTAGTAAATTCTATCTTAATATCGGAGTGACAAAACAGTTAATAAAATATCAGAGTGACGAAATAATAATAAATTCCATCATAATATCGGAGTGATGAAATATTTAATAAAATATCAGAGTGAAGAAAGGATATCTAATTCAATTTGTTTTTCACTTATATCTGCTAATTAGTCATATCTACTAATTTAATCTTATACCTGCTTATTAGTCAATTTCACAAAGAAGATATATTCATCTAAATAAGTTAAAAGTTTGTTAATATAAGTTTAATACCCGTCCACACTAAGGTCCTAGTGGGGTATGCGCACACCCCAGCTCTGATTTTAAGTGCATTCATTACAATATCTCATAGCGAATTATTTTTTTTATCATCACCATTCCTCTAACTTGTGTCAAACAGTCATAGGACAAATGCCCAGAGAGGCCATAAAAATAAATTTTGCCATATCGAAAATATAAAAGAAAAAATAAGACAGGGGGTGCGTTAACAACCCACTCAAGCCTAGGAAGGTTAAGCGTATCGCTCTTTTGTTTTCTTAGAGTATTTTCCAAGAGCAAAAACTGAGCGCTCTTTTTCTAAATTGAAAATAATTAAAAGTTACATGAGATCAATGATGAGTCAGGAGCGACTAGCAGATTTGAGACTGCTTTCATTGAAAATAATCGAGCTAAAGAGGTTGACTTTTCTATGCTCATTGGAATTTTTTACAGAAAAAAAATCTAAAAAAAGTCATTTAAATATCTAGAATTTTAATAGACTATCCTGCATTTTCGTGTAATCAATTAATTGTAAGCAAGGCATGTTTACATTGTCTCTATAAATTAATGAACTTAAAGGAGTTATAAAATAACTATTAGATTTCTGTTTCTTTCACTATCCTAATAATTTCCAGGACCTTAGTGGGTGTGTTCTTCAATTATTTTACATTTCAAATATTTATCTCAAAAGTGCAAAATATCTTGTTTGGATAAATGATAATTTTAGTTAAATGTGAATAGACTGCATAAATCGAATATCTCACTATTTTGTTGAAAACAATTTTATTAAATGTGAGAGGAAAGGCTACAAAAAAAGTTTCATTATTTACCCAAGGGGTCCAATTTGCGTCATTGACCAGGGGCTCCTAAATGCACTGTTAAGCCCCTGCGTTCCAAAGATTGCCACGAAAAAAGGAAAAGAAAAAAAACCACTGCCCAGGCAATACTGATAATTATGATAAATTTTTTTCTTGCCAAAACCATTTTTTTTTGTGTCCTATTATGGGATTATTCACGGATAACCGGTTTTAACCGAGACAAAAAAACGACCGAAATCAAATGGTTGACCTAAGTAAAAAAAAAGGCTTTCAGTTAAACCGACCGGCTATTCCCGTCCCTACTAGGAAAGCCTCTCTGTGTTATATTCTGTACTCTACCGATGCAATCGAGTTTTTAATATGTATCCGTCGGTTTTTGAAAAAGGTGTAAGCGCCATTTAACAGACTTTATAGGAAATACCTGAAACGGTTTTTCCCCAAATAACAATAAATATATTTTTTTAATTTTATTCTTTATTGTATAGAGTAGGAGTTTATTAACCTGACAAAACCTTTATGATTACAATATATTTTAAATAATTCTAGCACTGCTTAAGGCAAGAGCGACGGCTGAGAATCGTTAGTATTTGGTGCTTACGTCATCAATATTCGATTTTTAGACCATTTCCAATTTTTTTTTCTCGATATATCGAGAACGGGAATCGATGGAGGTGGTGTTTACGTCCCAAAATCAATTGAAACCTAAATTTCGAATTTTTGGCGCTTAAGCTTTTTCAAAAAACGACGTCGATATCTAATGTATTCATTAGATTCACAATAAGTATCTATCTACCTATCTATCTATCTATCTATCTATATATATGTATATATATATATGTATATATATATATATATATATATATATATATATATATATATATATATATATATATATATTTATATATGTATACATGTATATCACAAAAAATAACATCCAATTATATACTGAGACTTCTACTTGATCAGAGTATGCCCTAATTTTGTTTTTGAAATTCAAAAGTTGAATATTACCTTAAAAATTAAAATTAATTGTTTAAAACTAATAAGTAATCATAAATGACAATGATAAAACTAGGCTCAGTTGATAAAACGCTTACTGGTTCTAAATGGTGGCTGATGCTGGTGGCTGACAAGGCATAGATGAGGAAGAAGAATTGAAGTACACGGAGCATGTCGGATGCTGTTACTGGGAATGCGGGCCACGGAGGTGAGAAGGCGAAGGTGGGGAGGGCCTCCTCTCCTACCCGTCCTCCCTGTCTCAATGGGAATGTTTAACAATAGCGTAGCAATCAAGACAAATATCTCAACATGTGGGATTAATATTCATTTACCGTATAGACTTGTTCCATGAGAAAGTAAGGTATAGCTGCAAATAAATAATATTAATTTACGAATATATTTAATCAAAAAAAGAAAAAGTAAATATGATATCGGAAATTTTTAAGATTTTCTATTGTGATACAAATTACAACACAATTTAAGCTAATTGATCTGACATTTTTCCTGTATAAATAAGTAAGTACATAATTAATGCATTTTTTTTAAAAACTCTGGTCTGATTTCTGGTCTTATTTTTTAATTACTAATTCATTTATTTTTCTAAGGCTAGGTAAGCATTGAAAAAACTGTGTTACAAATAAAAAAATAAAAAATGGTTGATCAATACGGTATTGTACAATACGGCATGATCAATCTTTTTTCATTTATTTAATTTGTGAAACGGATTTTTTTTTAGGGAAATCTACAGATCGCCCTTTAATGTGAGGTTACTAAAACAAGTGAGGATATAGCTGCAATCAGCTCTTATATGTCCATATGCCCTTTTTTAAGAGAACGCGATACGACTTCAGTATGGTATCAAGAATATCCCTACAAATATTTCGCCAGGGTCGTCTCTCCATCTTCTAATATTACATGTTTGTCGTCATAAGGTAACAAAGATAACTTACTAATTTCATCAGATGATATAATATGCTGACACGGCTTTGACGCAATTTTGTGTGCCAAAATAATTTAAATTTTTTGATCAGATTAAATAATCGTTAAAAGTTATTTTTTTTTAACTACATCCTTATTAATAGTTTTACATTTTTAAAATTTATTTCCACACTATTTCGACATAGTACATTTTTTGGTCTATAAAACTGCTAATATGTTTATCCTCCCCCTCCCTGCCTCATCCTTTGAATTTCTCCTCTAATTTGAAACGCGATATGCGAATTTTTTAAATTTTAATTTTAACGGAGTACTTTATCTATGTGCTTTCTCATAATGGCTTGAACTGATCCACTTTTAATTGTAACCCCTCTATCACGTGGACTCGCCAGCCACTTTTCTTCATTTCACATTCCTCCAGTTCAGATTCCATTTTCTTGAAGCAGTTGTTTATAATTATATCTATATCACTCTCCTTATTATATATCGTACAATTACTCGTTTTAAACGCTGTTTCGATTTTTTCTCCTAACTGATTCACCATTACGCAATCTGTCCACAAGTTTATTTTAACTTAAATGTTAAATGTTCTCGGAGGTAATCTATGAGTTTATTACAAAGTGTTTTCCTGATAGTGTTAAAAAATATCGGCATATCAAAGTTATTATCACAACGAATAAAATATGATTTCAGCCTCCCACCAAAAGCGGTTTCATACTCCGAAATTCCTACTGGGTCGGGTAGGAGAGCTAAAATTTCCTGCCATTGTGGTTCTTGCTTTCTTTTTTCAATAGAGGTTCACTATTACAATTTTGTTCGTGTCTATAATGACTGTACACGTTAGTAAACGTGATTTGACAATAATGACAGGAACGATTAAAAACAAGTTTCCATGCAATTTCATGCCTTAACCCATTAACGTTTCGTGTAAATATTAATTTGCATTCTTTATCAAATTCATCACTTCGTGGCATGTGTTTTTTTTCATCACGAATTTTCATGCCTTATACGGTCACTTTCCCCAGTAAAAGATTTGCCACATTTGGCACTAACACGTGAGGTGATTTCTTCGAATTCCTGACTGTAAGCACAGAATAGTTCGCGCACCATACAATATCTGTGAGTTAGGAATACCTTTTTACAATTGGCACATTTCCTAGATGAAGATTCCATATTTGATGTAAATGGAAAATGAAAAAAAAAATGAAACATTACTAGCCGACTGAAAAAAAATTAAAATATCCTCTCTGGTTGAAAAAAGAAAAAATAACCTCTTTGGCTGAAAAAAACGAACAAAGGCCCGGTCTGTGTGAGTTGCTTTCAGTAGGGTGAGGGGCCTCATATCCCCGGGAAGGGAGAGGTAATTAATTGATTGAGAAATTAAATTAATTATTAAATGAAATTAATGCCGGCACCGGGATTCGAACTATTCGAACTATATCGAACACAACCTTTGGGTTTGTAAGTGAGTACACTTTTGCAAGCGCCTCGTACCCGTGGAAGAAAGTTGAATAAATTTGAAATTATAGTGTAAAAAGATTATTTTGCAAATAAAATGTGTTACTCCAGATCAAAAATTTTGTTTGTGATTACATTATTTTCTTTTATATTTTATGATCATTTATATTTTGTATGAATATATTACATCTGGGTCATTCATTAAACACATTGAAATTTAGGTAATGTGTTTCTATTAAATGCATTAGTTAACAGCTTGAAAAAACAAATGATAAAATCTAATGTTTCAATTTTTGAATTAAGAGTGAACACATTTTTATTTCTCGTAATTAATTACTCACCAAAAGCAAGTACCCAGCGATCCGCGGGAGAAAAGATGAGGAAGGGAAACCACTGAAGAATCATAGGAAATCAGCAAAGCATAACTAAGACAACTCCACCAAGCTACCGAAATGCCCAGGCCAAAAGAGAAATACTATATTATCAAAGAGGTGCTGCCCAACTGTATTGGGTTGCTATACACACAGTATACTAATATAGTCATATTGACAATTTGTACAACAAATATATAGGACGATTAAGACGTTATGAGTAAGAATGCCGGTTCTAGGCCCAATCGATGAGCATTCTTGTGAATCCATTCTGCAAAAGTGGACTTTGGACCCTCGGCTCCTCTAGAATGCTCATCGAGAGAGAATGGACTTTGGACCCGCGCCACTCCTGCCCACGTGACCGACTCATTATGCCTTAATTGATTCTTAATCCTTAAACCTAATCCTTAATTCTCTAATCCTTAATCCAAATTTACATTTTTTGATAATAGGTTCGACATGTCTCAACATGTTTCGTAAGTGTCTCAACCTGTGTGAACTTCCATCTCTTTCTCTCGCCCTTTCTACCTCGCGGCTCCCCCATCCCTCTCTTTCTCTCGTAATTTCTATCTCCCCTCCAACCTCCCCCTCCTATCCTCTCCCTTTCTATCTCTCTCTCTCTCCCTCGCCCTTTCTACCTCTCCCACTTCCTCTCTTTCTCTCGCCATTTCTACCCCCTCCTTCCCTTCTCCTTCCTCTCTCTCTCCCTACGTCCGGGCTATTCTCACCTAGTATACATATAGAAATTGCAACATCACAAATACATATATAAATTGTTACGTTATGATAAATTGTTACCTCACACATAAATCGAAACATCGATATCTCGCTGGCCAAAGAGGTTGTACCTTTTCATAACTTTGAAATTATTTTCAAAGCACACTAGTTGGTATTAATAATTTTCCGACTTACTAAATGATAATTAATGAACATTAATTAATCCTTAATTAACACTAATCCTTAATCAGCACTAATCCTTAATTAACACTAATTTATATTTAATTGATACCAAGATCGACATGATTGAACTTGCCTCGTGCGTGTCTCAACCTGTAAAATACATATATAAATTGTTATGTCATAAATGTTTATCATCTAATTGACCTTTAGCCATATCGGGGTCCTTTATAGCTCTGCAAGCCCTGGAATAATTCTATACAGGGAGCCATCCACATCCAACCAATTTTCTCCCTTATAGCAGATTCCATAAATCTGATCCAAATCACGGTCTGATTTGTAGTGAATTTGAGTATATATATCGTAGCCTCGAAAAAAGAACTAATACATCCGGTCTAAGCCCGGGTAGAGTAGGCAGGGCAGGCCCCTTAAACTTGGGGCGGGTCTCGGTCGTTAAAGGATTAATAAAAATATTTGAAGGAGGTTTCGACTCATGAGGTGATAGGTTTATATTGGGGCAATGAGTAAGTGTTTCTCCCTCTTTTTTTACAATAGGCTGATTACTAGAAACAAGTTGTTCTACCTGTTTTCGAGAACTATTCCTCACGAACGATTGTAACGGTTTTATCAAAGGTTTATATTTTTCCTTCAAGTACTATTCTCTCTGCTCCCTTTTTCGTTTCAAATTCTTACATTTTTCTTGAATAACCTTTCTAATTTCTTCGGCTTCTTTCTTTTCTTTTTTTTTTTCTCTGTTGGCACCGTAGACTCTGGATATCCTTGGCCGCGCGATGCGGTATTCATACCACACCGCGATTCTCAATTTAGGTACACGGGGTAGGGTCATATTTTTTTGAGTTGCCTCCAAGTAGGCTGACGGGCCTCACATACCCGGGGGGAGGCGGGATAAATTACTAGAAGTATTTAATATAATTAAATTAAATTCATGGCGGTGCCGGGATTCGAACTCACAACCTTTGGGTTTGTGAGCAAGTGCGTTACCCGCTCGGCCACCTCGACCCCTCCGGCTTCTTTAGCTACCGTAAAAGATATTGCTTCATCCATAGTCGATAGCGAACTGAGGAATGAGAGACTGCTACACGATTAGATATGTATCGAATCCCTTGCGGTATCGACGATTGTCCAAATCTACATCTTTATCAATCACCGTATTTAATATTCCAACATTCTTAGCATATATTTTTAAATTCAGAAAACGTCATATCGGAATTAACATGGTCCTCGTATATTCTTCTGGAACCAAGATTATCCTGTCTGAACAATTTCAGTAGTTCGCATTGTCGCTAATTAATAGTTTCGGCACTCGTGTATACAAAGGTAAAAGATGTCTACCCTTCGGTGCCTCCCCATGTAAAAATATGCTCGCACACGATCTTGTTTGTCACAATCGATAACATCGAAAATAAATACCGAATTCGGAGCAGCATCGTTCGGATGAGGAATGTTTAAATTATTATCGAATGGGTGGAAACCGACGTCTTCTAGATTTGATAGAACGTTAGCATAGTGTTTGTACTTAGGTTGATGAAGCGATTTACTAAACAGGTAAACATTTTCGAAATTCAATCCGTCTGGATTGTACAACAGACTCAACATAAGGTTCGTTTTTCCACAGTTAAACGGTCCGTAAATCAAACATCTTATACCATTCGGGACAAGTACCCGTGCTTGGATCCTTCACCATCCTGATGTGAACATACCTCTATATTCGCTATATCGAATGATGAATGTTGCTTCAACAAACGCATGATGAAGACTGAATGAAAATAAAAAATGTAACAGCTATATATATTCACTATCATCACGTGTTTTACTCGAAAACATCAAATTTAATCGAAGAGTAGTATATTTAGGTATGTGAGCAATACAGATTCCTTCACGCTTTTTCACAGACTTAGGACTGTCAGGACATCTGCTCTAATGAAATAAAAACATATCTTCGGTTTTTCATTGAACATTTGGGTTCCTGATGGCTTAAAAATATATTGCTCTGCAAGGATCGAGTTGTCTGTGGGAATTGGGTGTATGTTCTCGGTATTCCATACACCCTGGAACTTACAAACTAGTGCGGGATGTATGTACTCAATACTCCATACACCCCTGGAACTTACAAACTAGATTAAAACATGCTACCATAACTAAAGTTAATAAAAATAACCGTTCAAAATCAATAAAAACAGCTAAAATCAAGTATAAAAATATCTGAAATCATTAAAATAAATATAAAATATCTAAAATCATTAAAATAAATACGTTAAAATAAAAGATAAAATCAATAATAAATATCTGATGTGGACAACACATGACTTCCTTGTACGCCTATTAAACTATAAATCGGTGGCTCAAAAAGTGATCCTGAATTTGGTTACTAGTTTCCGAAGATCGCAGTATGTCAAAAAAGACACTCGGCGTCGCGACATCCATCTATTGACACACACACACACAAATAGGGAGGAAAACCAGTACTTTACACTAAATTTTAACACTTAAAACTAGTAATAAAAATGTTTAATTGGATTGGAAACCAAATTGCGTTTGTAACCTTTATTACCGAAACATATGATTTATGTATTTAATTTAAATATAATTTTTGATGTAAGCTTATTATGACCTTCAAGTAAAGTACCGTTTTCGGCTCACCAATTTTAACAAAAATATAGTAAATACATTCATATCAATATAAATATCCTATTTACCAAATTTGAGATGTTTTACATTATATTTTAATATAATTTTTAATGAAAGTCTAATTGACCTTCAAGTAAAGTACCGCTTCCGGATTTCCAATTTAGACCAAAATCTATTACGTTATTTAAATATATATATAAGTTATAAATACCAAATTTGAGAAGTTATTCATAGTATTTTAATATAATTTTTAATGGAAATCAATTATGACCTTCAAGTAAAGTACCACTTCCGGTGATCAAGCAGTGACCAAAAAGGGAGGTTCACAATTAGATTTTACAACAATACTAAATACAAAATTTCAACTTTCTACAGCAAACCGTTTTTGAGTTATGCGAAATACGAACGAACGTACGAACGTACGTACAGACGCCACGACGAAACTAGTCAAAATGGATTCAGAGATGGTAAAAATGGATATTTTCGTATGGATATTTCGAAATCTGAAAACCGAAAATTTTCGCGATTACAATACTTCCTTTACTTCGTACAAGGAAGTAAAAATGCTCAAATCGGATAAAAGGTGATAAAAGATACTACAAATAAAAAGATACGCTAAAAATCGAAGGCTGAAGTCTAACCAGTAAAAGACGTACCCATTAGGTATCATCGATGAATTAAAATAAAATGATGGATTCGGTTGAAACGTTAACTATGGTATTATAAGCGAATTGTATTTTTACTATTGGAAGGTACTGGTATTGGTACTGGTGGGGGGAATTGGTCCGGCAAGTGGGCCTTAGGCCTCGTCCACAGTGGAGCACCACCCTTCGCCCCAGTACCAGTGATAATCCCTCGCACCGACCCTAGTATCCTCGCCCACATTGGAGCACCCTTCTCCAAAGTTAGCAGGAATGGTACCTCTCTGCCCCTTCAGTTGAATTTCAGATATCAGAATACACCATATGTCAGATATCATATACAATCTTCTGACGAAGATATTGCGCTGGATTCAATCTCAGCCAATTATTATCATTTTTACCGAAAAAGAAAAAGGATCGGAAGTTCATTTTTTAAATAGGGAGCGATATCAGTTTGGTGAATTCCATCACCTGTTCCAGGATTTGAGACGAGATTCTGAAAGATTTTTCGGTTATATGAGGATGAAGAGCTCCACGTTTATTATTGATTATATCATTAATCTAATCAAAACTCAAATTCAAAAACATTGTAAAAATTGTCACGCTCAGCCAATTTCAACAGAGGAACGACTGAAGCTCACGTTAAGGTAGGTAAGGTAGGTAAACATTGATATTAATGATAGTCGATATTAATGTTAATAAAAAAAGCAAAACAAAAATTCAGCACTTCTGTCGTAATGTCCACTGAAAGGGTGTTTGGACTGCACTTTCTTTTGTTTTATAATCTGTCGCAAATTAAACATCAATTTAATAATAAACAAGATGCTAGAATTACATAATGTGAAACATTATTAATATAATTTAAATGCTCTTCAATCATTGTTTTCCATTTCAATCAAACATTCAGTGCAGTTATAAATGTTCTTTTTTTTTAATCTTTATTAATTTTGTATATATATATATATATATATATATATATATATATATATATATATATATATATATATATATATATATCAAAATAACTTGAGCATCAAAATAAAATAATTGTAGCACAAAAATTAAGTATTTAAGCGAATATTATTTTCTATTTTATTAGGTAAAATGATAAAAAATTTAATATTTGTAAAGTACATCATTATATGAGCAATTAAAGAAATATAAGAAATATAAGATAATATAAAAAGATATTAATAAATCTCGACGTTCTGAGGCCGGGAGGTGCGAGGGTCAAGCGTAAAAGAATTGATGAAACAATTGCTTGGTTTGGTGCTAGGCTAGGGTCGAGGGTCAGTGCGCGGGGCGAGGCTTCGTTATGGCCAGTCCCATTGGAAACAATGTGTTCATTTTTTTCTTGGTTCGAGGGACAAGGGGCGGTGCGCGGGTCGGTGCTCCATTGTGGACGAGGCCTAATGGTCCTTTTTGCCAACCCCTGACGGCTACTTTTATATCACCGCCGCGTATTAACCAGAGTGGGAGTATCAAGATTTATTTCGCAGGATCGCCACGAAATAAATATTAACCGACCCAGGTGGGAATCGAACCCACAACGTTCCGAACCGGGCACTCTGGGACCCTCGCCCCATCGTACTCGGCCGTCACGTCCTCCTATTGGAAGGTAATAAAAATACCTAAAATCAATGAAACCCACTAAAATTCAATGTTTTAAAAAAAATTCCCATAGAAAATGGTAAAAACGGTTAAAAATAATAAAGACAGTTAAGAATAATAAACAAAGTTAAAATCAATAAAAGAAAACAAAAAACTAAAGGCTGTTAAAATTAATAAAATTAAACCACTAAAATGCGATGTTGCAAAAAAAAGCATACAAATAATGATAAAAATATTAAAACAGTTAAAATCAATAAAAATTACTAAAAACCCCGCTAAAATTATTAAAAACCACTAAAATGCGACATTAAAAATTAAATATAGAAAAAAATAATAAATAAAAAGCAGCAGATGATTAATAAAAAATATGGTAAAAAGTATTATTGTGATGGATACAGATGAAATCAGCAATAAAATTAATAAATAAAATAGTAGAACAACGGATACATCAATATAAAACTGTTAAAATTAATAGAAGAGCTAAAATCACTTATAAAAATTACTAAAAAACGCTAAAATTAAATAAAAAGTAATAGTGAAATAGATTAAGATATAATAAAAATAGATTATCCAACACACCTTCCACAAACTAATAATGTATTTGATATTAAAAAACTTAATAGGGAGAAATAAATAAAAAATCCAGTTAAAATTAAGCTAAACCAGATAAAATATAGTTAAAAAAATAATCTAGAATAAAATCCTTTTCAAAATAATATAAAACAGTTAAAATGTAGCTAAAAACTCTGCCTGTTAGTTCGTAGGAGAAACCAAGCACCCACCTTAAAAAAACTATCTCTGCACTAAATTTTAAAATGTGATTTAAATCTTAAAGAGCATTGAATTCAACTTGTGTAGGAACTGAAGGAGACTGATTTTTCTTAAGAGACTTAATTTTGCAAGGGCAAGCATATCCCTTGCGACTCAATAATTTTGAGAACATTTTATTCAGTGACGAAGCGAACAAAATAAACGTAAATAAACAAAACTGTCGATATTGATCCGAGAAAAATCTCAAGCAAAACCTTCAGCGACAATTCCAGTCTTAAAGTTATTGTTTGGGTCGCAATATCTGCTAAAGGAATAATAGGCCCATTTTTCTTTGGTTCGTAAAGGCCGAGCGTTAACTGTAAACACGGAGCTTTCAGTCTTTGCAACAGTTTCTTGGCTTCAATTCAAGAACTTGGTTCCAGCAAGATGGTGCCACTTGCCATACATCTAATCTTTCAATTGAACCAGTAAAACAATTATTACCCAACACGCAATTTCACAAAGAGGTGATTTCCTGGCCTCCACGTAGTCCAGATCTGAATACTGCGAACTATTTCTTATGGCTTTATCTTAAAGAGAAGGTCCACAAAAATAAGCTTAGAACACAAAATCAATTAGGTGGTTTTAGTGGGTAGAAATTCCACACGCGGATAGGTACGGGCCTATCCGTGACTTTTGAAGATTTCCACACAACCTCGTATAAAAAAACAAACAAAAAAGCACACACTCTTATTTCTGGAAGTATCGTGATAACTGAAATTTCTATGAGATTTCTTCGTGTTCCTTGACAACATTAGAACTGTCTATGTCACTAAATAAAGCATTGGAAATCGATGGTTTCAACATTTTAACCGGAAAAACCTACTTAAGTAATATATTATTCTCCTGCTGCAGATTTCTTGATCTCACAAATGGCCAGGAAAACCAGTATTTTACACTCAATTTTAACACTTAAACAAGGAATACAATTTTTTAATTAGAATGGAAAAGAATCGCGTTTATAACCTTTTTCACCGAAACATATGATCTCTGTAATAAATTTCAATATACCTTTTGACGTAAAGGTATTTGATGTGAAGGTAAGTTTCTTATGACCTTCAAGTAAAGTACCCCTTTCGGATCTTCAATTTCAGCCAAAATCTGTTTTACATTATATTTTAATATACTTTTTGATGAAAGTCTAATATGACCCTCAAGTAAAATACAACTTTCGGTTTGCCAATGTTTACCACAATGTATTATGCTGTTTATATTAATATGTGAGTCTAAAATACCAAATTTGAGAAGTTTTCATAATTTTTATGAAAATCAGTAATGACCTTCAAGTAAAGTACCACTTCCGGTTATCATGCAGTGACCAAAAAGGAAGGTTCACAACCAGATTACATGACAATCCTAAATACGAATTTTTAAGTTTATATGGCTAACCGTTTTTGAGTTATGCTAAATACGTACGAACGTACAATTAACAAAGTCGATACGTGCAAGTCTTAAAAAATACTTTATTAAACAGAGTACAAAGTATAATAATATGAAATAGTGAGCTGCTGATAGTGTTAACTACAGATATACTATCTTCTAAATTCAAGAGCTAACATATATATTCATAAGAAAAGTGGAAGGGGTTAAGGTGAATGCACCTGCACAAGCTGAGTTAGAACACATTGTCCAGGAAGCAATGCCATAGCTTCCTGGGGTTGTAAACCTATTTCATAAACATAACTTTCTGGATCAGGAACCTTATTTGTTAACTCCTCCGACCTTTTAAGCGGCGAAGACCCTGTAGCCGTTTTTACTTAGTTATATGAAGTGTATAGTAAGGGGAAGTATTGCGATCGTGAAAATTTTCGAATTCGAGTTTTGTACTAGTTTCGAGTTTTGTACTTTGTACTTAATTGTAATAGGATCGAATTGTATCTGTTTTAAATCTTCTAAACTAAAATTAGTAGGTATAATTTTATGAGGCACATGCTCAGAAAGAAAAGGAAAGTGTACAATTTCATTATAAACTATGGGCATATTAGATTGATTAACAAAGCTTTCACGTAATAAAGAGGTTGAATGATAATTTTGGACACAATTATCCTTTTTAATATTTATACTAGACATTTTATAAGTTAGGTATTGACCAGTTTCTTTTACATATTCTATATTAGGACCAGACTTAATTTCTAATACTTTCTCTGAGTTAAGACTTTATTATTTAATACATCTTGTATACATAAGTCACTAACTAAAGTTATATTTTCACAATAATATTCCTCATCATAGTGTATACATTCATTAGGTTGATATAATATAGAGTTGTTTTTTAACAATTAAGATGATTAACAGATATTATATATGTTTTATTATTTTTTATGACTGGATAAGGGAAATTCAGATACGTCATCATTCCTGAAGTATTTAGAGATAATTAGAAGATAAAACAGAAAATAATCCCTTTATTCGATATACAGCAAACATTTTTTCCAATTAACCAATTCAACTCCATATCCATGGTTAGTAATTTATTTTGAACCGTCTGGATGTATTCGAGTTCATTTGGCTTGATGATACTTTGGTATACTTTACCTATTTTACAGAAGTCTAGTAATTCTTCTATGTCTCTGACCTTTTCATTTAAGAGTGTCAAAATAGCGAGTAAATCATGATGATTTAATTTTTGCAAAGTTACATCAAGTATCTGTGAGAATTTTGAAATTTGTTTTTTGTAGTGGGAAAGTATAGCAGTGTCTTTATTTAATTCTTTTGTGAGTTGAGTATTTAGACTAAGTCTCGTGTTTTCATTATGCTCGATGTGATACAAATTTTGTTGAACCTTTTGTATTAAAGAATCGTATCTTTTTCTGTCTTCTGAGTCCATTGACCCTCCCAACCAAGATAGCTCAGAGCCGATGGCATTAATTATTCCCCTTTTTGAACGCATTGGTTTATTTAAATAATTTATTTGTAGGAGTAATTGTTCATAACGTTGTAACAAGACAATGTAATATTTTATAATCTGAATCATTTTTTAAACTTCTAATACTAGTTTCTAAGTCCCTAATTTCCTGATCAAGTAATGTTAAATTTCTATAATCTAAGAATGAATAATATTCACTTATATAATAGGTCTTGTTTACTCGGAGAGCCATTATTCCTGGTCCCCCGGAGAGTCTCTGTATTTCCAGTCTATAGCATACGCTTGGAAATGTTCGCAGGAGTGATATGAGCATATTTATGCTAAGCACAGGCATTTGGAACAATAGACAAGCATCTTTCGCGTTCTACGTTTTTCATGATTTTATCAAATTCTGATTGTAACTTAGCCGATTCTGTCCTTGTTAATTTTTTATTTTTATTAAATTGTTTAGGAAATTTAATATTTTTTGGGTGAATTTTCTTCTTAGTTCCATTTTTATATAACAGTTTTTCGATCTTTTATCTTAACCAAGTCAAATAGCTTTCCTGTTTTGCTAGCCAGTCTTTTTGTTTTGATTACTACATACCCAGAATCGATAACACTAACGTCATCCCGGTCAAGATTGGCTCGTTCTATGTATTTTTCCTTGTTAGCCTTAATATTTTGTCTAATATCACTATGTAAGCGTTTCAGACTGTTATGATATTCCAGAACCAGATACTCTTGCACAATCGGGAAGTCGTTTACTAAGACAGGCTTCGTCCCCCAAATGATCTCATCTGGACTAATTTTCAATATGTTATTGCTGAGTTGTTGTAAATAATAACATCAAGACGAATTTTCTCGTCTTCTGGCTTATCTTTACGCGAAATATTTAAGGTTCTTAATATTTCTAAAGATGTAGAGCTTGCACGGTGCAGCTAATGAATTTGAATTATAAGGCGTAGTCTCGTGTTTTTCTATATTTAGGTAATTCATTAAATCTTTAAAAAGAAGATTATCAAATTCTTTTCCATTATCCGTAATTATAACTTGAGGTTTGGGAAAAAATTCTAAATATAGAGTTAAGGCCTCCATTGTGTTTACTGAATTGTTTGATTCGTAACTTTTTATAAATAATTTTTTTTGAAAAGGTGTCTAGGATTAGGTAAAAGTATTTATTTGACATGTGTTATTTCAAATTTTGGTTTACTAGGATACCAATTTTTTATTTCAGAACTAAAGTTAGGCCAATAATATTTATTTTTTATGACCTCCAAAGTATCCTCAAAACCCCGGTGATAAACTTTATTATTATGATATTCAGAAATTATTTCTACTTGATCCTTATTTTCAGCAATATCTAATACCTTCTTATGATATCTCTTTATTCTATTTGTGTAGAATTTGTCTCTGAAAAGTTTACTAATCTTGATAAAAGTTTTATCATATATGGCGTTTTCCGATTCTATATCTTTATCACTTGTACAATAAATCCCATAAGTTAGGCTTGACTTGATGATAGTGAGTAATTCGTTTTCTAATTCATCCAAAGTTTCTGGTCCGTTAAAGTATATGGTATGCCTTCTTTTTTCTGAAAAGGGATTTTCAATTTTTGTTGTATCAAAACCTTTAGTGAAAATTATTTGGTATTTTTCGAAGTTAATAGGTTTTTTCTTGGCTTCAATCAAAATGATACGATTATCTGATCATTGTGATGAGTGAACAGTTTCTAGATCCTCTAAGGTTAATAATTCTTGATTTTCGTTTGGGAACCGTGACAAATGATTGGCTACTTTATTAGCTTTTCCCTCTATGTGTTTTATGTCGAATTCAAAGTCTTCCAACATAATTTTCCATCGGATTAAACGGGCATTCTGAGTTTTATATGTTTTCATATATTTTAATGGTTTGTGGTCAGTATAAATAAAAATATTTCTTCCAAATAAATATGGCTTGAAATGATTGCATGCCCATATAATGGCTAGACATTCTTTCTCTGTAGTTGAATATTTTTGTTCGGCTCTATTAAAAGTTCTTGATGCAAAATAAACAGTTAATTCTTTTCCATTCTTTTTCTGTGCAAGAACCAACTTCAATTGCATAATTTGAAGCATCTTTAGTCAAATAAAAATCTTCATCGAAATTCGGAACTTGTAAAATAGGATTACTGCAAACAAGTACTTTAGATTCTCAAACGATCTTTTATAGGATTCAGGATTTATTTTTACTCCCTTACTCAATGCTTTTGTCATAGGGGATGCTATTTTCGCATAATTGGGGACATTTTTCTATAAAAACCGGTTAAACCTAGAAAACTTTTAATTTCTTTTTCTGTTCTTGGTAATTTAGAATTCATTACGGCACTTATTTTAGCTGGGTTTGGTTCGATACCTCTTTCTGAAATTACATGGCCAAGATATAAAAGTTCGCGTTTAAAAAATTCTGTTTTATCCAATTGAATGTTTAATGTGTTTTTCTAATTTCTGTAGAATAGCCTCTATATTCTTTCAATGTTCTTGCGGGTTTTCTGGAAAAATTACAATATCATCCACATAAACTAATGTGTTAAGTGTATCAGCAAAAATTATATCCATAGCGCGTTGAAAGGTTGCGGATCCCCCTTTAATTCCGAATGGCATACGCAAAAATTCAAAGTGTCCTTGATCTGTTGAAAAGGCTGTGTTTTGTGTTTTCTACTTTGATTTGGTGAATCCTGAACACAAGTCCATGGCTGTAAATATAGTTGCTTTTCCCAATTTTCCTAATAAATCTTCTATATTCGGCATCGGATATTTGTCAGAGATTGTTTGTTGATTAAGTTTTCTATAGTCAATGACCATACGGATTTTCTTTTTACCAGAAGCGTCCATTTTCTTGGGGACTACCCATACAGGAGAATTATATGGAGAGTTGCTCGGTTGAATTATTTTGTTTTCTAAGAGTTTAATTATTTCTTCTTTTATATTGTCTTTAAATTGGTGAGGATATCTATAATTTTTTGAATAAATAGGATCTTCATTTTTTGTTCTTATCTCGTGTTCTAATAGGTCGGTTGCGGAGAGTTTGTCTTTGTCAGTTTTAAATATTGAAGGTTATTTTCGTAATATATAAATTAAAGATTCTTTGTCTTTATGGCTAATATGGTCAGTCCTGATTAACTTTGGGGTATCATCTATTATTTTTTTTTATTATATCTACCGTTTTTTCTACCTCTTCTCCTGAAAGATCTCGATAATTTATTTCAAAGGTTTATTTTTTATTACTGAAAACACAGCTTTCTTTCTCATAGATTCCTTCAGGGATTTTTATATCATTATTTATGAATTTTATTAGGCGTACTCCTTTTTTCGGAATGGGTACTGTGTTTAAGCCTTTTTCTAAATCAAATCGTATATTGCCTATATCTTTCCATAATTGAAACGGAATAATATTATATTTAGTTTTCATTTTTTTTCCTTAAAATCCATTATTGAAAAAAATATTTTGTTCCCTCGGGGACCATTCATGATTATATTGTTGAATATTTTCTCGCGGATAAATTACGTGAGGTTGTTTAAAATTTTGATTATATCATGGTGCCTTTTAAAATTTTTTTGCTTATCTTGACTAAATTTATTTTTAAAGTGATTATTATAATTTTCATTACCTTTTCCTCCCGCCTTATTCATTGAGCCTTTGGATATTAAATCGTCAAATAATAAATGATTCTCGTTTTGAATTAAATTACGCTAATCGTCTAGAGTTCTGAGTTGGTCATTCTTTGCCATGAGATAAGTTCTGATATGAAGTGGCATATTTGTAAAAAAGTGATAAAGTAAGTTTGATTCCAAATTTTCTATGAGAATTTTTTTATTGAATGTTTTATCTAGTTTGTGTCTAGAAATTATTAAAGTTCTATTTTTGTCTAGTCTGTGCAGGAAATCAAGAGGATGCTCCCGATTTTTATGTTAGTGTTGAATAATTCATTGTTTAACTGCTCGATTGATCTTGAATCCCTAAAAGTTTTTTTCTAGATAACTTAAAAATTGGTTAATTGTTTCAAATTCACAAGTTGTCTTTATATGATCTGCCTCATCAGTGAGACGAGCTAAGACTTTAGTTAATAACATTTTTTTCATTTCAATCTTTAAAGGAATTATTTTCTGTACAAACTATATTTTTTACCTGACTTACCGCAGTAACAAATTTTAATAGATTTTGTGGTTTGCCATCAAAATTAGAAATATGACCATTATCACAGCTTTTAATTAGGAATTAAGTCATGTTTGGTGATAATGTTAGGTCAGCTATTTGCTGCTCTACTACTTGAATAACCGTTTCTGGTATAAAATAAAAATAAAACAAAAATTTCTTAAATTTTAAGGCTTACAGTTGTCGGCTTCTTCTTCCGGGTACCTGATGTCAGTGAATCCAGAAGAGGTGTAGACAAATACCTGAGATTTCAATACTTGACAGGTCAGTGGGTCTGTCCAAAGTGTAGAACTTGAAGCGAGGGTACCTTAGATAAGTGGGCCAACTTGCAAATAAAACCTGATAGCAGTGGAGAATTTTCAAGACCTTCAAAGTTCTTCTGAAACAGCGATCAGAGCTCTAGGTGAGATGTAGGTGGAAGCTGTCCTGTTCGAGCGCCAATTAACAAAGTCGATGTGTGCAAGTCTTAAAAAATACTTTATTAAACAGAGTACAAAGTTACATAGTATAAAATAGTGAGATACTGATAGTGTTAACTGCAGATAGACTATCTTCTAAATTCTAGAGCTAACATATATATTCTTAAGAAAAGTGGAAGGGATTAAGGTGAATGCACCTGCACAAGCTGAGTTAGTACACATAGTCCAGAAAGCAATGCCATAGGCTATAAACCTATTTCATAAACATAACTTCCTGGGCCAAGAACCTTATCGGTTAACTGTACGAACGTATGTACAGACGTCACGACGAAACTAGTCAAAATGGATTCAGGGATGGTCAAATGGATATTTCCGTTGAAAACTGAAAACCGAAAATTTTCGCGATTACAATACTTCCTTTACTGCGTACAAGGAAATAAAAATAATGAATGTCATAGATCAGTGATATCGATTCGGAAAGTTTTTCTAATACTGTACTCTCGATTTTTCCAAAAATCTTTGATGCGATACTCAAGCGCTTCTTCGGAAATCATCACAATCGGTATCCGTTTATCGGTATGAATCAAAAAAGCACATTTATTGCCATTTAGAACCAGGGTTATAACTTTACCGCTAGTTTGGTTGTTTCATAAGCACATAAGTGAAACGCTGCAGTGCTTCCCAATTAATTATAATATGTATAAATGTAAACCAGTTGATACACCAATGTATCCTAAATTAAAAATTGATAAAAGTTGTGTGGTAGATATGGCATTAGAGCATAAATGTAGTCCCTTATGGGTTCCTTGATGTATGCAACCATAGGTACGCGACCAGATTTATGTATATTATTTGAGTAGGTTCCGATCAAAGTCTTCTCACGACGCTTGGTTAGGAATTAAATAGATTATTTGTGCTGAATTTTGTTAGTATTAAATTTTAAATCTTCTTATGTAAAAGGATTTGGATTAAGGAGGAGTGTTGAATTAATATTACCTTTTTTGTAGTAATCCAAATCTTCAATTAGTAAAAATGAGAATAATGTAGCATGTAAAGTATGTTATATAAAACAGATGTTTTATATATTTTATACAGACTTTGTACTTTCGTCTATTGTAATAAAAAGGTTAAATGTTATGAGCCTGTCTAAATTGGGGATCCTTGACCTAAATATGTTCAAATTTACTAACAGGGACAGCAGCCTTTTAAGCCATATCAGTTTTAATGCTGCTGTAGTCAGCCCCTTTTCGTTGGCACCTTTAACCACAAGCTTCGCTTTGTATTTATCAACAGAGCCATCGACAAAGGTCTTAATTTTGTACACCAATTAATTTACAAGGTAAACGTCACATTTTCTTTAAGGGATGCCATTTTACTATCTATTGCTTTACGCCATTCTTCACGGTCTTCACTGACAGCCTCCTGAAATGTCGTGGGTTCATAATACTCAAATACTCACTAGACCCGGATAGAAAAAAAAAGTGGTCATCGAATCTCTATGGCGGAATTATTTTCGCTCTGTTCCTTAACTTTAGCCGAACGTCTTCTGAGTATCTTCTGGGTAGACTGCTTCCTTGCTTTCTTCTCCTTCAGCGTTCCCAGTAGCCTCGATGTCTTCATTTCCTGTTTCTTCTTCTTCTTCTTCAATAATTTCCAGGGCTGAATTTTCTTCCAACTCTTCATCTTCTATTGGAGAATACTAATTTTTCAATTTGACTGCATCCTGAAATAGAGGTGCCTCTTCAAATAAAATATCTCTTGATCTTATTATTTGGTGGTTATCATTCTTTTGATTAAATTCTTATGAGGGCTTTTTTGTCCATCTTTCGCCTCCGTTCAGCTGGCATAACAAGTAAAACCAATAATCCTCAGATGTTTCAGAGGTGGCTTCTTGTTCATCCACAACTCATTGGGTGATTTATTTTGTATGCTAGATATTCCTGTTCTGTTAAGTATATATGCGAACGTATTCACTATTTCAGCCCACACAACTTTTGGAATATTGCCGTGAACATGCATTTTGATCGAGTGCTCTGATATCCCTTTCAGAACAACCATTTTTCAAAAATTTATCGCTGCAGGATAACCGTTTATAAACGGACTTGCAGAACGAAATGCCAGGACACTGAAAAATTGACTACAGCTGAAGATGGCACTCCTATAGAAGAAAAACACTAAAACGTCCTTCTACACTATCGAGCTACTCCTTTAGCTTGTAGAAAATCACCGGTCGAGCTATACTTGGAAGAAAACTTAGTATCCGTTTGGACACTATTTTTCCAAACAAGCTAACGTGTACGCAATCTCAGATTATTTCAAGTGAGGGAGAGGATCTGGAACCGACAGTTTCTGTACATCAAACCTGTTTGGCAATTTGGTAACATCATGAAAAAGTATGGCCTACCTTGTGTAGCTTGATTCTGGGAGGAAGATTAAACGCGTGAGAAACCCACCTACGGGACTATCAAACTTGATGGTGTCGAGTTTCTCCTTTTGTTTATTTTCATTAATTTCATCTCAATCAATATTGTTTCATTATCTGTTTACTTATGTCTTCAAAATTTAGTGGGAGAGTCTGTAGTGAACTATTGATTGTTTCTAGTTCTTTGGATAACCTCCCTTGTTATCATTCATTGTCATTATTACTTGTTATCAAGTTGTACTGCGTGTTTATAAATAAATCCATGTGAAAAATGTAGTGTTAATGAAGTCAATTATCTCCGAGGCAATACATATTACAACTAGATGCTATAAAGATCTTAACTACAAAATTTCAACTTTCTACGGCTAACTGTTTCGAGTTATGAGAGATACGGACGAGCAAACGTACAGACGTCACGACGAAACTAGTCAAAATGGATTCCGTTATGGCCAATAGGTAGATATTTCCGTTTAAATCTGAAAATCGGAAATTTTCGTGATTACAATTATTTTTTTATTGCGTACATAGAAGTTAAAACATTGCGGGCGGTGTTTTAAATCTTGAGATAACATTGATTATATTTGTTGCCTCATTTCCATAGTTGGCAAGCTCTTGTCTTATAGTTACCACAGCTGTAGCTTATTACAAATTTTTAAAGACAACTCGGGAGCTTTTATCTTCCGGAAGCTGCTACGCGTAGAAATCAGCACCCCCTCTTCTTAAGCTTGCCTACGATATACATCGGCATTTTCAGGGAACACGGTAAATTCTCTCACTGAGGTTTTCAGCCAGAAACCATTAGGAGCTTGCCATAACGAAGGAATGTGTGCTGCATATTCTTTTACATCACCGAAACGAATTGGTGGAGGTGTTTAGCATTAACAGGCTATTTATTTGTTGTTTGTGAGTCGTCTATTAGGTTTGATAAGGGTCCGAATCTGTTTTGAATACTAATGGTATTACTAACCTTCAGAAGTTTACGAGGGGTCTCTTTCCGTTATTATATGTCGTTTTCTTCTAGTAACAAGTTCCCAAGAGATTTCTTCATGCTCCGTGACAACATTAGAACTATCAATGTCACTAGATAAAGCATTGGAAATCGACAGTTCCGGTATTATTAGCGCGAGAACCCGCTTAACTTATATCTTATTTTCCTGCTGCATACTTGTTAAGCTCACAAATGGAGAGGAAATAAGTATTTTACACTCAGTTTTAACACTTAAGGGAAGTAATAAATTTTTTTAATTAGAGTGTAAAAATAAATCTCATTTGTAATCTTTATCATCGAACGATATGATCTCTGTATTAAATTTTAATAAAATTTTTTATGTAAGTTTATAATGACCTTCAAGTAAAGTACTCCTTCCGGTTTATCGATTTCAACCAAAATCTAGAATATTATTTAAATTGATATAAAAATCTTATTTACTAAATTTGAGAAAATTTGGAAAATGGGCATCTTCATGTCTTATAGTTCTCGAGATAAGGCTTTAAAAAAAAGAAGAGAAATCGCCATTTTGTGTATTTGTTTTGGCAAATAGCATGAGAATTGTTCTTCCTACGAAGATAAACATTATGAATTACTTTATGGTGCATTAAGCTAGCTCTAATTTGAGAAGTTATAGACATTTATAGGTCTACAGTTCCCGAGATAAAGTGTGTAGGGTATGACCACATAAACAACAAAAATAAGGAATTGATGTTCTTTATTTATGACATTTAACAATAGTTTACACTTGTGCGAATCAAGCACTACAAAGACAATATTTACATATGGAATAACCTGAGGTTGACTCTATTACCAGATCTCAAAACAGTGAAACAGTGTTGCCGCCACAACCGTCCCCCTCCTAATGAAAGTGTGCCGGAAAATAAATGGTTCGACCACGTCGAGTTGTTGCTGCTTTAGTTGTTGTTGGTGAGGAAATGAGTGGTGTTGGTTGATCCAGATGGTCCAATTGGTTGGTTGGTGCTGGAAGGATGGGTGTACTTGTCATCGAAATTGGTGTGTCTCCGGAAGGCAGGTTTTAGCCTATCAACTGATGTTTTGTCTTATTTTCCATGTCGGTCAATGGTGAAATATTTGGTCTGTCTTCTAACCTCACGAAAGGGGTCTTGATAGGGCTGCTGAAGCGGTTTTCGTACCGTGTCATCTCTGACAAACAGATGAGTAGCAGTTGGTAAGTCATGATGAATGAAGAACTTTCGAGAATCTGATTTCTGGGCATGCGATGGTCTGTATTGGTGAAGAGTTGACCTTAGATTAGTAATGAACGATGATGTGTCTTTACTGGTTACTTTGGTGGATTCCATAAATTCTCCAGGAAGGCGGATGTTTTCACCATATAGAAGCTCCCCTGCAGAAAATCCGTTTTCAGAGACAACAGTTCTTAAGACCAACAATACAATAGGTAACGCAGCAAGCCAATGACCGGAATTGTGACATTTGAGCACTGTCTTCAAGGAATGGTGCCATCTCTAGATTTTTTGATTGTAGGTGAAAAACTGTTCTGAAATACTTTGTTCCAAGTAAGTGATTTAACTCTCGAAATAGACCTGATTCGAACTGCCGACCTCTGTCGGTGGTAATGCTGGTAGGTACACCATATAGTGAAATCCAGTCTCTGATAAAATTTTTAGCAACGGTTTCAGCGATGATGCCTTCGATAGGTATCGCTTCTGGCCATGAACTAAAGCGATCAATTAATGTGAGGCAATATCGTTGACCTTGTGAAACGGGCAAGGGTCCAATGAACTTCGTCAAATCTCTTGCCAGTGTGTGGTAAATGTCCTGGTGGAGTAAGAGCATGCCAACTACTTTTGGAAAGTTGACAACTGTTACATTCTTTGGACCACTGACGAATATCTTTATCCACTGAAGGCCAAATAAAACGATCTTTAACCATTTTTGCAGTTCTCTTGGGCGAAGGGTGAGATAAATTGTGCATCAGATTAAAAACTGCTCGAAGACTAGCACCAGGAACAAATAAGCGATTTCTGTCGTCGCAGTAGAGCATACGTCCAAATCCAGGAACTGGTGTTTGCACAAATTTTATGGAAAGGTTATCAGGGTTTTGCAAAATTCCTTTTAATTCGAATTTATACATATACTGTAACGCTCTACAAATAATACTAGTTTTTGACGAGGATAAGAGGTCCTTCGAGAGGTCCTTATTTCAAAAATAGTCGGTTTTAACACGATTGAAGACTTGGATAAATCCTGCCTTGTTATTAAATCGGAACGGACTATGCTAGCGAGTAGAGGGGCATCAGGATAAACGCCAAAACAGCCTATTTTAATAGTCGACTGCTTCTTCCCGCATTAGAAATTAGATCTGAAAATTATTTAGTTAAGCTTGCTAGATTAGGGAGGGAGGGTGGGTCCCGCTACGAAAAGCCACTGTTTTTAGCAATCTCCGAGATCATACCCGTTGAAGCTATTAGGCCCAGAACTCTTATATCAATATAAGTAATTTAATAGATCATGGCTGAAATTGAAGATCCGAAAGGAGTACTTTACTTGAAGGTCATAAGAAACTTACATCAAAAGGTATATTGAAATTTATTACAGAGATCATATGTTTCGGTGATAAAGGTTATAAATTCTTATGTCCCTCTACTCGCTAACACCGTCCGTTCCGATTTAATAACAAGGCAGGATCTTTCGAAGATTGTAACAATGTTAAGACCGACTATTTTTGTTATAAGGACCTCTGGAAGGACCTCTATCTCCGAGATCATACCCGTTGAAGTTTTAGGCCCAGAAAGCCTATTAGGAATCGTCTGAGGAAGGGTGGGTCGAGTAAGGGGGAGGAGGTGGGTTGAATGTATGCTCGTACAAATATTGTAACGCTCTACAAATAACACTAGTTTTGGTGAGGATTGAGGTCCTTCGAGAGGTCCTTATAACAAAAATAGTCGGTTTTAACATTGATACAGGCTCCGGTAAATCTTCGGAATCGCTACTAACGACCGTTACGAGGTCTAGATTCTCAGACCAGACTATACTTTCACCCACTGCGCATGTCCAATTAAATACTCAAACCGATGGATCATTTTCACTTGGAATAGTCATGTAGGGTTAGGTCAGACCTCCCGCCTTTTACCGAATAGATCTCTTGTCCCCAGCGCCTTCTTTCCTGCACCCGCTATAAGGTTAAATATCATGGTCAATCTCTTCAACGTTCTATTAGCTTCGGATCTGGGAGGTTTAGTCGAAGTGGTGAAAAAATTTACCAATTATGTGTAAAACTAAGGATCAATAGATTTTCGTCCATGAAGTTTTAGAAAATTGCATTCATTTTCTAATGAAAAGGCGGCGTTGAGCTTCAACGAATCCGGATGCGCCACTTGTTATCAGCAATCGTTTATCATTACTAAACCTCTGGCTTATCATTCTTCCGCTACTTGGCGTATGATGGTTTGCAGTTCCTGACTTGGTCCTTGGATCGAAATTGTTAATAGCCTAACCCGAATGAGTTGGTCATGGATGAAATTAACCTTTTTCCTCTGTAGAGAGTCTTCTTAGCATTGCAATACCCCTTCGTAAAAAGGCTGGAAGTCTGACCTAACCCTACACCTGCGTTCCAACTGAGAAGGATCCGTCGGTTTGAGGATTTAATTGCGCATGCGCAGTGGGTGAAAGTATAGTCTGGTCTGAAAATCTAGACCTCTTAATGGTCGTTAGTAGCAATTCCAAAGGTTTACCCAGGCTCCGATAGATCCTGCCTTGTTAAATCGGAACGGACTATGTTAGCGAGTAGAGGGACATTAGATTATTGTCTATTTTAAGGAATATTGGAATATCGCTTTAGGTTGGCAATGACATAATTATATTTAGTAAGGTCCTGAATTATATTGGCAATTTGAAAATTGGCTTCTATTAGAGTGAACCATAAGTGAGGCCTATTACGCCAGTAAAGTGGTATTTTAACTGATAAACGGTGAACTTCCTGCCTAATGACAGTTTCTGGTTTTTCATCGTCAGACGGCATCTTGATATAAGAACTTTTAATATAAACAATTGTCACTTACTTGGGGAGAAGGAAACTTGCGAGCTTCGATATAAAAAGTTCCAAGGGTATCACGTCGAGGTCACCACTACGTGAGGATATGACCATATAAACATATGTGCGAATCAAACAATACATAGACAATATTTACATTTGGTATAACCTGAGGTTGACTCTCTGTAACCAGATCTCAAAACAGTGAAACAGTGTTGCCGCCACAAGTATTTTAACAACACATTATAAATGATTTTAACATTTTAAGTTTCAATTATAACTTATATTAAACCTTTTATTTTGTTACACTATAATCGTCGTACAAAAACAACAATCTGATTAAATATGAACTTTTTTTTTTTCGGCCCTTCAGTTTACATACTTTTTCTTCAATTTACAAAAAACGCTTACAATTTCCCTGAAAAATATCAACATATTCATAAAATAGGTCCTTTCTAGATTATAAATATACAATTACATTTGCTTAAAGTTGCCACTATTTGAATAATTGCTGTTTAATTTTTTTTTATTGAATGCCAATGTTGATTAGTTTCATAATTTATTTATTTATATTTTTTTATTAAATCAAAACTTATATTTTAAATCTTATTTTTTATTTGGTTATGCACTAATTTTAACAGGACAACCGAAATCTGATTAATTTCAAAATCCATTTCTTTATTTTGGTTCTTCACAGTATATTGTATTTTTTTCTATTTGATAGTTTTTATAATTGTATTTAATAGTGTACTCGTATATTAGGATAATACTACAAATCTGCTAATAATCCTACTTATATACATAAATCATGATAAATTTGAGAAAATATTGTATATAATACCATGTTTAAAGAATTTTCGGAAATAGATCTATAGCCTTCATTGTGTTGTTAAATACTGTATTAAAATAGCTTTAAAATGATACCAGAAGCAACGTTCTGGGATTAGCCAAAGGGGAGATATTTGGGTATGTCCAGTCCTCTCAATAGCTCGTCTCATAGTTCGCGAGCTGATAAGGGAAAAATTCCATTTTTTTTTTTATGTTTCGCTTGTAGACAATTAAAATATCTTATATATGTAAAAAGTTCAATGCGCTTTAACTTTACAAATCAGTTTAAAGACAATTAAATTTCTTACATAACGAAAAAATAATCACCCAAATAGGACCATTATTTGTAAAGTTACAGCGCATTGAACTTCTTTAAAGTATTCTGCACATGTTCCAATAGAAATCCCTTACAATATATATTCAAATATATACAGAAAAGGCCAGGCCGATTGAAGAAGATAGAAATGTAACTAAAAACATCAGTATCAAGTATCCAGGCCTAAGCAGGTCCCATCGGGAAATTTTCCTCATGTCTCTTATACATCTTCTCATTGTGATACCAAAACCATATCTCATTCGCTGGTTGTCAATTTATTCTGACAGTTGTAAATTTAATAATTATTTTTATCTTTATCTGCCACATTCGAGGTAAATAAGTAATAGTGATTTATTCACACTCAACCTTAGGATCACTATACCCGCTCCTACTCCGCCTTCTCCCAAACATGAGGAGCTCAACAGAACTTTAGAAGATACAATATAAATAATAAAGATGTTGAAAAAAACAATGTTAAAAAAATTAAAATACAGGAGTTTTTTAGAAAACGAAAGCATAAAGGATATTTTTTTTACCTGAATGTATTTAAAAAATATTGCGTTCTTTGAATTAATATCTTCTGGATAGTAAATAAGGGTAAGACGATAAACTAGAAGAAGAAAGTTTAATTAAAATTTTTTTTTTTTATGGGTTCTTTTGGCATCTGGATTGGAGGAGGAGGCTCATCCTTTTCTACTTAAGGTCTGAAAAAATAAATTAAAATTTCATTAATAGATATTATTAATTTACTTAAATATACTATAATGTGCTATATAACTGTAATGGAATATATATTTCCGTATAAAATCAAAGGTATGAAAGTTTTGAAATCACAAGTATATATATGAGCCATTCTTCGAAAGTATGGAGATTTTCTAATAATTTTTATATTACTTCAGATAGCACTTAAATTGTTTATTTAAGGAATGAATGATTTCTTTGATCACTATACCATTACCCTCGCTGAGACAGAATGTAATTTTTTCAATAAAAAAAACAATTTCCTTTATGGATTTTAATTGTATCTCAGATACTGTTGTAAAAATATTCCATCGTAATTGTTTCTAAAACGAATGATAAATCATCTTATAAATAATCTTGTAAATATTTAACTTTTTTTTTTTAATTTTTCACTCGGTTAATGAATGCTCTACCGAACTTTTATAATAAATAAATAAATATTTTGTCTTTAAGAAATGTCTTGGAAATGACCAAAAATGTTCAAAAAACTCATATAAACACCATATATATCACAATCTCCTCTTTGATAATGCTTATAGTATGTCAAGAAAGTGCTCAGGTTTACAAGCATGTCTTAAAAAACATAGCCCAAGAGCTACCAATAGACAATTTTATACTCAAATAAACTCACCTACCTCTAAAGTAATCCCAATCTCTGCGGGTCTTCCTCAAGGTGCCTGCCTATCCACAACCATATTCAATCTATTCTTATCCGATTTCCCGAAATTTCCCAATGTAATAAGGTCTCTGTATAGCTAACCCAAGCAAGAGACAAGCTCCTTACTGCGCAACTCGGTTTAGCGGGGAGGTGAGCTTCCCCCTCTACCTCTTCCAAAACCATTCTCTATTCACTGCTTATAACGTGAACATCTCTTTTGTATTCTTGTTTTAGTTTTATTTCATAGTTTTAATTAGAATTTTGTTATTCTATATGCATAGTATTGTTGGTTAATTCTTTAGTTAATATATCGCTAGAGTTTATGTTAGTTTTATCGTATAAGAGTTAATAGTAGTTGATTATAGTTTTAACAATTAGTGTTTAGAATTTTTAGTGAATTAATTAATTAGTTAGTGTTTATAGGTTCTATTGTTAATTGTTTATATAGTTCTTACTTTAATTAGCTTTACTACTTTTATTTATTTAATGGGTTCCACACCATCTACTTCAAAGGCAACTAAGCCACAACGGGCTCTGAGAAGTCAGGCAAGGAAAATTATACACAACGTTCATGCCTATTTAAGTGAAAATAAGAAAAAGGAAAATTTAAAATATAACGTTGCAAAATCCACTGCTTTAGCAACAGGTGTTTCATTATGGACAGTCCAACAAGTTGTTCGAGAAGGAAAACAATCAATAGCAGAAGGCTATGTAAAACCGAAATTTCAATGTAAAACTCCGAAGAAGAAGCATGGGGGGTATAATAAAATAGAATTTGACAATTTTAACGAAGGCGTGTTGAGGAGACTGGTCCACAATTTTTATACAGAAAAACATGAAGTACCAACTGTTAAAAAACTACTAAGCCGTTTACAAGAAGATGGATTAGTAAATTGTGGAAGAGAAGCCCTTCGCTGCAAGTTATTAGAATTAGGATTCCAATGGAAAACTTGCCAAAGCAACAGAAAATTGTTGATTGAGAAGCCTGAGATAAGGTTACCTGAGCTCAATTGTACAGGCCAGAAATAGTCAGCGTCCCATTGTGTACCTAGACGAAACATACCTGCACTCCACCCATATGAACCCTAAGTGTTGGCAATCTCCTGAGGAAAGGGGCTGCCTTTCTTCTGTTTCCAAAGGGAAGAGGCTTATTATAATTCATGCAGTTGGAGAAATGGGCTTCATCCAGAACGCCCTACTGATTTTCAAGTCTGACCAACGTACAGGGGATTACCATGGAGACATGAATAAAGAAAATTTTAGCAAATGGGTAAGAACAAAATTAGTACCTAATTTACCTCCCCATTCATTAGTACTTATGGACAATGCTGCCTATCATAGCACACAAAAAGACAGAAGACCGAATAGCGTGACTTTAAAGTCTGATATGCAAGGGTGACTAATAAGGAAAGGTGTGCCATTCACAGAAGCCATGAAAAAAGCTGAGCTTTTAGAAATTATAAAATCAGTGCCGATTCAAAAACAGTACGAAATCGGTGACATTTTTAATGAGAATGTACACTCCGTTGTAAGACTTCCACCTTACCATCCTGACCTAAGCCCAATAGAATTAGTGTGGGGTCATATTAAGGGTAAAGTGGCAACGGAATGCATTTCCAATAATATGGAAGAAAAATTGGAATGTCTAAAGAAAAAAATTTTCACTGAACAATGGATTGCATGCTGTGCTCATGTCATGAAGATTGAAGAAGATTATATAAAAAAATATGGGTTAATAGATGAAGTAATGGACAGAATAATTGTTACATTAGGAGACTCAACAACATCAGAAGAGTTGAGTGACGAATAGGTTGTGCTAAAAATATTTTATTTTGTTAAAAATTAGTTTAGTTTGGGTTAAACATATTTTAATAGTAAATTTTATATTTGTCGACTATGTGTATAAATACGATATAAGTATGTAATTTTGAATCAATTCAGGAGTATGTTTATGTAATTAATGCATAACATTTATTTATTTAGTTAAAAATGCAAATATTGTAAATAAATATTGTCATTTTTTTTTAAATTCCATATATTGTAATATACGATTGATTGTTCAGTGAATATTCATTTATTCTAAATTACCTGAAAATTGTCTTGTTTTGAAAATATCAAACAAACAACCAATTTGTATTTTTTTGGAATTATATTTCGCATTCTGATAACTTTATTATCAAGATTAAAATTCATTTTATATATCGAGAATTCAAAATTTTGTAATTAATATCATATATGTATAAATTCTATATTCTGTAAAAATATGAAATAACATTATGTAAGTAAGCATATATTTAACTCATTTAAATAAAATACCAAAATGTAATATAGTTTACTTTCTTTATTCACGAGACATTACTCTAATAAATTAAAACATAAATTAATTGGTTGGACTGGAACTAGACGGGGAATTAAAAGGTGGAGGAGAGAGGGTACAATAACTGACCTCTCCAACCTTCCCCTCCAAATGGCCAAGCCCATTCAGCTCGGCTGTTGCTCGGTTAACCTATACGCAGACGACACAGTCTTATTATACACAGTTACGACACAGTATATGTTATCGCATTGATACAATAGTAAACCGATTACAATTAACTTTAAAAAAAATTAACAAACACTGTCAAATATGGAAACTGAAAATCAAAATAAATAAGTCAGAAGCTATAATTTTTACCAAGCGCAGGCCATCCATAGATCAGGATCTGACCCTAAATTCAGAATACATCCCATGGTCTAAATCAGTACAATACCTCGGTTTAACTCTGGGCAAATCCCTAACTTTCACAGAACACATCAACAGGAAAACAGATAAAGCCAAACAAATTATATTTAAAATGTTGCCATATTTCAATAAAAAATCCAAGCTAAACCTCAAAATCAAACTTATACTCTATAAATCAGTGATCCGAGCTCAGCTTAAATACGCCTCCCCAGTCTGGAGCTCAACTTGTAAAACTAATTTCAATAAACTTGAAAGGATTCAAAACTTTTGTATGAGGATCATAAATAACTACCTCCGGGATACTAAAATCACGTCCATGCTCCAAGACCTAGAACTTCCTACAATTCAACAGTACGTCTTCGCTCAAACCAAATCATATTTTGAGAGAACAATAGCTTTCGAAAACCCATTGATAAAAGAGATCGATAATTAAAAATACTATTTTTAGAGAAAAATAGTCAATTTATTACTGTTAAAGGAAGTATAGAATACTAGTAAAGGAAGTATTTTATTCGCGAAAATTTTCGGTTTTCAGATTTCAACGGAAATATCCATTTTGACCATCCCTGAATGCATTTTGACTAGTTTCGTCGTGGCGTCTGTACGTAATAACTCAAAAACCGTTAGCCGTAGAAAGTTGAAATTTCGTATTTTGGATTGTTGTGAATCTCCCTTTTTGGTCACTGCTTGATCACCGGAAGTGGTACTTTACTTGAAGGTCATAATTGATTTTTATCAAAAATTATATTACAATACTATGCAAAACTTCTCAAATTTAGTATTTATAACTTATATATTGATTTAAATAACATACTATATTTTGCTTTAAATTGAAAAAAACGGAAGCGGAACTTTACTTGAAGGTCATATTAGACTTTCATCAAAAATTACATTAAAATGTGATGTAAAACATCTCAAATTTGGTAAATAGGACTTTTATCAATATGAAAGTATTTACTAGATTTTGGTTAAATGACTTGATTGGTGAGCCGAAAAGTGTACTTTAGTTGAAGGTCATAATAAACACATCCAAAATTATATTAAAATTATATATAGAGATCATATTGTTCAGTAATATAGGTTACAAACACGATGTTTTTTTTCCACTGTAATTAAACATTTTTTTTACTTCTTTTAAGTGTTAAAATTGAGTGTAAAATACTGGTTTTCCTCCCCATTTGTGTGTGTGTGTGTCAATAAATGGGTGTCGCGACGCCGAGTGTCGTTTTTGAGATACTGCAATCTTCGGAACTAGTTACCAAATTCAGGATCACTTTTTGAGCAACCGATTTATAGTTTAATAGGCGTACAAGGAAGTCATGTGTTGTCCACATCAGATATTTTTGTTATATGTGATAGCACTAAGGCAGATTTATCTCGACAAACTCAGGCGTATGAAGTTTTGAGCCATTTCGAATTGTTTTTTATGTGAATTCATTAAAAGTACAAAAAAAAATCGTGATGAATACGGTGAAGGATATTTTCAACCATGGCATTTACGATTGAAGATGACTTTGACCATTTTTTAATAACTCTAAAAGAAACCTTAATCTTAAAAATCACACCAGACATGTATCGAACAGCTAAATAAATGTATTGATTATTTCCACATGTAAAAGTATTACTGGGTTATATAACTATTCTCTCATCTAATGCGTCAGGAGAGAGACCATTTTCCGTTTTAAAGCGTGTTAAAAATTATTTAAGGAGTAATTATTTAAGGGTAGGGTCAATGACTAATGAACTAATTTCATGATTGAATGTGGTTTGAATCCCCATTTTGAACTTGTAGGCAAGATATTGAAAGCAGCTAAAGCAGTTCATTTTAAGCATCAAAAATCCGAAGCCAAAAATACAACTTGATGGATCTTCAAGACAACTTTAACAATGAAGATGGGATGACTGAAGATATGATTAGTATATATATTAAATATGCCTAAAGTTATCTTGCTCATCAATTACGAGCAGTACTATTACATTAGTGTGTTGCTGAAGAGTTCTTCAGAAATGAAGGAAAGTCATTAATATCCCTCATCACAAGCGACAACATAATCTGCCAGATGTTAGAGGGATGTCTGGAGCACTTTTTCCAACCGAATGGTTCCACATTTCATATTTAACACACGGTAGAATGTCTTCCAAGTATACAATTTGCGAAATGCTCTTCACATCACTCCCTCTGAGGAAGGGAGATGTATGTTTTTTGTGCTTAATCACTGTTAAGTAATTTGGCCTTAACTTTAGAGTCTTCATATTTACCTTACACTAGACCCCATAAAACTTGATGAGCTACAATTGAAATTCGTAAAGTGTTTTATTTATCTTCTCTATTTTATGACCAGAAAAGGGAGTGAGGATCACGAAGCACAAAGCACATTTTTTTACTTAACATCTCGCAGTAACATCTTGTTAATTGAGGTTTATCCAACCTCATCTGTAGAAGACTATGAGTATAATTGGCACCGATTTTAGCAATACAGTGAGGAAGTGGCCAAGGGGTAAGCAATAAATGTTGAATTTTTTTATTTTGTTCGGAAGAATTACCCATATATATATATATATATATATTGGCCGTGGTGGAATTTTTACGAATTATATGTATATTTTATTTGGGTTTAATGTCCTTAAGGCATACAAGACTATAAGGTTATCATACAGGTTACCAACCCAGTCTGACCAGGGTGGGAACGTCGAGATTCATTAGGTGGTGCCGCCTCTATTACGCGGGACGCCGCGAAATAAATTTCAACCCGCCCATGCCAGATTCGAACTGATGCCGTAGATTGCTAAGATGACGCCTTAACACTCTCGGCCACCACGGCCAATATATATATATATATATATATATATATATATATCTTGTTTTCACTGCCTCTACCTACTGATTTATTGTTAGCGCAGATTTAGGACTAGACTAGAGATGGGCAAAACCGCTCTTTTGAAGGATCAGATTGACTCTTTCACAGCGATGAGCTAGCTATTTTTTAGGTTCACTATTGTTTAAAAAAGTGATAATCAGTGAAAGTGAAGTAATATACGTTATTTACCATAAATTGTATACTTTTTGAGTTATACGCTCATAATATTTTCTTTTCGTCATTACTTTTTCCTCTGCATTTTCTCGGTGATGTACTACACAGGTGGATAATTAAAGGGCTTAAAAGAGATTTTCAAAATCGTAAAAAAAAAGGTGTAAAATCGATGATATAAAGTAGCACATCCAGTAAGTCGATTTTAGCCAAAAAGTTGCAGTAACATCAATTTTACAAAGATATGTCTAGCTTAAATCTACCGCCATAAGCTAAAAGATCCTAACTCCAAATAATTTTTTAAATACATTTTTGCATTGTACCCGAATTGCTCTAAAATCCATTCCTTTTTATGGCATTAGTAAGCCCTAAAACCAATGATTATGATCTTACCACTGGATTTATGGCTTTATAATCTCATAAAAAGGTGAAGTTTTTAGAGCAGTTGGTGTACATTAAAGATGCATTAAAAAAAAATGATTTGGAGTTAGAGCCTTTTAGCTTATGACAGCAGAAATATTCACCACTAACCTTAGTACCTACTTCAATATGCTGAGCACAAAACGGAAAACTTAGCTCTCAATGTGTTCGGAAAAAATTAACGCCATTTAGCTAAAATCTGGCAATTACTATTAAAAAATTGCTATTACTTTTTGATTGTGTGAGGAAATCCTACAAATAATGTAATTAAATGTGTTTTACTATATTGTTTCTTGCAATTTTTGATCGCTTCATTGAAACCTGCGCAAACGGAGATGTCTTCTTGTGATTCAGCACACTTGAGGAATTGCTTTATTTCATAAGCGCATGGACCGGTGGGTTCTGTGGCTCCATACTCTTCCCTCGCTGCCTCCACTTCATTGCGACCTCCTGAGAACATTCCTGTTATTCCCGCACCCACTGCGTGGCCCTGTAACAGCGGAAGATTTATTGAAATTAATAAAAGGAAATAGTACCGCCCCCGGCTGGTGAACTTAAGTTGACTTGCCACTGCTAAAATAATCTCAATCAAAAGATCATTGCTTTACGAAGATTTTAGCTTACATCAAGACAGATACTTATTTTCTTTTTCATATAAAACTCAACTTCACTGTCAGATACAGACAATAGACCTGACCCGACTTCCTTCAGCATTTTTCGACTACAGTTCATCATAATTTTATAACGCATTTGAAATTAACTCCACGGACTTTCACTGCTTTAAAAAGCAATTATCAACAATTTTACTAAATATTAACAGTATTTAAAAGTAATGTGAATAAATATTTTTAAATCTCAGATAAAGAAGAACAATTGCGTTTGTCTAAAAAATGTCGTATTTATGGAATAAATAAGATAAAAGAAAATCAAATTTCATTTAGTTTTTCAGCTCTTTGATTTCCATAGTTATAACGTAGTAAAAATCGATGTATGAACCACTAAGTAGCCTAAGTAACTATTCCAAATCAACCTAAAGAGTGCAATATGGTTTGTGTAAATTGAAGTCAAAGTTTCATTAACTCATTATTAACTTATCTCACCACCTACATTAGTGATTTTTTGATATGGTACTAGTCGATGGTTATTAAAATTTTTGGGCGAATCTAAAAATAATTTTTTTCATCAATTTTGCCAATAGTTCACCTCAAATTTTTTTTAATGATTCAAAAAAATGCCCATAAATCAAGAACCATTTAAACGATTCGAAGCAAATTTGGGTTGTCCATAAAGTTTCTTAAACTATTTAATTTTATTTAACTGTGGCGTTTCTACATGTTGTACAACCAAAGTTAGCCGCAAAAAATATCAATTTTGTTTTTCTTTTGTTTTCGCATTTTTTACACAAACTTTCAAAGATATCACAATAGCTGTTTATAAGTATGGAAAGTAGAAACTCCCTTCTTTCTTAAGACCCTAAAAACGTCGATATGGGATACGCTGAAGAAGAGTTACAAATCCAAACGTAATTTTGCGGCTTTAAAAATTTCGAGCATCTTCCGAAATGAATTTTTTTTTTTTTATTCGATGATATTTTCAAAATTGTGGTTCAGTGATATGCTGAATTGAAATCATCCATCATTTTTGATGTGAAAAAATCTGTAAAACTAGTTCATTTAATAATTTAAAAACTTTTTTAAATGTATTAAAAACCATGGATTGTGCACACCTAGACGACAATACTTATCCATTGACATATCTATTTCTCTCCTACTATGCATAAAGACGGAGTATTCGGTATGACAAAAAAAAAATCCGTGAGCAGTAGAACTCCGTCACTAAAGTCGTATTTTCACGTTAAAAAAAATATAAAAACGGGGGAGTAAGAAAAAAATTGAGACCCACAAAATACAGTTCCCTAACATAGTTAACATGGTTCTGCCTCTCCGCTGATCTTCGATACAAATTTTCAGTCCTATTAACAAATATGGTGGAGCTAGGGGTTATGAAAAGGGTTTTAAAGGTGCGCAAATGTTTTAAAAAATCTGAAAACCCAGGAGGGTAGGGGAACTAAGTCGAGACCCCCAACTTCCCTAACACCAACTCTATTCACATACAAATTTTCAGCCCTATAAACTAATATGGTGGAGCTGTAGCGATGCGCAAAACTTAAAAAACGCCGAAATTTCAGGGAAACATACCGAAATTTTGACTGGAATTTACCCATTCTTTAATGGTATCGTTCTGCCTTGAAGAAAGCCCTACATACCGAATTTCAGCTCATTTGACCCAAAGAGGGCCGCTGGAGGTGCTCAAATGTAGCGGGGGGAAAAAAAAAAAAAAAAAAAAAATATATATATATACATATATATCAGACATCTCTAAATCTTCCAAAATCGTGCTCTAGGGGTTATGAAACGGATAGAAAAGTCCCGCCGCGCAGTCCCGCCGCTCACCGCCGAACTTCGACCCACTGCAATAATCTATTTTTTCGGGGAAAATACGCTTGCCTTTTAATATAGATGCGTTTATGGTAAGTATAACTATAATGCACATAATAATCGTGTTACGCAATTTGTGTGCGTGAGGGAATCCCTGTCTTCTGCAATTCCACAGTAAGCATGTTACTCTTTACTTAGACTTAAAATGAAGCCTTTTGTCAAAATATGCATTATTTTTTGGACTTTCAAATGAAACACTCGAGCCATTTTATCGTATCTGCCATGAGATTTTTGTCCGTCTTTTAAGGCATCTCCAATTTCAGACCATTTCGGGTTAATTGTAAACGTGATAAACAAATCAGGACGATCATTGTGATGAACAAACGTCATGGCATTCTGAGTTCTCACATGCATAATAAGGGTCCCACAAGTAAAACAGGATGGAAACATAAAAATATTTCTAATATCTGAAACGATACCCCTTACACCTTTAAGATCTTTAAGAAGAATATAGTTTTTCGCTCGCAGCTTACTCTCGTTGAATCTTATAAAGTTAAGCCTTTCTGTATCTATCTTGGCATAGATATTAATCAAAACCTGGCTGAAAAGATAACGATACAGCAAGATGTGATTAATACTAACGTTTTAGCCTCTAAACATAACCGCTGCATACCGTCTTAACGCATTTGCTGCGTAAATGCGATTTTTCCCATCCATGGATGAAGCCTTCTGCCTATAAAAAGTGAAAGACCTGTGTTTTTTTACTTCCTTGTACGCAGTAAAGGAAGTATTGTAATCGCGAAAATTTTCGGTTTTAAGTTTTCAACGGAAATATCCATTTTGACCATCCCTGAATCCATTTTGACTAGTTTCCCCGTGACGTCTGAACGTACGAACGTATGTTCAGACGTATCTCAAATAACTCAAAAACGGTTAGCCGTAGAAAGTTAAAATTTTGTATCTAGGATTACTATATAATCTAGTTGTGAACCTCCGTTTTTGGTCACTGTATGATTATCGGAAGTGGTACTTTACTTGAAGGTCATTACTGATTTTCATCATAAATTATATTAAAATATTATGCAAAACTTCTCAAATTTGGTATTTAAGACTCACATATTAATATAAACAACATAATAAATTTTGGTAAACATTGGAAAACCGGAAGTTGTACTTTACTTGCAGGTCATATTAGACTTTCATCAAAAAGTATATTAAAATATAATGTAAAACATCTCAAATTTGGTAAATTAGACTCTTATATCAATATAAGTAATTTAATAGATTTTGGCTGAAATTGAAGATCCGAAATGGGTACTTTACTTGAAGGTCATAAGAATCTTACATCAAAAGGTATATTGAAATTTACTGCAGAGATCATATGTTTCGGTGATCAAGGTTATAAACGCATTTTTTTTTCCACTCTAATTAAATAATTTTATTACTTGTTTTAAGTGTTAAAATTGATTGTAAAATATTGGTTTTCCACCCCATTTGTGTTTATCTCACAAGTCTGCAGCAGGAGAATAAGATATAAGTTAAGTGGATTTTTCCACTTTAAATGTCGAAACTGTCGATTTTCATTGCATTATCCAGTGACATAGTCAGTTTAAATGTTGTCACGGAACAAGATGAAATATCTTGGAAATTTCAGTTATCATGAGACCTCCAGAAATAAGAGTATGTCTGTGTGTGTGTGTCAATAGATGGATGTCGCGACGCCGAGTATCTTTTTTGAGATACTGCAATCTTCGGAAACCAGTAACCAAATTCAGGATTACTTTTTGAGCCAGCGATTTATAGTTTAATAGGCGTACAAGGAAGTCATGCGTTGTGCACATCAGATATTTAGGTTTTAGAAATGAATTGTTTCTGTTTCAGAAATAATTTTGGTAATTATTGGGATCACACGCTGCTTTATCAAAAGGGGGCGTGGCCTGAGTAAGGTTATGCACCCTCACGTCACCAGTTACAGAAACAAAATAATATTGGAGAGGATATTGTACAAACACTGAAGAAATACCATAGCAGATTAATTACAGCAGTTCAGAATACTACCATTTTGGTGTATACAATAGTTACACCAAATTTACATTACATTAAATAGTTACACCTTTTCTTTAATTGTTTGGGGGTCCCTTCATATTTTCACTTGAGGATTTAGATGATCACTGATCAATTAATAGTAATAAGGAGTTTTGTTTTTAGGTAACTTCAGTTTTGTGGTAATATACCATTATAAACTATAGCATGAGTATAAAATAATAGAAAAATCATCCAGTTGCAAGACCGATTAAAAATTTTAAATCAATTGTAGGATAAAAAAAAATTACCAACTACTAATTTATTTATTAAAGCCCTACTCAATTAATTAATTAATAATGAATTTAATTAATTAAATTTCTAGCTTCGTAATTTTTCTTATTCGTAGTAAGTGTGATTGATAATCTAGAAAAGTACAGAATATCGTGATTAACGCGATGGGGAACATTAAACTTTATTATTGTTAATAATAATAAAAATGTGTTCATTTCTGTGTTTACTGTATATAACTTATCATTCGTTTCTTCGATGTAAACATTATTAACCTCAAAACCATGTTACCTCAATGTCAACAATGTGAGCCACGCCCCCTTTTGTTATCAGCAGCGTGTGATCCCAATAATTAACATAATTTTTTTTAATCACTTAGAGTACGATTTTTTCAAATCATGTCTTATTGCACTTCTACAACATAAGAGGAGCCACCATTAAAAATTTGAGATTTTAAGGCATTGTCGTTTTTGATATACAGTGATTACAACATCAATCAGTGAGATAGTGGTATATTTCTATTACACTGATAATTCAATTATCTGTATTTTAAATGACCATCTGTGTATGTATGTGCAATGTATCAAATTTTCGGATTATTTTTAAAAAAAATGAATAAAAATTGAATGGATTTCCATGAGAACGCGCGCTGAAAACATGGATATAATATCCAATATGCTTTTATATATTGTTTTTATAAATCTAGTATTTTAGCAATAATGGTTCGGACTAGATGATTTTGTTTTGTATAAAATTGAATTATCTTTCAAATGAATACCTATAGTTTTCCAGGAGATGTATAATTTTTGAGTTATTCGAAAATCTAATTTTTTCTTAGGCTTTAGAAATAAATTGTTTTCAACCACTTAGATTACGATCTTTTTTAAACCCAGCTTTATAGCACATCTAGGCCATAAGGGAATCCCCATTTAAAATTTCAGCTTCAGAGGCATTGTCGTTTCTGAGAAACAGTGATGACTATGTAGATGGTTATTTGCATTTATAGATATAGAAGATTGCTAATATCCACAGCTGTTTCTTTAATAGATTTAATCTCGGTATAATTTTCTTTGCTGTGGTTATAATCACCATGGTCACCAGGTAGCTGTTTCTTGGACTCGCCACTGTTAATGTCTACATTAGTTTCTGTTGAGATGAAAGAACCGTCATGGCAACTGAGTAGAGCTGGCTGGCTATACGGCAATACTGTGATTCGGAAACATGATTAAGTGTATCCAGCACTTGTTTTTCAATTATGTTGGAATTAAATTTTTTTAATATACTATATTTTTCATTACTATGTGATACTTCAATGCCATCACCATTTTCGCACTTAGGGCAATTAGTTGATATTTGATTCGGCTGCTTGAAACAAGCGACCATGTCTTCACTGAAAAATAAATCGGTTAGAGACTTTGTCCTGTATTATTAGTAAGGATGGTGGGAGTTTATTAAGATCGTCAGGTGGAATGTAAACTTGCCGTAGGGAAGTGAGCAAATCGGCTAACCTTGGATCTTGGTACCCGGCTCTGAGAAAATGCTTAGGCGAAACTAATTTCAAACCTAAGCTTTTAAGTTTTTTCTCAATGGTCTCGTGAGGTATGTTATTAGGTAAAAATTATTATTCGTTTCGCCTGATTAACCAGTCGTTTTATAAAAATGTCTTAATTATCAATAAAAATGTTAATTTATGATTTTTGAAGTGGCTATCTATCTACAGCTTTTATATTACTGATGCATTTTGGATTAATTAAGGTTAATTTGGATTAATTTTGGGCACAAATTCTTTTTGCTTAATACCAAGAAATGTATGTAAAATTGTAAGAAGAAATGTATGTAAAATCGCTGCATCGAGTTGGGTTTGACATAACTGGCGGTTGTTACAAGTGAGCTCAGGTTAAGTGGGAATTTTGATGCATTGATTATTTTTTTATTTTCCAATTCAATTTGCTTCTGACTTGTCGATTGTATCATATTAAAAGAAAAAGATATTGTAAGGCCTGCCGATATCGTTGCAGAGCCAAAAGCTCTGTGCGCCTACAAATTGTCCAAATTACACACAATAAAGTTTATAAAAGCATAAACAACACTTATAAATAAGTAAAACTTTGAGAGCTACTTGAAGCGTGACATCTTCGTGCTGGTCCCGAATAGCTAACCCCTTTCAACGTTTTTAGTATTGTACGTATTGGCTATTTATGGCCTGAAAAAAAGGCCAAAAATATTTAAAATATCATGAAATATTTTTCCGTATTTTGAGTTCACAATGTTTCAAAACATTCACGAGAATTCAACAGGTAATTTCAGCCATCAAATTTTAAAATTGCTCATGCAGTTCGCTCAAAAAATAGTTAGATACTCTCAAACGGACAGATTACAGACATTTAATACAACATTACTTTAGTATTTTGAGCTCAAAATGTTTCAAAACATTCACGGGATCACAACGAATAATTTGAGCCATTAAACTTGAAAATCTGCTTAGTCGTTCTCTCAGAAAATCTTTGATTACTAGCGGTCAAGCCAAACACATTACTCTCCATGTGACTTTGCCGAAGTCGAGTAAAGAGATAAATATATTTAATATTGTTTTTTGGAAATGTCTGTATAAAAATAATTTTTAAAATGGATATATAAAAATAATTTTAATAATTAATTGCATAACTGAGACACTTGATCGTAAAACATGGTATCTACATTTTTAGTGAATTAAAATTTTTGGCAAGAATTGATTCCTTTCGGCTAAATTCATAGGTTGTCGACAGAATCTGTGGCAAATTTATTTTCTTTAAAGAATAATATTTTAGTTATTTTAAGTACCTGCTGGTTGAAGATAAAACATATTTTAACATTGTAAAAGTTTCCTTTTTATCAGTTGCCAAGTTTTACGACCGAGTGGCACAATTATTGTATGTATTGTAATAATATTTTTAATCAAATTAAATTATACGGTAGTATATTCTGAAGATATAGCTGAAGGTTGAAATTTGTTGAAGTTTAATAAAATCACAAAGCAAGAAAGATATTTTTTCGTATTCTTAATTCAATTAAAAACAATAGTAAATGCATGGTTCTGATTGTTACATATATATCACTTAACCATCATTTAACTCCAGTAATTTTTATTTTTCCAACATCTCTCCTACTGACCTTATTTCCTCCATAGTAAAATCGCATACCAATTCCACAGGCTTTGATGGAATACCCGTCAAATTGTTAAAATTATTCCTTCCCGAAATCTTACCGGTTCTTCTTTCATATATAATTTTCCCTCCAAAATTCAGTATTCCCTACCACCTAGAAAAAAGCTCCAGTCCATTTCATTAACAAAACCTCCAGTCCAATATCTCCCATATACTATCGTCTAATATCAATCCTCTCTAACCTTTCCAAACCTTCAGAAAGAATAGTCCAATCGCAAATATCTAGTTTCCTCGAAAAGTCCAAACTACTTGATCCTCTCCAATCTGGTTTCCGACCCGGCTTCTCCACACAATCTGCTCTCATCAAATTCACCAGTGCATACATACCGCTCTGGACGAAAAAAAGTTAACAGTACTAATACTTCTTGGCTTTTACAAAGCTTTTGATTCCCTCGACCATTCTCTTTACCAAACTAAAAGCTCTATCCTTTTCCAATAATTCTGTTCTCTGGTTTCAATCTTTCCTTTCCGATTGGTCTCAAGCAGTTGCTATGCCTAATCAACTCCTATCTTCTTTCCTTTCCCTCTTCTTGCCCAAGGTTAATGCATTTCTCCTCTCCTTTTCAATTCCTATATGAATAATCTTCCCGATTCAATCCATCACATGTCCCATTACCTTTACACCGATGACTTCCAAATCTATTTATCCTTCTCTCCTTATGAGTTATTAGTTGGGTTTGCCAATATTCAGGAAGACCTAGGTAGGATCAGTGCCTGGGTAAATCTGAATAAATTAAGGTCAAACGAAACTAAAACTCAGGCCATTCCTATTGGTTCCAATTCCCTCCTCAGATTAAATATTAAAAAACATATCCAGTCATATATCAGAATAAGCCATTATCAATATTTCAATGTTTATCTACACAACTGATAAATGAAATATAACTTCTAAGTAAACAATTAAAATTTTGTTAAACAGTAAAAATGCGATGTTTAAATTTTGGAACAGTTGAGTTTTATATTATTCTTAAATATATAAATAATATATACAGATTTTTTAAATTAAAAAAGCTGGTGCGAGTATCACAACTTTCACTAACCTCCTCATTTGAAATAAATTTTTAAAAGATTCCATTTAGTTTCCATGAAAATATTTAGCTTTCATTAAATGATATACACGTGTGAATTATTATTTACAATAATCACTGAGGATTATGCCTTTTTCGTCACTATTTACTACCTTCTACAAATTTATATGTTAGATATTAATGTTTCTAAAATCTTTAGATTTCCAACAGTATATTAGACATATATATTACTACTCTTATTTCCGAAAATTTGTTTTTAATCTGAGAAAATATTTTTTACTTTTTTCTCCTTTAATTAAACATCCAATTCTTCCATAGTTTATATTTATATAAAGTGACAAACCATAACCAATTAGGTCCTTAAAGATAAGATAGAGACATTATTCTAAAATAACAAGAAATTTTGGAAAGATGGAGAGACTATTTCGTGGAGTTACGTTCACTCTATGCTGGAAGAGGAGAACGATGGCCGCTTGTAAGAGAACTATTAAATCGTTGAAGATAGCGATAATGCTGATAGGGAAAGAAACAGGACAAAATGAAAAATAAAAAAAACGGAAATGCCCAGAATATAAGGGGGAACAAGGGCAAGAAATTTTACTGCAAGAAAAATGATAGGAAGAAAAAAAGATCCAGATGGATTGGGAAGCTGCTTATAATTAAAAAAAGTTGAGCACAGAAAATATTAAAATCTGATTGCTTTCGTGATCTCACAAAAACATTCCATATAAATAAAGCAGGAAGACAACCATAAGGCTCTGGCAGGTAACAAAGGTCTAATGCTGGTAAAATGATTAATAGGAAAGAAGATAATTGAGAATCGATCTGCCGAAGATTAGAGGGAGAGAGAAGCTGCTGAAATATCTTTATAAAAAATGAAAAGATTTTTTACGAAAGTTGTTGAATTATAGGATAGTTACGGATGAGTTTCTTAAAAACCTATCTTCACCTCTATAACCTAAAATGATATTCGATCCACAATAGCATTCTGAATCGAATAATAATTTGTTTTATTCATATTAAAAATTCCCAATTTTATAATTAAAAATAAAGATGGTATTGCTTATTTACTCCCTTCAATGTAAAGCTTTGAAATGTGAAAAAAAAAACGTGATTTCATTTCCGATAATTTGAAAACTCTCTTTAGACAAGGCACGTATGGCGGTAAGGTCTCCAATTCCTAATCATCAAGGATTGGCTCCATGTGTCCCATCAAAAATCAAGTATCGTTTTTCCTCCTGTTCTATATTTTGATTTTCATGATTTCCATATACTTAATATTTTTTTAGCGTTACTCGTTGCCTGATTCAAAGAATGGCGCTAGTTATCAATACTAATCAATAGTACTTAATAATACTGACCACGGCGGATCCTACGGCCACACCCCCAGCTGTTGCTGCCATTTGCTTGAACAGGCCCGGCTCCTTCCTGCGAGGTGGCGGAGGGGGTGGCGGAGGTGGTGGCGGATGCCGTCTCCTAGAATTTCAATAACGATTAAAAAAGGAAAAAAGATTGGTCGTTTTATAGGTTTCGAAAAGTTTTAAAGTAATAGTTTTAATCCATAACAAGTTCTGCTCAATTAGTTAATTCTAACCTGAATTTTTTCCCACTACTGTACGGGGTGGAAACATTTCTTCATTATAAAATATTATAAATAAAAAGATCAAAGAATAATATAATTTTATAATTACTTTAGGTACTAAAATTTCACTACCACGCTCCGTCCTACTCTCAGTTTTCTCGTAAATATGTATTTTTCTTTCTTTCTTATACTGTAAATGGTGGTGGAATTTATTGCTACTCAAAAAGGATAACTTAAGCATACTGAATTATATTTTTTAACAGTGAAGTTTGTTCATATGTTTTCCAAACATAGTCCACTCATTTTGATATCATTACCACGCAAAATTAAAAATGCCAGAGATAAAGACTTGAAAAATTGGAAACAGAGGGGAATTTTTTTAAGTGTAGTGGTAATCCTGAGCTGAAGGACCAGCCACCAGTGGACAACAGTTTCTTAAACTCGGACAACAACGACTTTAAATTCGGAGCTCAAATCAAACGCATTTTCGTCGTAAAATAAGTCGCGTACCTTTATTGGTATTATCACGCTACCTTTTCAAATTATTTCATTCATTATAATTTAACTTTTACTACCATGGGTGGGGTGTAAGAAAGTTTGCTCAAACAATATTTTTTCATTTTAGTTTGGCGTAGTAAAATACGTGGACATGTTATTACCAAGTAGACAAGCTCGAATTATTCGCTTTCAGCATTTTTGAATCACTATTACTTAAAAATCATTTATTGCTCTTGTGAACTTAATATATTTGATTCTAATTGTTTGTGAAGTCTATTAATCGTTTATTTATCCATACTTATGGAAATACACTGACTATGTTGTTCAAATTACTTATAAGATTGCAAACATTTTTTTTTTTGTAGGCACTCAACAACAACGATATTAAAAACTAACTTTTAGTAAGTTTCTAATTTTAATTTTCTTTGATGTAGATATAATTATTTAAAAAAGTTTCATGAAATGTGGTGTGTAAAGAAATACAGTGTTGCTCCTTCCAATGTTTGTATTTTTGTTCCATCATTTTATTCTGTATAAATAAGACTTTTCATCAAGTCTTTAAAAAAAAAAAGTTTGTTGCAAATTTTTTATTTGTGTACCGTTGATCTTTGTAAACTTAGAACTCTTAATCTAGTCTTGAAATGAAATGCTGTGGCTAGTTACAATATTTTATAAAATATGGATTATAGAATGGAATTATAAAATTTCCTATACATAAAGGGTCATAAAACATACAGTTCGTCTTCTGTCCAGTTGCTTTTATTTTCTTACCTCAAGATGTTTAGAAAAAAAAGAAAAAAAAAAGAAGTAAATTCAAGCAGATTGTCATCGCTCACGCAGTCATCGCGCTTTTGAAAATTTTAAATTTCCAACGAAAAAAACACTTTAGATCTTGGTCATTATATTATCCGTAATCAGAGAATCACCCTTATATGTTTTATATGTAGTGTGTTTGCAAATCAACTAGCGATAATATATTGTGGTAGATTGTAATAATTTCTTCAATAAAGTAATTGTGTAGTACATTGTTTAAAAGAAATGACATTTATCTCTATAATGAAATCGATCTATTGGTGTTCTCGTAGTTAATTTCCTCTTGCTCATCATTTATTGAAATTAAATACTTCTTTTGACGCATTGGGGGTTATCTTTTTATTGTAACGAAATTGCAGTAACAATCACGTTAACGCCTTTTCAGTGAACTATCCGCTATTTTTGAATCCACAAATTCGTGTATTTATATAAATTATATATTTTTAATTGTTTATTTTTTAAATAAAAACAGTTTACACCGAATGTAATAGCTGACAAAATTTTGATTAGTGCTGTGTAGATAGCTAAGCTTTTGTAAACGGCATTTACAAGTATGCCGTTTGGCTTGACTTGCAACTGGCCATAGTATGGCAAAGGTGATTTTTAAATATTATATAAATATAATATTTTAAATAATTGTTCGCTAATTAAATGTATCTCAGTACATTCTAGATTCATTTATCTATAATAAAGTATATTTTTAAGAATTCGAGGTTATGTAGTGGTTCACAGTTTATATATTTCATGTAATTTGGATTTTAAAATGCAAATAAACAGGTATCGATTCTCGCATCTTTGTTATACATTACATGCACATATGATGTACCAGCTTACCCTAACACATTAACAGCAACCTATGCGGATGACACAGCTATTCTCACCATACAAGCAGGCATCACACAGGCTTCACTGGCCTGCCAACATTATTTACAACAATCACAAAACTGGTTTAAAAAATCTCAAGAACTCAACGGCGACAAATCACAATGCATCACTTTCACTCTCCGGCACTACAGTTTACGTAAGCAATGTTCTCATCCAACAGACTAACACGGTTCACTAATTCGGACTAACATTTGACCGAAGTATGACTTAGGGGCCACACCTTAAACAGAAACGTCAAACCCTAAACAATCGTTTTAGGCTTCTGTATTTGCTTTTACAAAAACGATAAACTTTAAACATTAAACAACGACTTAATATTTACACTACTTACTAAAACCTATCAAACCTTACTAAAACACGCTTCCCAAATTTACGGAATAGCTAAAAAAAAGCTCAGATTAATAAAATACAGACTTTCCAATCAAAAACTTTGAGGCTCATCATTCTTTCTCCCTGGTATGTCAGCAACAAAACATTACATACAGGCTTACACATACCCGACTTATAAGATTACATTCGGACTTCATATATAAAATGTCATGACAAACTTCACTGACATACCAACCAACCATATATAAAACATGCCACGACGCATATGCATGAAAACACTCGAAGAAGACTGAAAAGGAACTGACTAAGGGATCTTCTGGAGTAAATAATTCAAGTTTAAGTTGGAAGTAGGCATTGATGGGTATTGATCTCTCTCATGCCTTACATACCAATTATATCATGCAACATCAGATCTACTTATTGTCACAGAATGAGCGACAGATGTGGATTTTAACAATCCTTCAAAATGTTCATCATCCATTATGACCGTATTCTATAAAAATTCCTTCTCATAGTTTAGATTTTTTATTTTTTTTTTTTTTTATATGCATAATAAATTTTTTATTACTCCTAATTTAATATGCAATGGAGGTAAATATATGTTTTTTTAGGATTCTCTATAGGAACATATGACACATTTTTCTGGCCAAAGATAACAGATTCACGTTTAGGCCATGATTTTCTAACGTAATGAGACTTCGTATTTCTGCTGTCCCATTCGCGCAAAAAACAGCACAATTTGGTGAACCCAAATTGCAAACCAAGCAATAAAGGAATGAATGATCTTTAAATCACCACAGACCATTTATATTTAATATTATATGTAAATACCATTTATATTTTTCATATTGGATTTTCTCTAAAACTAGTAATATCAGCAGCATGCGTTTCGGGTATTGATGGACGTTCATTGCCAATATATAGCAGTACAGCCTTCAAACTAGTTTTAGAAGAGTCTATGAACAATCACCACTCATCTGGCCGGTGTTAATGCCCAAGATTTTCCATAACAAAACAAATATCATTACAAAACACAACGCTATAATATTTTCTAAAGAGAAGCAGTCTTTTAAATCCCTATGGCGGCAACGATAACTATATGTTATTACATCTTTCTGGAATAGATTCGAGTCTTTGAGTCTGTAAGTTAAAACTTCAGCTTGCAGATTAGACAGGTTTAAATCCCGAATCAGGTCATTTAGGTCTTGTTGATTGGGAAAGTATGGTTCTGATGAACATAGGAACATTTGTATCTTCGTCAGAGGTATTTTCAGTTTGATCTAGGTCATAATCACAGTCATCACTTAAGGTAATATCTGCATATACTGTTACAGGAAACTCTTCATTGTGTAAGACAGTTCTTATTACAGATGGAAAATCTGGATACTTGTTTGATTTTGTTTCAGATGTGATTTCTTTAATATTTGTTAAACAAAAAAAAACAATCAGTTAAATGATTCTTCGGTTCCCTCCAAATCATGGGAATTGCAAATGGCATATGATATGTACTATTTTTCCACCCAGTCAATAGTCTAACACACGAAGTATAGCATATATTTGGGGTCCAGCTCTCATCAAAATCACCAACTTGACACCCCAAAGTAAAGTTCATAAAACTTTTTTACAACTGGCGTGAAATTTCGCTTCTGAGACTTGAAGGTCAGTTGACCACAAATAGAGCAGAAAATATCTGCATGATTTACACACTTGGCATGATAAAAAAACGAAACACTACAACGTAGTATACACAATGCATTTCTAAACAGAAAGGAAGGCTATATTAAAAGGTCCCTATGATAGAAAGGAAGGTTGCATTAAAAGGTTTCTATGGCGGTTCAAATAGAACGCTAAAATCAGATTTTAAGAAGTAGCTGTCACAGGAAAACTATGCCTGTTGGAAAAATTCTGACTACATACCTGAATTTAGGATTAAAAAAATGCACAAGAGTCAAAAATCAGATTTATTGCGAAGAAAACCTTATCGGCCAGTATAATCAACTTGTGTTGTTGATTCCAAATGATGCCAGTTAGCCCATCATTTTGACCTCACCCAAAACAATGGCAGAAGGGTGTCATGCTCCCTCCATACTATTATAACCTCCCTGGGTGTATAATACTATTATAACCCCCCTCATGGTTGTTCCTGAGGTCTTCGACTTCTTGAAAACAGAGTTCATTACTCTCCAAAAAATAGACACCGCACTTGTCATCAATTAAAAGATATATAACTTTGTTGTCAAAGTTACGAATTAATACAGTGGTTTTCCGATGACCCCGCAAAAAATGTGTCAGGGATTTTTTGAAATTATCATTCCTCAAAGCTTTGATGAAATCTGTTGGCACCACCTCTTGAGGACCAAATGAGGAAAAGAGCACTGACCTGTCATCAACACTAGCTCTTTTATTTTTTTCCATATCATTGATAGATGGAACTTTGATGGAATCGAAAATTAGATGGATTTTTCTCGCCTTGGTTGAAATTAATTTGTTCAATATTCTTTGTGCTAAATTTTCATAGGTCCTAAAGTTCACGCCGAGACGATGTAACATGTAGAAATCTCCCACTCATGTTGGATTGTTGTATTAGTTTCGTCAAAGCCTTCTAAAAGACATTTTTGAAGGCTACTTTTGAAGTTTTGAGCGTAGACCCATCTAAATGACACAGTGAGGAGGGAATTGAGAGGGTAAGTAAACATAGAGTCTTAGAGGGTAAGTAAAAACTTTAGCCATATCAATATTTTGGTCTATACAAACACCAAAGCAGAGTCCCGGACAGATTTTTCTCCATTTTTAATCCTGATAGTTTACCTTGTGAAGATCTAATTTTTTTTTACCACTGCTTCACTGGAGAAATTCATTACTTTTGTATTAGGTATGCGTATTTCAAATCTTGATGGATCCATATAACTTTCTGTGATGAATTTATTTTTCCTTTCCAGGCCGCGGTAGAGAACATCGGGCAAAAAATTAGCTGTTTCGGTCTCTGCTGAAATTGCCAGTGAAATTGCTTTTCTATGGTTTCGTCAAAAGGATTCATGCAATTCTGTATTTCATCCACTAATTTTCGCAACTTTTTATGATCATTTTTAATTATATGTTTAGATAGGTCTCGATGGGGATTTTCAGAATTTCTGTTCAAATCTAAATCCTCCAACAGGGACGAAATGACTTTTGTTCTTGATGCATGCCCAAGAGCCCACCGCTGCCCCGCAGAAAAATTGTTTGTCATATGTGTAACACTTCTTTGGCTGTTGTAACATTAATGTAACACTTAGTTGGCTGGCACCATCTTTATTCACAGTCTGTTCCAAGCACATGTCAACAGGCGTTCTTTTAATGGAGCAGATCCCTGTTCTCAAATGATTCAGCAAGGTGGGGTTCTCTTCCTCTAATTGGAATTATGTGGTCTTAATGAAGTGTAAGCCATCGAGAATAATTTGGCTGATTGAAAGCGAAGAATAGATCAGTATAAAAATGTAGAACCTAAGTGTAGAGATCAAAATCACCAGTTTTAACAGCTCTTTGAAACAACAAGTGGTATTCCATCAATCGCATTATTTTTGCTGGTTTTTAACTCTAATATAAATAATTATCATCAACAATAATTATTGTTATTACTAAATATGGACATTACGATCCTATAACTAATTTATTTGGAACATTGAGGAATTCGGACAAATAAAATAAGATGAAAAAAAAAAAATGTCCACCTTTCTCAGAACAATTTATAACTTGTTTACGCGTCTGGCGGATATTAGTAAGAATTTTTAATCAGCCAGACGACTGGATTTTGCATTTACGAATCTTTTTGAATCGATTTTAACAAGAATCAATCGTATGTTTTATGGGTGAATTTTTGTGATTTTCACGCACCGTTTGCGTGCGTCTGGCGGGCACTAGTAAGAGTTTTTCGCTGCCAGACGGTTTTTTCCTTTCTCTACGATTAAAAATCAAACGATTAAGCCTAATTCCAGCCGTATGTTTTATGGGTGAAGTTTTGTGAAAAAATTAATTATTAAAATTAACTTTT